>JAWMRA010000063.1:399364-428385 GCA_035584735.1 Pseudotriccus pelzelni
CCAGGTTGGATGGGGCTTGGAGCAACCTGGGCTAGTGGAAGGTGTCCCTGCCCATGGCAGGGGGTGGAATGAGATGAGCTTTCATGTCCCTTCCAACCCAACCCGTTCTGGGATTCTATATCTGTGATAAGAAACACCTGCAGGAGAAAGGAGTGGGAATAATTATAAACTTGCCATTTCTTTGCTGAATGAAATAAGTTCAGTATATGTTAAAAATTGTTAAGCATTGCATGTGTGTAAAAAAAAACCCTAAAATTTTTTGTCCCATAACTAGATGATCAAGTGCTGCTCTGTGTGAATACAGACTGCAAAAGGCTGTGCCTAAAGTCAAACCCAGCCTTGCTGCAGAGCTATGAGCATGAAGACAAAAAGCACATGAAATCCTCGTTTCACTCCAATTACTGAGAAAACGCTTTAAACCTATTTCCCAGTTTGTGTTTAATTTTAGTTACTTGTGAATGTCTGGAAATGTTACCTCGTGGACACGGGAGAGAGGCTGGGCTTTGCCTTTAACTGCTGCTTTTACACCTTGTGTGTGCTCATTACATTCTGGAAACTTAATGAGGAAGTAGCTTTGGAGGCTGGTGGGGCCAGTTTGCAGCTCTCCTGCTGTGGGCAGGGCTGGTTTGGAGCCTGGTGCCAGGGGCAGGCAGTGCAAGCCGGCCATGCCTCCGCTCTCCCAGCTCTGGGATGGATTACCCTGAACACGCCACCAAAACACACCTTTGCTTGTATTTCCCAGGGAAATCTTTGCTGCTTACAGCTCATTTTTTCTAGTCCATGTGTAAAAACTGCTCTTCTTCCCCGTCACGCGGAACTAACCCTGGAATCCCAGAATCGGTTGGGTTGGAAGGGACGTTAAGGATCATCTCATTCCACCCCCTTCCACTAGCCCAGGTTGCTCCAAGCCCTGTCCAACCTGGCACGTCCAGGGATGGAGCATTAGGATTTCTTGATGTTGTGCCCTGGGACCAAGGCAGGAATATCCTTTTCCGTGTGTCCTTTTCCCCGAACATAACACTTGGATGGTCTCTGGCCATAACACACACCCAGGCTTCTCATGTGTTCTCCATGCAAAACTAACGAAAAATTTGCCAAAAGATTCCCCAAGCTCTTTCTTGATCTTCTTTTATTTTCCTGTAGTGCTTCATAGGTTTATTATAGCTTAAAACATTGAGATTATCCCCATAAGGAAAGCAATTAACCAAAATCTGAGCATCAATGGATTGTAATGAGAGAAAATTAGATTTGTCTTTCATCTTCTTTTCTTTCTGTTTGAGAAAAAATGCAGTTTCCTTCATGTTCAAAACAGCCATTTTATTCTCATTTAACTGTGTGCTGTGTTAAAAAGCTTTCAGTGGTGCTGAGAAAAAAAATCCCACTGTGAGAAAATACAGAGTGTATTTTTGAACAGAAAGCATTTATGTCCAATTTTTAACAAAATCAGTGTTTTTTTCATGAAAAGATTAGGATAGAGAGTCATTCTGTGTGATGTCTGTGTATTTTTCTATCAGTGGCACCCAGAATTGATCCTTTCCTTGGAACATCAGAAGATGAGCTCAAAGCTTGGAGCTACAGTGGTTTCCTTGGGGGTAGAAGTAGGAGCAGCATTTCTTGCCTTGCAGCATTGGTGTTATGTAATATAAAATACACATTTCCATGCATTATCCCCTTCTCCTGTGTTTAAACACCAAACAAACCCCTGTCCCGGGGATCTCAGTGATGTTGTCCTTGTGGAAGTGGAGTGAATGTCATGATGAGACTCTGGATGACAGTGCCCAGAAATACTCCTTCAGGCCTCACAAAGCAGAATATTCATGTGTTTATAAGGCTGGGATGTAGGAGAAGTTGCTGATACAGAAGTGGGACTGACCAAAGAAACTTGCAGCAGGCAAAGATAAGACTGTCCCTGTACAATGAGAAGTTTCAGCTTTTTTTGGAAGATTCTGGCTTGGTTTTCTCTGGTGGTGTGTTAAGAAGGCACTTTCTGCAAAGCACAGGCTCCGTTGTGGCCCCAGCTCTGGTTTATCCAGCCCTTGCTGGTTCCACACCTCATTTATTCGGGGTTGTATTTGTAAGTAATTGAGTCCTGCCAGTGCTGGGAGCTTTCCCTTCGTTTTGCTGAGCTCCCTGACTTCCCTGTGCAGCCCCAGCCCTTCCCAAGGCTGTGGGAGAGACAGCCTGGGTATGAGCAGAATGCCTGGCTGTTCCAGGTCATTCCTGAGCTTCCAGCTCCCTCATAGCTTTGATTTATTTACCTGCCAAAAGCCCCATTATCTTTAAGCAGCTGGGAAAAGCCTTGTATAAAGGTGAGTGCCCAGTTTGAGGTGACCTGTGTGATGCTGGTTAACCCAGAGCTTTAAATCCAGCTTTAATATCGGCACCAGCCGAGTGTTCCGTCTCCCAGTGCTCACCCCTGGGGTGCACAACTGTCTGGGTTTGGTGTGAGACTGAGCTGATGCCTCCTGCTGCTCCTCCTGCAGCCAGGCTTGTCTCCTGTGACAGCACCGTGTGTCTGCCCTTCAGCAGTCCCAGCTGATGGATTTTCACCTCTTCAGCTTCCAAACTTGCTGCAGAACAGGGGAGGGACTGTCACCTGTGCTGTGCCTGCAGAGGGAATGCTTTGCACAGCCGTTTTTCCGGAGACAAAAGGAATAAATCTCTGTCTGCAGCATAACAATGTGTTCCATGGCCGGATAAATCACCTGGGAGATCAAATCCCGTATTTTTTGTCAAGCTGTTGAGGTTCCAGTGTCAAGAAAAGACCACTGGAATCTTGATTTAACTTTGGCTGGATTTTGTTACCGTTTCATTTGTCCACTGGCACAAAACGTTGATTTAGAGACAGCAGAAGGACATTGTTATAAACTAAAACCAAGCAATGTTGTTTGGTTTTGCACCAACAGTGTTCCTCAGCTTTTTTCCAGCCCATCTCCAGAATCACAGAATCAGCTGGGTTGGAAAGGACCTCTGAGATCATGAAGTCCAACCCTCGATCCAACCCCACTGTGGTTCCCAGCCCATGGCACTGATCCCACATCCAGCCTGTCCTTAAACACCTCCAGGGACGGTGACTCCACCCCTCCCTGGGCAGCCCATTCCAATGGCTGAGCACTCTCTCTGGAAAAAATTTCTTCCTAAGAAGTTTAACAATTGTAAGAAAAAAAAGACTGATTTTTTTATTGTATCAGGGTAAAGGAGTTTCTTACAAAGCAACAATTGGGAAAGGGGATACAGGACATTTTATGAGACTGAAGGAAGGAAAGAACAGAAAGAAAAATATGGATAAGGGATTGTGGAAGGGCTGAAATAAGAGTAGGACAGTGAAAGGTGTGAGTGGGAAAGCAGGAGGTGATAAGGTGGAGAGCAGAAGACATGAAAGGGTGAGAACTTGGGAAAGAAACTGAGAAGAGAGAAAGCAACTGAGAAGGAACCTGGCGAAGGAAAGCAAGGGAGGGAGATGTGACTAGCAGGGGAAAGGGAAAATTAGATAAGCTTCATGGTTCCTGATGCCTGGTGGTTGAAGTTGCCCTGACTTCCTTATCAATCCCAAATCTCTGATGTCCAAGGAAGTAGCACGTTGTTTTATGGGTAAATGTGAAGAATTTGGCATGACAATCCAAGCTCCAAGAGATGGCCCAGACAGCTTTGGGGATTTTTGAGTTGTTATTCATTTTCTGTCTCTTCCAGTTCCCTGCTTTTCACAAGCAGGACATCAGCAATATCCTTTCCTAGTGAGGTCTTGGATGAAGTACTTGGTGTGGAAAACAAAGGTGTCGCTGCCTTGACATGATTGGAACTGAAAGGTTGCAGAGGTGGAGGAACCCAAACCACAGGACCTGTAAACTGTGATGTCCAAACAGGCCAAACTACAGGGCTGTTTCAGAGAGAGTCTGTCAGGATGAGGTGAAGGATGGCTGTGATAAGAACAGGCACTGATGGAGAAGACAGAAATTCTCCTCTTTCTCTCCTTGCAACTGTCTTGGGGGATATTTTAATTAAAATCTTTCATCCAGGAGGGGACTGAGGTGAGATAGAGGCAGAATTATCACCAGAGTTATTACAGTGTATTCCTGTGAGTCAGATCATGGTTACCTAATATAAAAGCAGCAGCATATTGCCAGCGTTTCACCTGGGGGGCAAAGCAAACTGCAGTCCTTTGTAGCGCTGTGTATTTGGATATTGAGTGCGTGGAAGGTACAGGATAGGTGTTTAATGCAATTCCCACCTCCCCAAGGGTGGGAAGCTGGGAGGAAGGTGCTGTGTGTGCATGGACTGTGCAATCCCATTAGGTCACAGCACCACCGTGTGCGGGTTGGAAAGGACCCGCAAGGATCACGGAGTCCAACCCTCAGCCTGCACAGGCCCGTCCCCAGCAGCCACACCCCGTGCCTGAGATGGTTATGCAGCCTTTAGGTGAACCTGTGTGATGGGCTGGGCTGCCCCCAGAGCCAGCAGTTGACACTCATTCTTAGTTCATGTGACAAAAGAGGATCAACTTGTATTTCAAGGGCAGCTGGACTGAAAAGGGACTTGGGGAAACATGGGATGATGCTCAGAAAGAAGAGGGACGGACAGATGGGGGAAGCATTTGAAATTGTTCAACCCCTGTGCAGTCTGCTCTGGTTATAGGTACACAGATGCTCAAATCACTTGCAGGATGTTCCTTCTGTCTCCTTGTTACTGCAGACCTCTTGCACTGGAGAAGAAGCTGCTGCCTCAGATGCTTTGGGGCCAGGGGCTGTTCCCTTGGAGGCCTGTGCTCTGGCTGCAGTGAAATGTGCCTGTGCTGCTGCCATTTTGCCCCCATAACTCCAACTCCAGTTCCAGGCTTGGCCATCTCCCACCACAAACTCCACCCTGGCCCTCCTTCCCCAGCTGGGCCAACTGCATCCAGCTTTAATGAACAGAGCACTGCTCTCTGCCCACGGGTTTTCAGGGTGCCAGACTTCTCCAGAGCACAGTCAGGTGCCCAACCACCTTCTCTTTCCCCTGAGCCTGCCTCTGCTTCTCTCTGCTATTGAACTTGCTCCTGTTTTCCTTGAGGCTGGAGAAACCCGGGACTTGTGCGTGATAACTCATGTGCTTGCTTCCGTCCCCCGTGTCTCTGTTCTCCAGCGCTCAGAACTCTTCCTTGTAGCTCACCCTGCATTTTCTCTGGGCTCAGAGAAAGAGGTTTTCAAGTCCTGACCGAGGTGGAAACAAGTGCAAGGAATGAACTGCTCCCCAGCAGCTGTGAGGCTGAGGTTTCTCCACAGAGAACTTCGGAAGATTTAAATGTTTGACAAAGGTTGGTGTTGCTTTTGTCCTGCAGGGTCCTCTTTTGCTGTGCCTAGGACACGTTTGAGAGGAGGTACCTGCTCCTCACCCCTGAGGTGTCGACAGTGCTGAGCAGAGCAGGTGGATCACACAGACACACCTTGGCACAGCCTTGCTGGACAAGCACGAACTTGTCCTGAGCAGCAGCTTGCTCAGACTGTTTAAGGAAGGAAGCAAGGCAGCGTGGGAATGCTGGAATTAGTCATCCAGTTTAGTGTCTGCTTCAGGAGGCTGGTTCCTCTTCACCTGGGGAATAAGGTTTCACTCACAGTAAGTTGCAGGGAGTATTTATTTCTTCTTCTGGCAAGGATTCTGCCAGTGAAGACTATGATTTGTGACTGAAAAACACAAGCCATGTGTCCCCTGCAGGATTTGGAGCCAGGCAGGGGCTCCTCAGCCTCTTGTCTAGTCAAGCTGAAGTCTGAGCATCTTATTGTAGTTTTACACTTGCCCATTTTATAATACAAGCTCCGATAAGAAAGGATTGACGTTTTCAGTGTGGGTTTGGCTGTGGATGTGTCAGTCCTTCCAGCATTAGTGTGCGCAAGTGCCATAAAACATGTCAGGCCGTGTGGGCGCTGCTGGTCTTTGCCAGGCACGGCACCTGCTGGCTCAGCCCGGTGTCAGGTGTGGGAGAGGGAGGCAGGACACTCCATTCTGTGCTTGCTTGGCATCTCCAGCAATAGCTGTGCTGCTGAGGGTCCCTTCTATAGCCTGTGTTGTAGCAAAAATTGTGTTGGATACCTTTAAACAGCTTTTGGATGAGAGGTGTCCCATGTTATGTACCCGGTGTGAGAGGAGGTCGGTGTCCACATCTCAGTCACCCCCTGGTGTGCGGTGGGTTTTCACTGAGATCCTGAATGTTCTCCTCTCCTTCCCCTGATACACACATTTCCCCTGCTCTTTAAGAGAGCAGTAAGATGCTGCATGGGCTCACAAACCCAAGGAGTTGAGCAGGGAGTTCACTCCCTGTCCTGGAGATGCAGGAGCACAGCTGGGTGAGGGCTTTGGAGATGGTGAACTGGAAGGTGTTCAGCAGTGGCCAGAGACTTGGATTGCCAGTAGAGCCTCGGGCGAGCTCTTGCATGGGAGAATGTGCAGGAGTGCAGAGTCCCTGTGGACAGGGGTTGGGAAGTGTGTGCTCCAGCCTGCTCAGCACTTCTGCCTTCACCCAGCCCTTCCCAACCTCACCCAGCTTTAACCCCGGGTGAGCAGCTCCGGTGGGGAGGGGCTGGAAGCCTTTTCCATGTGTTCTGTCAGTCAGAAATTGCAGGTTGCTTTTCCTGTGCTGTGATTCACTGAGTCCTCCTGGTATAAATCTCCGTTTTTCCTGTAAGATGGGATTGAACAAGTGAAGTGTGCTCTGTGGCTGGGGGAAGGCAAATGTCCTGTCATGTGCCTCAGGAGAGAGCAGTTTGTGACCTATATCATTAATTAGCAATGCAATAGTTCTCATCTTGGGCTAGCAGCAAGATTTGCTGTTAAATATTTTAGTTTCTGGCTTCCAGCTGTCCAGTTGGTCTTTGTTTCCTGAACTTGCTGTGAGCAGCACCTCAGGTAAAACTGTGGTTGTAAAATACCCTGCAAGAATGGCATTGCTTTGAATAATGTATTGAAAATTTTATATATTTTAACACTGAACTGTTTTCCCAGTAAATTAATTTTCTTTTGGAAACAAAAGCAGTCCTACATTGTCTTGTCATCCATACATTATTAATGGCAATCTATTTTTAATTTAATGAAGAATTATGCAAAGAGCAAGGGAGGAAGAGTGTCTTGCAATATCCTTGGTCTCTCTGCCTCGATAACCTCAAGCAATCGAAGAGGTTATATTTAAAAGCCTCTCTTGCTTGGCACTTCCATGTTCTTAAATGGAATGGTGCTTAAACTCAGAGAAACTATCAAAGGAGGAAGGAATGTGTTGGCAGAGGTGAGAAGTGGTAAGGGATTGAATTATCCTGTTCTTTAAGTGGTTGGCAGAAGTTTCTGTGAGGAGAGAATTGTCTGAAACCGGAGCTGTTGTTGCAACTTCCCAAAGTTCATTTAGGTAGTAAAAAGCTGAATCACTGTGTAAATCTAATTAGCATTGGGAGCTCTGTCAACCTGGAAGTTTAGTGAATTGGTCAGGGGGCAACTGTGTCATAAAGCAGTTTTCCAGCCTGGAGATCAGTTCTTAAATTTGAGTCTGAGCCACCCTCTGTTACCCCAAGGATTAAGAGAGAAAATGTTTCCAAGCCCATTGCTAATTTAACAGCAAAGTGAAGCTTGCAGTTAGTGATACCATTAAAAAAAATCCAACAACAAACCCCCTCATTTGGGTCAAATATTAATTTTGTTTTGTTGGTGTGATAATTGAAGCCCTAAATAAGGATAGAGTGTAGCTGATCAAAACTTGTCTCCAGCAGAAATCCTCTGGCTCATGTGCAGTAAAGCTGTGTTGGGTTACATCAAACTGTAGCAATTTTGGACCTAGTCTTCTAAGGGATGTCTTAAAGATCTTTTAATTGTGACACTTAGCTGTGCACAGTGGTGGTTTTTTAATAACTAGTGAATTCTTGTTGGCTGAGAAACAAAATACTGGTTATTGTTTAGTATAGAATCCAGAGACCTGCTATAGAATCCAGAGCCCTGGCCCTGGCAAAAGGCTGTACTACTCTGAAAAAAAGTACAAATAAAGAACAAGAGAGAGTCTCTGGCCTTGGTGAATTTACACCCAAGTGCAAGAGAGCAGGATGAGGAGAAAGGAGCTGGAGATGAGATTTCAGCAGTATGGAAACATGGGAAGCAGCATCAGGGTTATAATCCCAACCAGGCTGTATTGGGAGGGGATGTACTCAACTTCTGTGCACTTCTCTGTGCTGGTAATTGGTTCCAGTTAGTTGGAAGAGTCTGTTTTGGAGCTGCAGTGAATACATTTGCTTAAATTTTTCCCCACAGCTACTTCTCCTCTGCTGTTAAGACCTTAAGCTACAAGAGGTGCTGTGTGGACAGTGTCTGTTGAGTTTTTATGCTTTATCACGCTATAAAATGACAGCTTTGGGTTTGCTTTGTTTGGTTTCTTCATCTTGAATTGAACACCAGGAACTATGGAATTGGATTTGGCCTCACTCCTCTAAGCAGAGGTTTATCTCCTGTCTGTGGTCACCTTTGGGTGCAGCAGAATATTTGATTGTAGTATCCCTTGGTGGAGAATTTCCACAGGGTTCCTTCCTCTTGTGTTCTCATTGTCAATGCTTTGGGGTCATGGACCAGTGTGGAGTTCTGTCCTGGCTCTGTCCCCATCACCCCGTGCAAACCCTTCACTTCTTCGTGTGTTTGTTTTCTCCTCTCATGAAGTTTGAATTAACTTGAACACAAGCCAGAGAGATCAAACCCACAAACTGCAGTTTGTCATCCCTGAGATGAATCCAACCAGCATCCCTGGTCTCTGTCACAGGGAGCTGCCTGTGGGAGCTTCCCAGGGGCGGGAGGGGTCTTTAAACACCTCCTGAAGCCCAGCAGCCACTGATGCAACATCAGAACTGGTTTTTTTCGCTAAATGGGCACCTTGTTTCCTATTAAGTTCTTCTATCTTTAGCTTGTCCCATTCCTGCGTGTCTGTTTTGGTGAAACAAAGAAAAATTAGCACTGGGAGAAAGGGATTTGGAAACAATCATTAGGCTTTCTAGGCACAGAGCAGGTATAACCTGTTTGACTTTGCTCAGCCTTGCCAAGCCTGAATCTTCCCTGTCTGCTGGAAGTGCTAACTCATGGTTGGCCTGGCTGTGTCCTTAGGGCTGATAAATGAGGTTATTGCCCCTTGGTTCTACGGCATTTAGCAAACAGCACCCATGCAGCCATTAAAAACTGCAAAAGAACAGTTATGCTGGCTGTTCTGTATAACTTAGGGTTGTGCAGCCTTTTTTGTTGAATTTTAAACAAAAAGGTGGTGTTGTTTTGGACGTCTTTGTCTTTCTAAACTTGGTATCTCGCCGAGTCCAAAAAGCATAGAGAATTTCACCCCCCCAAAATTTTCACTTACACTGATAACCTGGAACATGCTCAGCATCGTGCTGAGCTGAAGGAACTGTGCAAAACCTTTGGATTCCATGGCTGGGGACGGACAGACTCCAGAATTGTTACAAATTCCAGCTTCAGCCAAGAGCAGCAGTGATAACACTGCAAACAATCTTGGGCCATTTCACAGGAGTGACAACAGCTCAGCATTCTGTACCCATACAGAAAGATTGAAACACTTGGTGAAGGTCACACAACAAGCTGATGGCCAAGGACTGAGAGCCAGCCATCCATCATCCAGCCTTTCCTCTTTATTTGCTAGTCCTCACTGCCTCGTCCCATCATCTCCACTGCTGCACTGGTGGTCTGAGGAAGGATTTTTAATGGGACCTGAAAGTTGGGTTGTAATACTGATTTCTGCTTTGGTGTATGAACTAGAAATTGTGATAGCAGTTTTTACACGGCTCCGTTGCATAAACACAGAAGTAAATTGAGCCTCACAAGTCTCCTGTGGGAACGCAGTAAATATTGCCCTGTTTTCCAAAAGGAGGAAGCAGAACAGCAGACACATTAATGTGATATATCCAAGGTTATCCAGCTCTCAGAACTGGGAATAGACCCCTGTTTGTGTGGTTCTTACTGGTCACTTGCGCCAGGGTTGTTTAAGTTTCATTTAGGGGTGAAACCATCCAGAGCAGGTGGGATCTGAGGGTCAGGGAAGGAGTCGCTCAGGACAAAGAACTGCCTTTTCCTCCTTCCAGCTGGGAAAGGGTTACAGCTGAAATGCCTGTGACAGCCTCAGGAAAACATGAATGTGCTGGTGAGGGAGGGCAGGACAGGAGTCCAGAGCTTGGAGCTGGGTTGTGCTTTTCATTTATAAATGTACACCTTTTGGGGGTGTGAAACCCAGGCTTTGGGAGCATCTCGGCGGGGCTGGCTCGTGTTCATGTTCTGTGTCACTGAGCGGGGAAGGCTGGGCAGGGGGGACACCTTCCGTGGGGCAGCTCCATCCAGCTGCTCCCGCAGAGCCAGGAGCGTGTGAGGGAGCACAGGCACATCCAGGAGTGTGTGAGTGTGCACACAGATCAGGAACACACACACATCCAGGAGCACACACACATCCAGCAGTGCTGAGAGGAGCACACACAGATCCAGGAGCACACACACATCCAGAAGTGCTGAGAGGAGCACACACAGATCCAGGAGCACACACACATCCAGCAGTGCTGAGAGGAGCACACGCAACATGGAGGGAGGGACCGGAGCCGCCTTCTCCAGTATCTGCACGGCCGCGCTGGCCGCGGGGACCCTCGGCACTGGGACCAGCCTGGATGGACCTCACAGGTCAGTACAGCCACAACCCCCAGGGGCTGCGGGGGCCTCCTCCCAGGGGCTTTCCCTCTCCTTTACCCCCGCTTTCTCACGAATGGAGCGTCTCCGGATCTCCGAGGGATGTAATTGTTTCACACTTGGTCGGAGCCCGATAAAGACGCAGAGCTGGGTTTGAGGAGGCGAGCGCGTCGTCCTCACTCAGCAAATGCGAGTTCATTTTAATATTTGCGGTGTTTTTAAGCCCGTGTGTGTGACTGTGTGTCTTTGAAGTGGTTGAGCATTTGAATGGAGAAAGGTTAATTGCCTCCTTCGATCAGATTACACCGGGGTAGCTCACCCGGCATGGAGAGAGCAGACAAAGTCTGATTTTGCATCCCGTTCTTGTGACAGCGGTCCTCGAGGCATTTTTGGGTAAAGTGTGTAGGATGTGGTTATTAGCATGACAGAAATGGCATTTTTATTAGAAATGCTCTGTATCCTGTGCGTAGCAGAGAGGAGACTCGGGCTGTACTTAGTGGGAGAGCTGCAGCAGTCACAGGGGCTCTGTGCCGAGCTATTGGCCGGGTTATTTTCCTTTCTAATGGATGGCTAAGTGCTGGTGATAGGATATGGGGTTAGGAATGATAGTTTTGGAGGGCCAAGTTATTGTGGAATGAGACAGTGCTGATTACCCTCATGGCAAATGGTCTCCTTCACCCTGGGCTTGGATTTGTGCTGTGGTGGGAGGAAATAAACCTGGTGCTGTTGCAGTTCAATTGGGATTTTCTACTTCAGGGCTGAGAGTGAATAAACATTTACTGGTGAGGAAAAAAAGGGGGAGCTGAGGAACCAGTATTATTTCAAACTTGCTGTTCCCACCTACCTGGGTTACAGATCAAGGCAGCTTTACCAAACCAGAAGTTATTTATGAACTAAGCTGCCGGAAGCTGCAGACACAGGTTCTTATTTCACTGTATAATTATCAACAGTCTTGATAATTTATGTTGACTCCTCCCACTTCACTTACGCTGCCAGAAATCCAAGGAGAGTAGCTCCTACCAGCACTGCAAAATTTCTCTGAATTTGTCTGTGTTTTCTTTCTTCCTTGAAGTATTTATCCTTAGGGAAGCTGCTGCTGGATATCTGCTCATTGTTTGTACTAAGTAGTGACTCGGGCACTGTGAGAAAGGTATTTGGGAAATTTTGGTTCTCCTTACATGGAATGTATTTAAAAATTAACTGTGTCTAGTGTGCTAATCTGAAGGCTTTACACTGCCCAGCTCCCTTTGTGATGGAAAAAGCACAATATGCGATATACTGGCAATATTTTGTCACCCAAGTATAAAGCCACACAAATGCCGGGGGGAATTTTGTTTGGTGTGAATTCTCTTGGGAGTCCAAGGCCTGACATTTGTGGGAAGCTGGCAGCATCAGTGTGCGCAGTACCAGGTCTCTGGCTGAAGGCAGACGAAGTTTAGTTTGATAAAATCTATGCAGTTTTCTTCCTGGAGGGTCTTGTCATGCACAGAAACCTGCAGAATAAATAGGTTTTAGTTCTGGTAGTGACATCCCCTTTTTTGGTGCTTGTGCAGAGAGTCCAAACCATGACAGAACTTGGGATGAGCTTATTATGGTTGGCTCTCTAAGGGCAGATCTTTTGCTCATATTCCCTCTGTGCCCTGCCTTTCAGAGCAGACATCAAAATTGGTATTGTTTTTAGCAGCAAGACTTGCATTTAACAGGATTATAGAAGCATTTTTGACTTGGTGCTCTCAGTCCAGTGCCCCTGCTTGATGCTGGGAATGCAGGGAGTTTGCTGGTTATTGATGTCAAAGTTAATGTGCTGTGCTGATGCATCTTTTCTTCAGGAGAAAAGCCCTTTTCTCAGTGCAGGGTTGCAGAGTCCTTGCCCTCCCCGTAGCAGCTTTTTGGCTGGAGAGGAAGACGGGTGGAAAAACCAGCAATGCTGAGCCTGTGCAGGGGCAGTCATTGCAAGGGACAGGCTGTGTGTGTTCCTTGGGATGGATCCCATCCTGCAGGGCACTCTGGGGGGATTTCTGTCCTGCATAACCCATTCGGGGTGACTTGGCATGTCACCGTCTCACAGTTTCCTCTCTCAAGCTGCCTTTTCCTCCTGACCTCTGTGTGCCCTCCTCTCCTCACGCAGCTTTCCCATGCTCCAGCCCCCCAGGATGCTTTCTGTGGAAAAAAATCCCTTCATCTTGTCTTATGGAAGGAGGGGACAGTTTATCAGAGCATAAGTGAGCACGGCCTTGGCTCCCCCTGGTCTTTCTGCAACAGCCAGTATATCAAAAGTACAGTGTGACATATCAGTATTTGTATCAAAAATACAGAAATAATAATTTAATCCCTCTTTGTTGATCTTTTTGGTTGAATCTTTGTGTTGAACCATGTTTGTCCTTATTGTTTGATACTTAGTGAAAGCTTCAGGCCCTGGTGTCAGGGACAGCAGTTTAATGTTCTGATATTTTGCTGCTGACAGTGGTCGTTAAAGGGAATTAAATCCCTTATTTTCACCAGTGGCACTGTGTTGTTGAAAAAAGGAATGTTATTCCCAGCTTCTGTTCCGTTATCAGCCCAGAGAAAAGGAAAGTAAAGACAACATATGTGATGAAAGGCAGAAAGAAGGTGACACTAAAATGGGTGTGATGGACAGAAAGCAGGAGAAGTGGGATGGGGTCTGAGCTTCCCAGTCCTGAGGATGAGTACCAAAGCAGGCAGCTGTTGAGTCAGAGCAGGGGAAGCTTCAGTGTATATTCATGTAAAAAGAAACAAAGGGCAGATACACACTTTTTGTGTGCTCTTTTGGCTGAATGCACATCGGGAATAGCAATGGGATGCAGGGGCTGAGGTGGAGTGGGATCTCCTCGGTTCCGTCCTGTTCCTTGGGGTGGCAAAGTACAGATACTCAATTGTTTCCCCTTGTTTATTTGTTGAAGGAGTTTCCGTGTGCTGTTTCTGCAGAGGAGCTTGCAAACATTTGAATTGCATATCCAGAGAGCAAGTTAAAATATAACCTTGAGCACTTGGGTGCATCTCACACTCTGCTGCTCTGTCCTGCCTGGCACTGGGACCGGGGCCTGACTGACAGAGGGATGATGGAGGAGGGCAGGGATCTGCCCTTGGTGCCTTGCTTTAAAGCACCACTTGTATTCCAGCTTCTCTTTTGTGCCTTGTTCATCCCTCCTGAAGATGTGAGTGTGGAATGAGTTGTTGCAGCACCTCTGGAGACACTCTGGAGGTGATGGAACACCTGCTACTCCAGCTTTTGCCTCTCCTTACGCAATCCCATGTCTGATCTAGTTTTCTTCCTCCTCTGGGTAAAACAGCAGTAGAAGTGCGGTACTTGCAAGAGATGTGTTCCAGTTTCCCTTCAGAGCCTGGTCTGAGATGCTCTGTGGTGGCAAAGCCCACCGTGGGTGACAGGAGGTGGTGGCCGCGATCGGCAGAGCTGGGCGTGACCTCAGCTCCTCTTCCCACCCCAGGTTGGGCTGGATGTGTCGGATCATCGGTGTGACATTACCTTCATGGCCTCCTTTTGAATTCAGAAGGGCCTTGCCTTCCCTCTCAGTGAGTCCCACGGCTGACTAAACTCCTGAAGCATCCAGAGGATGACAGTGCATTGCTGCTCCTTGGGCTCCAGACGCTGTGCCAGGTTCACTGGGAAACTCGTCGGAGGTCTGAAATCCCTGGTTAATCAAACCTGGGGAAGGGCTTTTAACCTGACACTTTCCATAATGTTGAAGACCAGAAAGCCCTTGTTCCATCAGCATGCCAAGAGTTTAACTCAGTTCTGTCTTCCTGCTACAGACAGTTCAAGCTGGGAGCAATTTTATCTGGGGGATCCACACATCCTGTGGCTTTTCTGGAATAAACTGGTGGCTTTGCTGGACACTGAGGTGACACCCAGGCAGTGGTGATGGTTTGCTTTCTCTTGGTAGATGAATTCAGTGCAGGTGTAGCCCTGGTGGGATTTAACCCCTCTTAGAAGGGGCAGTTCTGTTGCTATGACTCCACTTGATCCAAGCCAGTGGGTGCATCTCCCTGTTCCAAAGTGTGACATCCCAGGGAGCACCAGCCAGGTGGGGGGTTATCCTAACGAACACCAGCCAGGTGGGAGGTTATCCTAGGGAACACCAGCCAGGTGGGAGGTTATCCTAAGGAACACCAGCCAGGTGGGGGGTTATCCTAGGGAACACCAGCCAGGTGGGGGGTTATCCTAAGGAACACCAGCCAGGTGGGGGGTTACCCTAAGGAACACCAGCCAGGTGGGGGGTTACCCTAGGGAACACCAGCCAGGTGGGGGGTTATCCTAAGGAACACCAGCCAGGTGGGGGGTTATCCTAGGGAACACCAGCCAGGTGGGGGTTCCCCCTTTCCTTACGCATTATACAGTGAATTTCTTATTCACAGAACTAGTGAATAGTCAAGGATTTCTCAACGTTTTCCCCCCCAGGGTTTATAAATCAGTGCTCCAAACCTTGTTGAGGACTGGAATGTGCAGATGAGATTTCAGCCCTTAAGGAGTGTTTTGAACCGGGCAAACAGGCTTGATTTTGTTTTTGGCCACATTTTTTCATTCGTGTTTCGGAAGGTTTTGTCCTTTTAAAAGTGAAACGTAACAATATACTACACAAACCTTATTCAGAAACATTAAATACAATATTTCCAAGCCTTCTCAGTCTGTTGTTCTCTGTGTATTTTCTTTTATTGATACTTCAGTGGAGTAGCTTTGCTTGCTGTACCAGATAAATGTAGTGTGTTGTATCTCTTTGCAGTGTCTTCAGTGTCACTGTGCTGGATTCTGGTTTGGGGGTGTAAATGTGCTGGACCAATGCATGTTATGCTTTTTAAAATTTATTTACACACAATACCCGCCTGTTTTAGGTGCATGTGCCCACAGTGATTGTGTGAAAATTTGTGTTTTAAATAAAGATGTTCTGGGACTTTGGAAAACCAAATCAATAGATCCATGAAATCAAGAGTCAAAAGGTAAACAAAAAGAGCACTAATCTACTTGACGCATATTTTTTTTCATGGTTTTTGAGGAAATTTCAGTTTGGAGCGATGGGAAGAGGGGCCATGACACATATTTTCATGTTTTCCATTAGTTCTAAAACAGTAAGGAGAGAACTTCGAATGGCATCAAACGCCAGCAAAGCCCTGGCTGCCCTCAGAGTAGGAGTGGGTTTTGACCTTGGGCCTGTGTCCCAACACATTCTTCATCTGTTTGGTGCTCAGACACCTCCTGTGAGGGTGCTGCCAGTGAACCACCCCAGCCCTTGCACACACAACATACTCTGCCTGAAGAGCCCTGCTGTGAACCCAGCCCTCGGTGGTGTCGGTGCAGGGGCAGAGGCAGAGCTGGGAGCAGGTCGCTGGAGTTCAGTTGCTGTCCCGTGGAGCAGGGACAGAGGGGCAGCCTGGCTCGAGCACTTCCCCAGCCAGAAACAGGGCCTGGCTTGGGAGAAATAGAACAAAAAGAGGAAACTGTGGTGATGTCTCAATTTTGCAGAGTCTCATCCGCTGCACAGCGTTGACAGCTTCCTCTGAAAGGACTTTCCCAGCTTCTTGTGCTTCCCAGGGAGCTGCTCCTGGGCACACATAAAAACACTTAGATTTTCCTGGGCTGGAAACCTCCGCTCCCTATTAATGGGCAGGGAAACAAGGCCAACACAAGATATCTGTTTCAGAGGAGGGTTGTTCTTAAATCCTGGTATTTGTGGTTGCAGAGAGCCATTAAATTCCTGCCCAGAAGGTTCACCAAAGCCGTGTTGACTTTTTTCATCTCCAAACTAATTTGTTTAATGCTGCCACGGTTGCTGTAGCTTTTTACAGGAGCACAGTAATAAGATTACTGGGCCTCTGATTGCTCCCATATCTGATCCCAAATCCCCATGGGAAGCTGTGAAAGTGTCAGAGCTCTGCTGCTCCTGTTTGGGGGCTGTGCTGGCAGAGCCAGGGCTTGTTCTGTGTGTGAGATGTTGGGATGTGGTTGCTGGGATGATGGAGGAGCTCAGCTTCAATCTGTAGCCTGGGAGCCAGCGGGAGTTTAAGGAACACAGAGGAGCTGCTGAGGCTGCCAGCCAGGGGATCATTATTGGAGAGAAAAGACAAACACCCCCCCTCTTCCCCCTGCCAGCCTCTGAAGAGGGAAGCAAGTTTCATAGGGAGATAATTATGCCACTGGAAAAACTGCTGTGACAGCTCCCAGCACCACAACTGGAGTTCTTGTGGGGGAAAAACTGTGTTAGACACACCAGTTCCTTCCCTTTCCTCCCAGTTTGTGTGGTGTGCAGGCACAGGGTTGTCCTGGAGTTCTTGGAACTCACTCACCTCCTCCCCTTGGCTTTCTCTGCCTGCTTGAGTCTGTTGTTTTCCAGTGAAGTTTGTTGTTTTCGAGTGAGGTACCCACAGTCCAAGTTGGGAATACAGATGGACACCTCAGTGACATTTCCCCCTGCTTATAAAAGCAGCCAGGGTTGATTGCTTCTGAGTGCAAAATCAGAAGCTTTTTCTTTAAAACAAAACCAAAGTGAGGAAGGAGAACCCTTCACAGTTTTTATGGATATAATTTTAAAATAATAAAACCCAACCAAAACTCCAACTCTGAAGCAGTGTTGTGTTCCTGAGCCTTCTTCACCCAATGCTTTTAGCATTGGTGAGGTGTTAACAGTTTCATCCCATGCTTTATGGAAATCTCTCCCCGTCTCCATGTTAGATCTCCCTTGGACACTTCCACACCTTCCAGCCCCTTCTGTGCGAGGGCTGTGCCTGAGTTTTAATTAATTGCCCCCAATCTTTTTGGGTCCCTTTCAACTCAGAGTATTCTGTGGTTCTGATTTCCCGGTGGTGTCCCTCCAGTTGCCACAAATGGCTTCTCTGCAGTTCTGGAGCAGCAGGAACCTTGTGGAGATGTTCCTTTTTGCCTTGTGTAGGTGACGTGAGGAAATAATAAAACTCCAGCATTCAGTGGTAGCAAACATTGGAGACCACGAATCACACAAAAACCTTTTCTCCAGCAAATGTCTCTCTCAGTCTCCCTCTTCCGGGGTTGACCACACATGGAACTTCTCAGGAACAGCTGCTCCCAAATAATTCCAGATGTGGCAGACCCTGAATACAGCGTTCTGTTCTGTGTTGGGCCTGTTTGTGCTGACCTATTCCAATCCCTCTGATTGCTCTTTAGGCTCAGCATTACCTCTCTGTGCATTGAAAATACAGAGTTTAGAAACTTTACAATCTTAAACCTCACAGACAGGAGCTGAAACTCCTTTAATTTGTTGTTCTCTTCTCCACTTTGGGGTTGGCAAAGAAAAAGTGCTTGGCTGTTCCTGTCGTCGTTCCTTTAGCAAGAGATGTTGCTGTGACATGGCAAGGGAATTTCTGAGCTTCTTGGCCATAAGGCTCTGTGGAGATAAAGATTTCCCTTCTGGGAATATCGAATTTAGCTTCTTGACGATGATTTTCCTTACTTCTGGTTCTTTTTTGGTGGGGAAATGTTGGAGTTAGAAATCCTGTAAATTATGTTCAGATGAGTCAACGTGCAGTTGAGCAGTGAAATGTGTGCTCTGACCACATTTACACAGCAAACAGCCAGGAAAGCCCCAGGAGGAGCAGGGCTGGGAATGCTTGGACCTTGTTGGCTGCTCCCTGTATGAGGAAGAGCAGGAGCAGCAGTGCCAGCTGGAATGCAGCTGCTCCTTCAGTCTGGCTCCTGGTGCTGAGTCCTGTCACCATGGATAAAGCTGGAGGATCGTCAGCTTTTACAGACAAAACTCTTCGGTGAAGACTTCACTTGCAGGGCTGGAGGGAAGGGCTGTTCTGTCTTTTAAACTTGCTGCTTTGAAGCTGAAATCTGTGTGGGTTCAAAAAGCCAGGGTGGGTTAATCTGCAGCCAAGAGGATTCCTGTCTTTGGTTCCACTGTGCTCCATCAGCATCTGCAGCTCTCCAGAACAGCTCCCACCACCTGGAGAACAATCCTTGGAGAGAGGGGGAGCACTTAGTGATTTTGCCACACAGTTTTCCTCTGGATTCTGTGGAGATAGGTTTAATGGTATGTGCCGTTATTGAAAAATGCTCTCTAAATGCAGATTTCAATGTCATTGAGAATGGTGGTTTAAACACACTGGGGCAGGAACCTCCTTGTGGTCCTTTGTAGCACTTTCTACTCCTTTGATCAGCAGTAAAAGTATTAAAAGGATGTATTTGGGTGCCAACAGCACTTAACTGTGAGGGCAAATATCTGAAAAAACAGAAAAGGAAAAGGAAAAAAGGTAAAGCTGATGTGGTAAACTATTTTCCTGGGTTTTATTTAAGTCTTTTTGTAATTATAAACTCTCCTCTTCATACCCTATAAATGAACACGGCAGGAATTAACATCAGAGAATTCAGATTATCTTCAGTTCTGTGTACAGGGGGGTTAATTTTCCTGGCAAAAAGCACAGCCAGGCATCAGAAGGGAAAAAGTATCTGTAGTAATATGAGGTAATGGCATATTTTCTGTTCTTCCTACAGCACTGCTTTATGGGCACATCTGACTCGCCTTTTAGAGCAGCTGGTGGATCAAGGAGTGAGATAAAGTTGTGTGAAAGAGAGGGCCTGTCTCCAAGTTGGCATGGAGCAGTTTTAGGAGCCTGCAGCACCCTTGGGAGGCACTAAAAATTATTAAAATTATGCATATGCACAATAGTAGAGTGAAAATGGTAAATGCACCTTTTCTTTTCTGTTCTCTCTCAGGGGAATGGAAAGTAAGTCCATTAGTGGAGTAGCATGAGTTCCCTTTTATTTAGTTGTTTGGTGTCCTAGTGCAGTGGACTGACCTTTTCTGAGTTTGCTCTTGTGTTTGAGGTTTGTTTAAAGCTCTCCCTGTTGCCTCACATGGAGGGGTTTGAATTTTCCTCTGGCTGTTGCTGTAGAGTTTCCTGTGCCGAGGCTGCCCAGGCATGTGGGGACACCACAAGTGAGGTGGAGGTCCAGCGCTAACCCTGTGCTTCAGCAAAACATTTCACTGAATAGAGCACCAGGAAATCACCAGGGCTTCCAAGGGATTACTCCACCTTTTGAATTCCAGGCTCCTTTGGTTCTTCCAGCCCTTCACCTCCTCTGGGAGAACACTCTGTCCCAGTGCTGGCTGTGCTGGTTTGTACTGGAGGTGCTGGGTTTTCCTGTGGGAATCCCTTCGCAGATTGTGCTGTGTGTGCACTCAAAGGCTCGTTTTTAAGAAATGCAGACCTATATCAGTGGCTTTTCATCCTTGGTCTCGCTGACCCCCCGAGCATTTAAAAACCAGCAACGAAGTTACTGAAAAATCCCAAGACTGACTTTAAAAATGATGCTTTTTAAGGTGCACTTTGATTATTATTTTTTTATTTGCCCTCCAGTGTGAGTTTTTAACTGCAAGGTATTCATGTTGTTCACCTTCCCTCTGCAAGATGATTTAACAATTCTAGAGAAAGCTGAGAACGTTTCTTCATTGTTTGACTCCATGACTGGAGCTTTGAAAATGCAAAATGCTGAGAGACTTGCAGTGAAATGGTAAGAAATTCTGAGATTGTTTTCTGATAATATAATTCAAGGTCATGGCCAGTCCCAACAATGTTTGTGCAGCTCTTGTAAGTCCTGGTGGTTGATCTGGCAATAAAAATATTTCCCCATTTTTCCTCAGGTATTTTTTCTCGGTGTGTGTGTATAAATGTGCACAAGCTTTTTGGTCTCTCTGAAAGGGATCTTAAATTCATCTTTCCCCAGAACTGGGGGTTTCTGTGGCAGCATCTCCTTCTCTGTGCAGGGCTGTGTAAATACACACAGGTGGCTGGAAGGGAACCTTACCTTCTCTTCTCCCTGGGCCAGGATGGTTTCGGGTGCTGAAGAGGCACTCAGGTGATGCTCCCTGCCTTGGACAGTTGTTCTTTGTCTGCTGCAGAGAAACGACAGCAACATGGATCTATATTTGTAAATTATTTTTATCCTGTTGGAGGGCCCTGAAACACCACTTTGACTTGGGGTATGTGACGTATTTCATGAGCTCCAGCTCCCCAACACCACAAGGTGCTGCTCTGACTGATGCAACAGACTCTGTAAATGAGATTTTGGATCTGATTACAGCTCCCAACATACTGACATCGGATCTGGCACTGAAAACAGATCCCCACTGAGCTGGGAAAACGCTGCTGGTGCCCACACAGGCTGGTTAATTAGTACCTGGCCCCTTTTTTGCATCAAGATGTGCCTCTGCATAGCGAAAAGTTTTGACAAATCCCCAGTGGCTCCTGAAAGAACATAAGGTAACTTTTTTGGCCTGTTCCCTCTTGTGCATGCACAGAATTTTTTTGGTGCCTGCCAAGGGCAAAGCAAAGTCTGGGTGCACAGAAATGGGAAGGCTCATAGGAAATAACCTCAAACTGCTGCTTCCTGGGAAAAAAGAGTTGTGCAGTTATGGATATAATGCATGACGTGGGTTTGGATGGAGTTTTGAGGACAGCAAATCTCTGGTGACTTACCTCGGTGTTCCCTGCTGGAAAAAAACACCCTGAGGGTTTGGCCTAAAGAGAAACAACCGTTTTGTGCTCAGGGATATGCTGTCTGTGCCTCAGCCCTGGGACCTGCACAGGGCAGGGGCCACTGCAGTCCACAGTGTTCCAGCACATGTTTCTCCCAAATGAATGAGAAGTCAAGGAAACAGGGGAGTTGCTAATTAATCCTGAGTAATCCTGACTCAGAGCTGGGCTGTCCTCAGGGCTTAATCCCTTCCCCTTTGTGGGGAAGGGGACGTGGAGCTCTGCAAGGCTGTGGTGCTCATAGGGCTCCAGGGAGGACAGGGACAGCTGTGGGGGAGGCCGCTGGGATCGACTGCAGGGAAACTGCTGGGCAGGGAGGGTGTGCGACTGTCACCCATGTCACCCATGTCACCTGCTGAGCTCTCCCGTGTTCCAGCCCCTTTGCACAAGGAGCTCTGGCCACAGCCTTGACTTTGCTGGCAGCAGCTCCCAGCGCTCCTCGTTTGGGGTTTTAAAAGTGTTTTCTTATCATCCATCAGGCTCTGGAAGTGCTGATCAGCAGGGAGTCAGTCAGGTGTGCAGCACAGAGCAAACGGGAAATACTGGTTTGGGGAATGACTTTCATCCTCCTCAGGGCTGTTTGGAGAGGGGGAATATGGAGGCAGAAACTTCAGGTCCTCGATGTCGCTTGTGGTGTGCGCAGCCTTGATAATTACTTTATCTTTGCACGTGTATTTCATCCAAATTGTGATGTAACTATCCTTGGAGAAACCAGGAATTCAAAGGAAGCCAATAGCAGTGAGTTTAACACATACTGCTCTGGAATGTGTCCACAGGTATGCTCTGACTGGGGCAGATACTCTGCTTGTGCTGCTTCCAGAAATAAGGTATTGCTACGGCTACTGACGTCATGCCTTGTCTCTCCAACGCCCTTTCCCAAACCTGGCCTTTCCCCTTTCCCAGCTGTCCTAAAAGCACCCCCTAAGGCAGGAACTCAGGGAAACTGCACCCTTTGCTGTTGGACACTTTGGGAATCAATGTACAAACAGAGCAGGAAGGAAAACCAAGCACATCAAGGGATTCCTTTTGCCACTGTCATAAACCTCAGAACTTGAGAAAATGATACTTTTTCCTACCTGTGCAGGTACCTTGAGTGTGCTAAAAGGAGTTGATTGGACCTGCTCTCTGTGCACAGTGAGTGTGTGGCAGCTTGTCAGGGGAAAACAGGACATCAAATGCTAGAAGGGGGTTGGTTCAGGGGTTTCTGTCACCATTCCTATGTGGCTTTGTGTGTGAAGGGTTTCTGTAGCTGTTTACAACAACCCCAGTGTGGGAAGTGTTGGCACGGTGTGAGTGTGGCCTAGCAGGAAGCTTCACGTGCAGACACATCTTATCTGGTAGGAAATCTTCTCTTTAGCAGTGCATTAGGTCTGTCTTCACTGGGAAAATCAAATTATGTTATTTTTAGAGAACATATTTAATTACCGCTGCATTTACAATAAAACAAGGGTGTTGAAAGCTTTAATTATATAATGGGAATACAGAAGGATATCAGTCTCCATCCAAACCCAGAAAGGGTTGTCTTTTTTCACTTACTGTGCTGCCTCCTGTGGATTCTCCAAAACATAATGGGAGGCATCAGGCCTAGGTGGTATTTACTGTTCATTTACTACCCGAACAATAAAGCGGAGCAAACTTGAAGAGGTCACTCATATAGTTAAGAGATCACTTAGGTTTTGCTTGGAAGACTTTTATACTTAAGTATCAGGGCTTGGAGTGGCAAGACAAGGGGGCAGGGTTGGATGGGATATTGGGAAGGAATTCCTGGCTGTGAGGCTGGGGAGGCCCTGGCACAGGTTGCCCAGAGAAGCTGTGGCTGCCCCTGGATCCCTGGAAGTGTCCAAGGCCAGGTTGGGTGGGGCTTGGAGCACCTTGGGCTAGTGGAAGGTGTCCCTGCCCATGGCAGGGGGTGGAATGAGATGAGCTTTAATGTCCCTTCCAACCCAACCTGTTCTGGGATTCCACGATCAGCTCTTCCACGATCCCCACTCGCTGCCACACCACACCCAGGAGGGCTCCAGCGCTGCCACTGTGGGCTGGTTGTGGATGCCACTCAGGCACCTGGGGAGAACAAACCAGCCCAAAGCAGAACTGGGCTCAAACAACCTCTTTTTTGACACGACAGCTTTGCTGGGAGACAAAAGGCCCCTGCAGAAAAGAACGAACCAATACAAGCAGGGGTGTCACAGAGCGTGCCGTGCCCTGAGAAACTTTGAGCAGAGAGGCAGAAGGACGGGAGTGGGTTGCAGGATGAGGGTTGGCTACAGAAGAGCCTTTTTCTGCAGTCATTTGCTCTTTTTAATCTCCAGCACCTGTTTTTGGCGGCGCGGCAGCAGAGCAGGCGCCAGGCACATCTGCTCCCAGCGTGAGTGTCACACAACAGGCACCTCTGACAGCAATTACGTTCCCAGGGCCTGACCCTGCCAACGTGGCCCAGGAGAACACAGCTCCTCGAGGCAGCACTGCTGAGGAAAAGGGCTGGAAGGAGAGGGAACCAAGCCAAAAGGACGGCAACCGCTGGGAGACGGTCACACTGCCCACGCCTCCCCCCTGCTCAGGGGAGGGTGTGCTTGTCCCCTCAGGCGTGTTTTGGGGGATGGAGAGGTTTTGGAGGAGGGGAGATGGATTGCAGAGTAAATCACGGGGAGAGGATGAACAGAACCTGTGCTGGGAGGTGGGTTCAGTTGGGTTCAGTCTCCATGAGGCGACACAACGGAGCACCCGGTGCCGTGGTGTGCTCTGCACCCAATTAAACCTCGGGCTAATTCAA
This sequence comes from Pseudotriccus pelzelni, assembly GCA_035584735.1. NCBI lineage: Eukaryota > Metazoa > Chordata > Aves > Passeriformes > Tyrannidae > Pseudotriccus > Pseudotriccus pelzelni. The sequence continues at coordinate 423,342 of JAWMRA010000063.1, forward strand.
CTGGGCTTGGCTTCCCTGATTGCCCTGATTATGTCCAAAGAGCCACTTCAGCTCTAGAAGGGTTTCCACACCATGGCCACTGGCAGCACACGATCAACCCGAACCACTGAAGCTTCAAGGTTAAGAATTCCTGGCTGTCAGGGAAGCACCGAGGAGGAAACTGCTCTCAGGTAGTAAGAATAATAAAAATAAAAAAAGAAGAGTTTGAAAAGAAAAAACCATGAAAATCTCAACATTTGAAATGCTCAAAGCTCAGTCAGATGTGCCAGTGCTCCCAGCCTGCAAAAGGGATGAGAGAGAGTCTCTCCAAGCCCTGGCCCTGGAACTGCTGGTTTTTCCTCATCCCACAAAGTCTGGACACCCATGAGCTCTCTGGGTCACAGACTGGCCTCCCATCACACCTGAAACTGGTCTGGGGAATGGTCAAGGCTCAAAAGGCAAAAGCTGGGAGCACCAGGCTGGCTGCCAAGCTCCTGGCTGGGGATGGGGCCATGGGGCATCTCCATCTCGTGCTCCCTGCAGTGCTTTAGGGCCGCTTGTTACTCTAGAGCAAATCCTTGCTGGACTTGAAAAATACGTGGAAAAAAACCCCGCAATGGATGCACTTCTAAGAGAAAAGAAATAATGTTTTGACCAGTCTTCCTCTGCTGATGGCAGACTGCTCAATGAAATGGGTTTGGACCAGCCCAAAAGACGTCTCTGAGAAGAAATATCCCACTGGGAGCCTTGTCCCAGGGGACTGCAAGCAAATAAATCCCCAGAACCCAGAGAGACAACAAGGCTATCTTTGACCCAGCCTTCCCCCCTCCAGTGATACTGCATTTGCCATTTTTTCTCCCTTGCATTCCTGAGGACACTCAGCTCCATTCTCTTTAGATGATATTTATATTTTTCTAATCTACTGCCTGTGATGGATGGCAAAGAGATTTCTCCCTACAAAACCATTTACAAAGGAAAAAAAAGCCACAAGCGCAATATAGAACTCGTGTGTGTGTGTGTGTGTGTGTGTGATGCTTTAGACAAATAAACATTGCTCCTTTTTCTAAAACATCTCAACATCTTGTACAGGAAATATTAGATCTCAGTTGACTGGAAAATGAAACTAGCTTTATGTTCTCTTCCAAAGCCTCTTGTGATATTACCAATATTTTTTTCCCCCTGTCGAGAATAATGGCTTTTCTACAGGCCAGCAGATAGGAAAGTGCTTACACAGATTTCCAGATGCAAACACTTCCCTGAATTACCTTGTCTTAATGTACTTCAGAGTTTGGAGCAAGTTCCTTGATGACTCTGGATAATCAGAGCCTGTGGAGAAAAGCCATGTTAAATCAATCACTCACTTCAAAAGCAGGAGAAGATGATGATAAAAGAATCCCCTGGGAGTCCACACAGGTCTGGGGAAACTGTTTTAGGGCTGTTCCAACATCAGTAATTCCATGCAATGAGGGGCACACCAAAGGCAGAACGATTCAGGTTTTTGGGTTTGGGTTGTTTTTAGCAAATTCCCTCCTGCAGATAAAGGATGAAAGGGAATGGATCCCCTCAAATGCAACACAATCCCCTCAATTCTGCCCATGGCTAAAGCTGGGCCTGGATGGAAAGTGTGGAAATTTCCCCCACTGGGCCCCTGGAAAAAAAAAAATTCCCTCTTGCTGAAAAACTGCGAATCAGAGAATCACAGAATGGCCTGGGTTGGAAGGCACCTTAAAGATCATCCAGTTCCAATACCTTCCACTAGCCCAGGGTGCTTCAAACCCCATCCAGCTTGACCTTGAACACTCCCAGGTTTCTCTGGGCAATCTTGGCCAGGGCCTCCCCAGCCTCACAGGGAAGAATTCCTTCCCAATATCCAATATAAACCTGCTCTCTGTCAGCAGGAAACCATTCCCCCTTGTCCTGGCACTCCAGGCCCTCATGAAAAAAAACCCTCTCCACCTTTCTTGGAGCTCCTTCAGGCACTGTAAGGCCACAGTTTGCTCATCCCATGTCCTTCCTTGCCGTGCCATAAAGTCTGGTGTATCAAAATCCCAATCTCAAACAAAGAACTGCTTTTTTTTTTTTTTCAGTCCGTAAATTGAAAACAGGCAAGAAGTAGGAGCTCCATAAAAACACAGCCTTCCCAGAGCAAACCCATTACTTCTTTCAAACCACATTTTGATGAAAATCTCATTTTCAGCCAAAGTAAGGTGCCAGTGGAAATGTTGGATAACTCCACAGAGAAGCCCCTTCTCGAGGAGATGTTTCCATCCCCTTTAGGACGGGAATTGCAAAACAAAGGGCATGAAAAAATCCTATGTTGTCACTACTTATCATTCCTGGTTAACAATATAAGATATATGATAGGAGCAAAACAATTTGGTGGCAGAACATCATAAATGAAGTCTGTTTTCCCTGGAAACTGCATAACCATTTGAATTAATTTAATTTGAAATATCAAATTAAATTAAACTGTAGAATAATCCCCAAGGGGAAGCATATTTCATTTGCAATGTCTTCTGATAGAGTATTCTCTGCCAAAAGTTTTGCTATGCATCTGGCTTTGGATCTAAATTTATTACATTAGCTCTGGGAAGACTTTTAATAGAAAGTGAGATTAAAGGGGGAGGAAAAAAAAAGGAACTTCTGACAGCGGAAAAAAAAAGAAAAGACCCCAAAGTCGATAAAGAGCAAAAGAAACGCTGTGACCATGGAGGGATCTGGGCTGTGCATTTCACCTGAGCTGCTTCCAACCTCCAGCCTAACGGGAAGGAGACGTGGCATTAAACCGGAGCGCTGCAGTTCCCGGTATCCATGTGCTCAAACAGGGGGTTTGCAAAGCGGCCTGACAAGCTCCGACACCTCCGGCCAGTTTGACAGCAACCCCCGGGGGGAAAACAATCATAAAGAGGGTCAGGAGCTGATGGGGGTGGGGAAGGATGACGAGCTTTTCAATCAGCTTTGAAGGACGGAGCCGTGAAGGGAAGCACATTTTCCCGGTCAGGTGGAGCCAAGACTGTCATTTCCAAAGGGGAAGGGACAAAAGAGCAGAAATCAAGCCCCGGCAGAACACTGTCCTATTAGTAACAGCTACCTTGCTTTTTAAATAATCACCGGGATAAACACAATCTGGGACGCGTCTCGGACACTCTTTGGTTCAACAGGCTGGGGAGGAGGGAGGTGGTGACCCCATCAGTTTTCAAAATATAGGTCACACACAAAAGCAGCACTTACAAAATGAACGCTCTTTGCTTTTCACGGCAAGAAATTGAAGAAAATTGCAGCCAGCAGACGCCTGTAGGTTGATGCAGTGGGAATAATCTATTTCTTTCTTTCTTTTTCTATTTTTATTTTTTTTTCCAAGTTTCCCCTGCGAGCAAATACAGAGCAGCAGATGTTGGCATGGAAGAAGGGATTTGCTCTAAACAAACAACCCACTCCCGCCACAAAAAGCTTTGTAAGGCACCAAAATCAAGCACAGCCTCCTCCCCCCCCCCGCCATCATCCCCTTCTCTCTCCTCAAACAAACACGGCAGAGGTCTCTCAATCAAAACAAAAGCCTTTAGGACTTGAATCGCCAGCACTTCAGCAACCTCCCAGTTTGTTTTAAATCTTGATTGGGAGAATTATCCTGACAAGGAAATTAGCGGAAAGTCAATAAACCTGTAGCCCGGAGCCAGAGCTGGGAGAAGTGGTGAGAATTCATTTGCTGCCTCACACGAGCGCCCGGCGCCGGCTGCTGTGCCCGGGCTGGCAGAGTTCATTACGATTTCCCCCGCGAAAGCGTGACGAGCAGGTAATCATATTTAAAGAGATAAGAAACACAAGGAGCGCCGGCCCGAGCCGCGACACAGAAATTCTCATTTAGAGCAGTCACGGGTGGAAAATCAATACCCACTTTTGGATGCAAAAGGGACTGTCAGACTTGACAAAGCTGCTTTGGATTTTTCTTCCACCCCCCCCCCCCGTCCAATTCCTCCTCCCCTCTCTCCCCTCCTCTGCTCCGCTACTACTTCAAACCCAAAAAACACGAGGAGATTTGCATGCTCGCTGCATCCAAGGCTTCCCCCCCCCCCAACTTGGCTCGCAATTCCTCGAGATTTTCTCTGGCAACAACCTCATTCCATCTATCCTTGTCAGAGCGCATCTTCCTCCCCGGTCCAAGCAAATTGTCTTCATGCCACTTCCTCGCCATCCTCCTGCCTCCCTTCTGCATTCCCAAAGCCGTATCCTCCTCCAGTGCCAGAGGGGAGTTTGGATTTACATGGGAATTGAGAAAGTCTGCTCCAAAAAATGCATTTTGGGGAAGAGGGCAAGTTATTCTCCAGCTTCTTTTAATGCATTTATAAGGTGATAGGGAGGAGATTTCTCCTTTTTTTTTTTTTTTTTTTTTCCCCTTTGCCCTCTATAAAATAACAAATTATTGGCAGCAAATGGTCCAACAGGCTCTGCTGTTTATGAACTTCCTGCGCTCCAGCCACGTTATTTATGAGCTGATTTTTTATGGAGAATTCTTGGAGAAATAGTTGATGCAAACACATGTCAGCCCTTGGGTTGCTCGCCAATAATTCCCTGTGATATCGCTGAGGGCGCCCTGCTCTCCCTCCTGCCTGTGATATGTGTGGGGCTCAGGCTGATTAAACACGAGGACTTCGTTAGGGCAAAGAGCTACAGGGCAGCAGTTTGGGGAGCAGCTTCCCAGGAAACACCCAGGAGCTCCACAACTGCCCCTGCCTGGGCTGAATCACCTCCTTGCGACCCTGGAACAGGGAGCTGCTCCTTCTGCTCCCCACGCGGGTGACTTCCACATCCCCGAGGATCTTCCAAGGTGTCTTCACAAGCCTTGGTGCAACAGAATAAACAACGGGCTCAGCACAATATCAGAAGGTTCTAAAGCTCTTAGAGAGAGGTCAATGAGGCCACGAGGATGGGGAAGACCCTTGGTTTGAAGGCGTGTGAGGACACTGAGGGCACTTGGTGTGTTCAGCTGGAGAAGAGACTGAGGGGAGACCTCAGTGCAGTTCCAACTGCCTGGGCAGGGGCAGAGGAGGGGCAGGACTGAGCTCTG
>JAWMRA010000063.1:434314-445360 GCA_035584735.1 Pseudotriccus pelzelni
CGCTCCGAGCACAGGGTGGGATTGCTGGGGTGTCTGGGCAGGGCCAGGAGTTGGGCCGATGATCCCTGTGGGTCCCTCCCGGCACAGCCTGTTCTGTGATTCTGTGAAATGTTTTCTGACTCGTAAAGAACCCCAGTGCTGGGGTGTTGGTGGTGCTGGTTCTGAATGGAAATGGTTCTGAGCCACGATGAGATGTGATCCCTGTGACACTTTATCAGGTACCGCTTCTCCTTGTCACCCCTGCATCTTCCTGCACCCCTCCATGTCCGTCTGCTCACTCCCTCCCTCAGGAATGGGAGTGCCTGGGCAGGCTTGTCCCAGTGCTGTGTAAGCCAGGACACCCATTCCTCTGTGATACATGTCTGTGCTCTGAGAAATGATGGCAGTGTGGTTTTAACACATCCCCTGCCCCTGTGATCCCACCTGCTGACAGCTGTCCCCAGGGACGGTTGGAGCCTCCATTTAATTCCACTGAGCTCTTCAGGAGGTATCCAGTAGGAATAATAATGGTGAAATATGTAAGTGGTGATTTCTAGATGTAGAAAGGACTGAGCAACCTGCTCTTTGCTTTTGACACTGAAATGGAGTGATAGTAGGGGGTTGGAGGAAGGCTGTTGTAAATGTGATGCAAGGGCCACCAGTCATTCTACACTAGTTATTTAAGTCAGAGTAACTGGAGCTACTCTTTATTTATTTGCATATGCTTATCTTTTATTATAGGTTCAGCTGATCAGGTTCTGGTGTCTCAGAGTTCATTTCCATTCTTTTCCATGTGTGAATTCACTGGCAAGTGTACTTTGGATGGGTTTTTCCCCTGGTTTCATCCACGGAGTGCCCCATGACCACATCCACAGCGGGATGGGTAGAAGGTGAAGCTCCAGGCGGGTGACAGCCCCCACTGAAATGTTTTAGTTGGCGAAAGGCTTTCCCTGGCTGACTGGACAAGTTCTAAATGTTGTCTCATGTTATGAGCAGTTGTCACTTAACAGCATGCAAGGCTAATTGTAGCTGATTAGCTGATTGCACTTGATCATTCCATGTGCTGAAAGCATCATTTTTCCAGTATGTGCTTCTGTGAGGAAAGACTAAATTTACCGTGGCTTTGCATTGGCACTGAACTCCAAACAAACACGAGATCAGCCCAGATGGGTGTCCTTGGATCTGGGTTAGGCCATTCTTTACCGTTCTGGGGGCTCCTTTGATCTGTGCTGGGAGCAGATGGGGTTCAGCCCTGCTTCGTGTCGTGGTGATGTTTGAGAGCTCCAGCAAAGATCAGAGCAGTGTTTACTGGGCAGTGGGGAGATGTGAGGGGAAGGGCTGGGCAGAAAAAAGCTGGATTTTAACAAGGCAAACGAAAAGGGGAGGTTGCAAAGGAGCTGCAGGGAGCAGGTTTTGGCTGAGAGCTGGTGAGATGGTCCCTGTTGGTGCCATTTGAGTGAGGGAGGGGAGTGAGGCTGAGCCCTGTTGTGGAGTGTAGATCATTCCAACCATTCCCAGGGTGAAGGAGAGGTCCAAAGGCAGGACATCCCACTGCCACTGCCCCACGAGAAGTCCCTGCTGATGAGCCCACGTTCAAGCACCTCACCAAGGCAGGAGCAACATCTTTTCCCCTCTCTGTTCTGTGTTGAAACCCCAGAGCTGCTTGTAGCTGTTTATTGCTGGTAAATAAGAGCTCGGTGCCCTCTTCCCTGGGGGCAGTTCTTTTTAATACTTTTATATTTGTTCCTGGATCAAACAAAAGAAATCCAAGCTAGGGCTCAGTGATTCTGATTGTGCAGTGATTTCCTAATTCTTTTTCTCATACTGGGAAAAGTGATGAGAGAAACATATTCTAGAGGAATTTTTTTTTATTGACTGTCACTGTGTTCTGAAAAAAAATGCCAAGCACCTCTGAAACAATGTCTTTTATGTGTTGCCAAATAATAGAGCAGGTTTGTTCAGTAATGTGTATGCAAAAGTATGAGAATTCTGTGATTATTTTTATAAAGCTTTTTAATAACTAAGAACATGTCTCAGAGCTTGTAAAAGCTGAGTATTCCAAGAACTTATTCTTTTCATAAAGTGCTTAAAGAAATGCCAGTTATGCAAAGCCTGAATGCAAATTCCTACAGCCCAGTTCAACAAAGCTCCCTGGTTTTACATGTTCCAATCCCTTCCAGAGCAGGGAGTGCAGTTCTCTGTACTCACTGATGGATTTAGAGATGAGACATAAAACACAACTACTGAGACAGGGGGCAGTAAATGAAGCTGCCAATCAGGGAAGAGCAGAACCAAAAGAAGGCGCGGGTCTGTTGACCTCCAGTTGCTCACAAGTGTAGAGAAGGTTTACCAAAGGTGTTTCGGGGTTGATCTTACCATGTACCTACAGAACCAGGTTCTGAGGAGAAGAAACAGGAAACTGCTTCTAATCAGGCAACATAAAATCTTTTACTCAATATTAAAATAGGTATGAGACAACTTTTCTGATTTAGGGACATCAGTCCTACATTTCTGAAGTTTTAGCTCAAGACACAGGTGAAACTTCTGAGCCTTGTAACATTCTGGTTAACTTGAGTGTATTTGAATTTCCATTGGAGCGTCTGTAACTCAGTGCCTGTTTTGGCATAAGAATTGACAGTTAGAGGAGTTACAGAACATTCTGAGTTGGAATTCTTACCAAGGTGAGGAGGGCTGCCTGTGGTCCCTGGAAACACCTTCTGGCTAAAATGGGAACTGTCCTGCCCAGACTTGCCCATCTGCCCACAGGTTTTAAATTCCAGGTGATCTGATTTTGTTGGTGCAACTTTTCTTTGACAGCTCAGAAAGTGTGGGTTAAATATTGTTGCAAATTAGTAAACAAGATGTATATTTGGAAGTCTGGAAACTCAGTAAAACCCTGGAGCAAAGATAACTGTCTGACTGTATTGGAGCTTGTATTAAAGCATGTCCTGAGAGCTGGATCAGGGCAGGGAACCAAGATGTTAATTAATCAATCTCTGCAGTGCTGTTGGCCTTCTCTGCCTCCCTCTGCACAAGAACATTCACAGTGGAAGGGTTGCCATGTCCACTCTGGCATTTAAAAAAACTTAATCAAGTGATGGTGCTGATTACAAAAAGATCTTTCTTTAAAACTTCCTATATTTCATTTTTTTTAAAGTTTTTTAAATGTCCTGTGTTCTTCATTGAAGAAGAAAGGTTAATGCAAAACAAAAGAGATTTTTTTTTTTTCTCAGAGTAAGAGATTTCAGCCAGCTCAGAGTCTCACTGAACAGGTGGTGACACAAAGCTAACGGGAAGGGATTTGTTTTGTTCTTTAAAAAAAAAATTTGTAGGAACAGAAACCCCAAACTAGAAATATGTGTGAAGTGGGTTTGGTGACCATGCAAATTGGCCTCTAGAGCAGAATGGCAGTAATTGGGTTTGTGGGGTCCCACACTTCCTTTGACTCCAGTGCATTGCTCACTTCCAGCTCAGCACTTGTGGGTGCAGGTGAGCACCAGGCTGAACTGGGAATTTGATCATTGGGAAAAGCAGAACTTTGGATACCCTGAGGTATTTTAGAACAATCTTTGTACCCGTAACTTACGTGGTTCATTTTTGAAATAGTCACAACCAATGAAATGGAATTAATCTGTCTCTGTAGCAGTGCTGATCCTGTTCAGGTCTCTGTTCCCATGGCTTGGAGATTTCAAAAGAGAAGATTTCCTCCTGTATCTGGGCACACGGGTAAAAGTGCCTGTGATTCCTGACGTTCCAGGAGAGGTGAATATGGACCAGGGAACGGCACAGCACGGGGAACTTGGGTTTATTTCTCCCCTTCTGCTCCCCCAGCCCAGCAGTTCTCACCCTCAGGGCTCCACAAACCCCAAGCTGAAGAGCACTGCTCTGAACCCCTGGAACTGGGTGATCGACACAGCTTTGGCAGCCCACGGACACCAAGCAAGGCAGAGAAACAAAATGCAGTCAGGGCTGTGCTCGCTGCTGTTTGAATGATATTTCATTCCAGGGATTTTTGAAATATTCTCTCATTGTAATGTACTGTCACTCCCTTCGTTTTCCTTGTGCAGTGCCTTCTCAAACAATTGAATTTTGGCTCCCTGAGGACGAACCTCAGTCAAAAGCAGCAATTGCAGCTTTGAGCCTGGTTCGGTCAGTGGCAGCGAAGCCTTCGGTTGTGCCAGGCTCTCACTCTGTGGTCAAGGATTAAACACAATCCATTTAGCATTTGTTTATTTACGAGGTGGGCTCGGGACTGACCTTTTACAGCTTCAAATGCCTGCAGAAATCTTGTTTTATATAGTGCACGTGGACATAATGTAATCAGGAGGGTGTTGACAGAGCTGATTGGAAACACGGGAAATGAAATCCTCTCGCAGGTCAGCGCTGCCAGCCTGCACTTCCCAGCTCCTGTCTCACTTTTCCTGCGGCTCTTGGGCTATCTCAGCTTTCCACACTGCACGATTATTTCCTCCCCTTTCCAGTGTGTTGGTTTGAATTTCATGGACACAGAGTTTACTTGGAAAATTGAGTTGGAGGGATGGGGGAGGATGTGCATTTTGGTTTTTTCCCATCTCCTTCCTCGCATTCCCTGTTTTTTTGTGCGTGTCTGTGGTGTGAGTTTGAGATCAGAAATGCAGATGTATCAGTGTTTCTCACATGAGTCCAGCTTCTTGCCCAAGCTTTGGGTTAAATCTCAGTTATTTTCTTGGGATGACAAGGGGCAGCTCGTGACACGTGAAGAGTTCTCTTAATTCTGTTGTCATACCCTCTAAAACAGTTTTCAAGGTATTTCTCTGTTGTTTCACTGTTGGATTGCAATTCCAAGCTGTGATTGATAGCTCTGGGGTTGAATATTTATTACATTGGGAAGGATGGGATGCTCCACCCAGGCTGGGCTGGGTTGTTTTGGCCTTTTGTGCAAATTATTTGAGCAACATAAACACTGGTTTTCATCAGATAGGGTTTGATTTTCAGTCTAGAGTGGTGTCAGCACAGGCCTTAATTAAATTGTGGCTTTTTGGGTAAAATTTATATATCTGGGAACACGTGACTTTCTGTGGGGCTCTAAATCCTCCTGAATTGTTGGTTCTGCGGGGCAGAGCTGTGCTCTCCCATCACCAGAGCAATCTCCAGGCACAACAAGAGGGTGATAGAAATAATAAATAAACTAATAAATCAATTTTCCTCGGCTCTCACCCCTTAAATTGGGGTCAGAAAGAAAAGCCATTGGTGGCACAAGCAGTGAGGAAGCTGCAATCCCTGATGTCCCCATGGAGGAGCACGACTTAAAATCACAATTTAGGGAATACAGAGCCAGTGCAAAAGGGGGATGTGTCAGGCACACAATTAACTCTGATATGAGGCTCTCAAACCATGGGGCACCTCGGGGAGTGATTTGTCACCACCCTCCCAGAGAGGATCTTTAATTGGTGTGTCATGACATCAAATCCATGACAATTGTGTTATTGCTGCTGCTGTGGGCCAGGGAACTCAAATAAGGGGAACAAAAGCTCTGTAGGAATCACAGGATGTTTTAAAAAGTTCCATCCTTTCTTCTCCCTGTTGAATTTGAGGAGCTCTTTCCACAAATCCACCTTTTGTGATTCCTTCTCTCCTGTTCAGACAGAAGTGTGGAAATACATCAGACTGTGGATGTGGGACTCCTTCAAACCCTCAGGGAAAGGTCTTGTCTAGTGGAAGTGGTATTTAATATTTGCAATATTACAAACAAGCAGTAATTGTAGAGTCTGTGAACATCTGTACAACAGTTATGGGCAGCTGTGTAGCTTATGGACATCAAGATGAATATTCATTTACTTAACACAAAGTTTACATTTGTTTGAGATAAAGTTTGTTTAGTGTAAAGCTCCTGTGCTGATTTCTCGTAGGTGTTTCCTGCCTTGTGATACACACTCAGTGTGTGCAGGCAGGGCTCCGTAAGGCACCAAAGGGTTTCAATTCCTGATAAATAAACATGGAAATAAATGCTGGGGCCAGTTAATTGGATTTGAGATGGTGGAAAGGGACATCAGATGTTTTCTTGATACAGTTGTGTCATGTACAAATGTACAAGTTCTGACTAAATTAATCAACTTGACCTACCAGAGAACTTCAAAGGGGGGGTGTGAAAGGGGCTGGGCCTCGTGTGAGATGCCCTGCAAACATTTGTTCTGGTACATTTGGTTCTCAGTTTACAACAAGGAAGGTTCATTCATCTGCAGAGACATTGCTTAATGGCCTCCATGCAGCCAGAACCTTTATTAACATCCCATTTCGTGGGAAGGGCAGAGCTGCTGAGCACTGGAAGAAATGGCATTTTAACGAAAATGGTGTTTCTGTTCTAATGGCCGGGATTACATTTCATTCTGACTTCTCACTGATCCCCAGCTCCCCTGAAACACCCAAATGTGGGTGTTACAGAGCAGCTTCTTCAGCTTGGCTGGCCTTTAGTGTTGACAAGGTCCTTGTGGCAGTGTTTTGTGGAAGTGCTCCTTGGTATTTTCCCTTTCCCGTGGAAGAGAATCCTTGGCAGAAACAAGATCATTAGTCTGCTACACCTGACACGTGTGGTGAATTTATTTGCTTTGAAAATTAAATAATGCCAAATATATGCAAAGCATAAAGAGGTGTGAATGTGACTATGCCTATGTACAATATTCCAGGCTTGGCCTGGGATGAGGGCAGCATCTTCCAGTGGTAGGAAAACTCTTCCCCAGCTCTTGCTCTGAGCTTGACATGCCCAGGGGAAACAGTGTAAAAGGCAGGGTATGTTGTGAAGCTGCTTTTCCTCCTCCTCTTCCCCCTTTCTGGCCCTTTTCCTGCCCCTGTTTCAGTGCTGCAAGTTCACACAGGTTGTTTTCCTTCCTCCAGGTCACTGCTGGGGAGGGAAAAGCCACCAGCCTTATCCATAGAGGACTAACATTACCTGCAGCATCTCCAGCCATCCTTGGGCTCTGTCTCAGATGGCCTGGAATGAAATAGTTGCTATTAAACATTAATCAGGGAGCACAGATGGGTATCAAGTGCTTAGAACTGTGGCAGGGAGAAAATCTTCAGGATCATTTCCAATATTTCTGTGATGTGATGAAGTATTGAATTTCCAGCAGTAGTAGAATATTCTGGCAGGTGCTCAAAGAATGGACTGTTCTAAATGTGCAGTTTATTTCCAGTAAAAGTCCAGAATACCTTCCATAGGAAGAATGATGGGACTATTCCAGGATCTCAGTGGGAAGGGTTTGGGAAGAGTTTATCATGGAGTTTTAGAGATGTAAACAGGTTAAAGAAATAATGTAAGTTGACTGTAGTGTTTAAAAAGGACTGGGTGCTGTGCCATCCCTGTTCCTGCAGGATGAGAGGACAGCCCTGAACGAGGGCCCGATTCCCAGGATTATTTGAAAATAGAACGTGTTATCCTCTGCACTCACCAGCACAGCCAACAGCACATTTCTGAGGAGAAATCCAGGGGGAATTGCCAGAAGCCTGAGAGGCTGTGGAGTGAATCCATTTGTACTCTAGAAAGTGCTGATAAAGATGTAAATGCAATCTCATTATTTGCCAGTCTTTAAACTGAGACAGCATCTGATAAGCTGATTGTTTGAACTGTGCTGTGCAAGGGGGGCCCTGAGCACATCACCTTCCCTTACCTTCCATCCCAGTGGAATTGCTGTGGGATAACTTGCTTAGAATCTTTAATACAGCTGCAATAGGGCCAAATCCAAACATCTCAAAATCCTCAGGGAAGCCTTGCTGAGCCTTTTTCAAAATCATGAGGCTGATTTTAAAAAAATAGAGATTTTTAAAATAAATTTTAAAATTATTATAATTAAAATGGTTTGTTTTGTTTCGTTTATTTTTTGTTTTGGAGTTACACAACCTGGTTTTCTCTGCAACCAGCAGGTTTCACCTTCTACCTTGAGTTAAAAGAAGTAGTAAACTACTGAGGGTGTAAGAACCAGGCCAGAGCTCCCCCTCTTGATACACAGAGAAGGAGAAACGGAGGGGCCACCACTCTGAGCAACAAGTGTTCAGGTTTTCAACCCCCAGACTCGTTGAGCACACACGTTGCGAAGGTGCAGGTGTCCCGTGTGAGCTGTCACCTCACCTCTGTGTTCCCAGTCGGGTGTTCCCATGCAGACTGTTCAGCTCCGTACAGCTCTCACCAGCTGGCTGTGGGCTTTGTGCCTCTCTGGGGACAGGGGATGGTTGAGTGGGGAGGCCACACAAACCCAGCCAGCAGCATCGCCCTCAGGGCTGTGGGTTTTGGCTTTGAGGCCCAACTTCCCTGGGCTGTGTTTTTTCTTGGAGCAGGAATGGGATCACAAAGCTGGGTATAAAATGCAGTGGGATATAATTCTGTAACTCAGCCCTGCCTTCACTGGGAGTGTTAATTACTCCATCCTTAACCCGCTTGTAGAGCACAAAGGAGAGTTAAATGCTTTGGCCCCGTGTCAAGCTGCACGTTGGGGTTTCAGAACTTCAAATCTTGGATCTGAAGCAAAGGAGTTTTATGAACTGGCTTTCAGCAGTCAAGTGCTCCATAAATCAGCAGAGTTAGAACCCAGCCCTGCTCTTCTGCCCATTGGTTTGCACAGCTGATTATCAGCGTGGTTATATCCTAAATAAATTAGAGGAGATCTATTAATGCAATAAAAGCCTGCCTGAATATCAGGTTTAATGAAACCAGGATGGGTAACACCAGGCTTTGAGCAGGGCTTTGGTGCCTCAGGTCTGAGCCATAATCTCTGCGAAGGCACATTTATATAACCAGGAACTTTATATATATCTATCTATAAGGAGAGAGAGGGAGACAGAGAGACAGAGTGTGTGCTGTCATAGGGAGGGGCTGAGGAGCTTTTACAAATTCTTTCTCAATTTTGATTTTGAGCCTCTGATCTCTGTGCAGGCTTGAAATATCCTTCACAGGGTATTTGAAAGTTGGCCCCTTATCTGAAGAAAAGTTTCCCTTGCTCACATGAGGCTGATTGGAGGTGCTCACCCTTCAGATAAGATGAGGAAGGACTGTGAGAGCTGATGGCTCAGGCCTTGGGCTGTGAATTTAGGTTAAGATTTGGAAGCTGCTGCCCCATATGAGGCAAAGCCTTCAGTGACAAGGAAGGAATCAGATGTGTGTGTTTATTCTTCCAAGGTTCTTGTGTTTGCTGGGCAATAGGAGCCATTTCCCTGGATTGGACTGAAAATCCTCGGCGTTTCTGTGTTGTGAGACTTGCAAATTGTGCAGTGATTAAACAAAATTACCCATTGATTGGTTGGGAAGTGCGGATTTCTCTCCACCAGATTTACACTCTTGTCCTGCTTGTGTGATGAGGAAGTCAGAGGAACTCTGAGGACACTGAGATTCCTGGGTGTACAAAAGCTTTTTCTGTTGTCCTGTAGCTGAGCAGCTTAACGGGCTGGGTGTGAGATTGCTGAGAAACTGCCACTGAGTGTCCAACCTGCTGTCCTCCTTTGCAGAATGATGAAGTCCTCTGTCCATCCAGAAGAAGATGACTTTGTGCCAGAGCTGCAGAGGAGCATCCACCCCAGGGAGAGGCCGGACTGGGAGGAGACGCTCAGCGCGATGGTAAAAACACCTTGGCTGTGCTTTAGACTCATTACTTCCACTTCTCAGCACCCGACTCTTCTATCCCAGTTACACATTTGCATTCCCCGAGTTTCAGCCTTTTAAATGGATTGCACAGTACTTTGAACAAGCCCAAAATGCTTCCCTTCCTCTGGCAGTGTGTCAGGGAGAGGGAAGGAGCACACAGCTCCTCTGCCCTGTTAATACGTGCCCCAGAGCAGGGCTTGCAGCCAATTAAAAGGTCCACAATGTCACAACGATTGCCAGTCTGCATTAACCTCTTTTTCAGCGAGACTTCTGAGCATGAAGGCAGCTCCTTGTAAAAACATGCTCTTTGAGGCATGCAGCATTGTGGGAGAGTATGATTTTAGCAAAATGCTGGCTCAGTCCACAGGAATAAAAGCTCAGCCTGAGAGCAAACCTGCCATCAGAGGGAGCAGAGCTGCAGCAGAGTGAACACAAAGGTGCTGTTCTGCTCACAGGCACTGGGCCCAGACAACTGGATTACCTTAATATACGTGTTTTCTTCTTAAATGAGTGAGTGAAGTACCTGCAGTTCCACCTCCCCAGCTCCCTCCAGCATTCACTGAGTTTGGAATGTCAGATGTTATTTCACTGGCAGCCAAACAGGGCAATCAGATGAGGTGTTTTGGGAGGTTCACTCACCCCACAGAAGCTTGACCTGCCTTGTTTCAGCACAGCAGTGTCTGGAAGTTGTGTCTTGCTTGGTATTTTCAGATTTTCCAAATTGCCTCATTGGCAAACTAAGCTGGAGGGGGGGAGTTCCCATCTGGGGCAGACCTTGGGTGGGGGAAGGTGTGACTATTCCAGGACAGCAGTGGTGCCCCTGAGGGTCAGCCTTGGCTGAGATCACTTACTGGGAAGAGCCACCAGTGACAATTTCCCCCTGTGTTAGATCCTGGCTTCAGCCTGGAAAAGCCACCTGCTCCCTGTTCCTGGAATGCCAGCAGCAGGAGAGAGGGGCTGGAGGTGGCTGTGCTGCAGGACAGTCAGCTCCACCTCGTGCCTGGGGTTATCCCAGTGAGTTATTCAGAGTTTAAAGCACTGTCAGTATCTGGCTGGGTCATGTGGAGTGGATTTTGGAGGAGCTGTTCTTTGTGCAGCATTCAGAAGATGGGGGGAAATGAACTCCCTTAGAGCCAGGGATTCTTTGAACAGGGGGACAGAGTCCTGTGGTTTACTATTTAAAACCATCATCAAACCATATACAATGGTAATATTGTGCTTCAAAATTTATTTTCAAGCCATAAAAGGCAACCCAGAGCATAGACTTCACCAGTGATTTTGTCTTGTGCTCGTGGCCCTGTTTGACTCCTTGGTTATCCACTGTTCCTGTTCATTGAATTCCAGACTGGTTTCTGTCAGGAGGGACCTTGAGATCATCTTGTTCCACCCCCTGCCATGGGCAGGGACACCTTCCACTAGCCCAGGGTGCTCCAACCTGGCCTTGGACACTTCCAGGGATG
>JAWMRA010000063.1:472103-487954 GCA_035584735.1 Pseudotriccus pelzelni
TTCCCTGTGTCCTGTCCCTCCATCCCTTGTCCCCAGTCCCTCTCCAGCTCTCCTGGAGCCCCTTTAGGCCCTGAAGGGGGCTCTCAGGTCTCCCTGGAGCTGAACAATCCCAACTCTCCAACCCTAACCCTTTCCTTACAGGAGAGGTGGCCCTAATTAAACCAGAGCTCTGTGTTACCTGGCAAGCGTGGAACATCCCACCAGCAGGGATTAGCTTTCTTTTCCTCTCTGCTCTGTTGGTTTTGACTGTAGTTTCAAGACTCAGCAGCACTTTAAATGTGACATTTGACAGCAAAGAATGATGGTAAAGTTGGGTGGAAGGTGCAGTGCAGAACTAATGGTTGTGTTTCATCACAGTAATGTCAGGAGTCTCCACCCTCTTACACGCAGAGGAAAGTCACTCTTACACATCTTTCCCATTGCCTCTTCCTGGAGTGCAGTTTTTAAGTGGAATTAAGATGCTCTGCAGCACTTAGAGAGATTTATCTCTGGGACTGTGTTTCACACCAGCCTGGGAGGGGGAGGGAGCGTGGAAATCATTCAAGCTCGTGCTGGAAGCTTTGCAGGAGGGAGAGGGGATGGGTGGAAGGGAGACAAAAAATGAGTGTGGAGGAAAAAGAGGCGCAGGAGGAGCTGCAGCAGTGGCTGAGGAAACAGGGCATGGGGATTCTGGGGGGAGGGTTTCTGAGGGAGTAAAGCTAGACCCAGATGGAGGTGACACTGAGTGGTTTCATCTGCCAGAGCTCCCACAGAGCTTTGGCGCTTCCCATGTCCTGCCCTGCCTGGGCAGCCTCAGCCAAGGGCTCTGGGGTGTCCCCAGTGAGGGACCACAGTTTTACCTGCTCTGCACTGTTGGGCTGCAGACTGAACGTGCCAGCTTGATTTAGGATATAAATTATTTGATGGAAAGTTTGCATTTGCTTCCCAAAAAGCAGTGCCACACAAAGTTTTACGTGCACCACCGGCAAGAGGGAGTGCTCAGCATTTGCCCACATGTTTCTAAATATATGTAGTGGTGTAAAAATACAACAAACTGCACAAATCCAGAAGCTTTATTTGGTCCAGAAGTCTGTGCAATTATCTGTGTACAGCCATCAGAAGATGAGTATTCAGGGAGTTGGGCTGGTGAAGGAAGAGGCTGAATGGGTGTGCTCTGGGAACTCCTCACTGAGAGCAGGGAGGGGACTGGCAGGATGAAAAGTGAATTCATTCAGGGTGCTGTGGTTGTTTATATGGGAGGGAACTTTGCCTCCTGTGTCCCTTTCAGGAGGTTCATGTCTCTCATCACCCACTTCTCCTTTTCCCTTGCTTACACTCATTAAAAATGGTGACTGGGGATTCTCCTCAGTCTTTTTTTCATTTCTGCTTTCATTTGTTTCAGGGTTTGTTTTTTTTTTTTTTTTTTGCTCTCAGCTAATTAGGATTTTTTTACAGACCTTAAGTTTTATGTACACATTTCCTTTATTTATTTGCTTTGCAAACAGTCTTAATTTGCTTATGATCATCTGTAATCTCTGTTTTCAGAGAAGATCATTAACCATGAGCTGTTTTCAGTGTGGGATATCAAGACTAGTGGGAGTAACAGGACCAGGATGCTCCAGGCTCAGTAGATGTGCAGGAACGAGACAGTTAAATCTCCCTTCACTGCTCCCAAACAGGCACATCCTGATGTTGCAGTTAATGACTCTGTATGTGATGAATGGGGCCATAAAATTCTCTGTTGGGGTGAATTGCTTGACAACGCTGAAATCAGGAGATATGTTTTATTATCTAATGTCTGCCTGAATGTATAAAATAAAAAATGAATAAAATGGGGGGAAGGGGAAGCACTTTTATCTGATACATGAATATTTATAGAGGTATTTTCAGTGAACAATTAATTTTGCAGACTCTTAAGCTGTAGCTTTAATCCCTGGCTCGAGCAGTTTGCCTCCCTATAATTGTTTTATTTTTGAACTGTGTTTTTATTTTTAACCTGTCAGGTGAGGTGCCACAACCCACTGGCATTGGAGGGTCCGTGTGAGCCGGGAATGCTCAGTGTTTCCCCTTCCCTGATTCCCTGATTCTCAGCTTGTTGAGCCTGGCCCTGCTCACTGACCTGCTCCTTCTCTCCCTCTTTCCTGGCACAGCTTTCGCTCCCGGAGGAACAGAACGAAGTGACGAGGAATGGCTGTGAGTCCAAGGAACTGGTCTACCTGGTGCAGATCTGCTGTCAGGTAAATGCCATGTTTTCTCCAGATGCCATGTTTTCTCGTTCCGTCTGCCAGCACAGCCCTGGAATATCGGGGTGTGACACTTTCCTGTGCTGGGGAAGGGGGGGTTTTCAGCTCTTCCCTTGCTCCAAGATGCTGCCTGTGGTAGTGCCACCAGCTCACTGTAGGAAATGCAAAGCACTGAGGGGAGAAAAAGGAGTGTGTGAAGGAAAGAATCCTTCCTGGTATGAGCCCAGGGACAGGAGTGTGTGTGAGGGCAGTCTGAGGGTGACTACAGACACCCAGACACACCAGTGACCCCAGCTGGGAGAATGCCAGTAGTGGTTTGTCCACACAGGACAAGGGAATTCTTGGTCTGCTCCCAGTGATGTCTCCAGACACCTGGTGTGGAATTCTGCTGTGGTGTCAGGATGCTTTGGGCAGATAAATCTGCTGCTCCATCGCATGGCTTCCCCATCTCCGATGTGAGTGAGTTTGTAAAATGCTCCATAAGAGGTGATTGTGTTTTAATGTGCTCAGTGAACCACTGTTTGTGGGAGATGCAGGGGCAGGTTCAGTGCAGAGTTAATGCCTGTGTTTGGTCCTTTTCCTGGTTTTAGGATAGCAGCTCTGTCCATGATTCACCTCCTGAGCATCCCTCCTGTCACTGGATCCTGAACATCACCAGGATCACTGGGGTGACACACACACCCCTTCACAGAAATGTGCTCTGGGGAGAGGAGGAGGGGTTTGAAGTAGACCTCACTCGGAATTGCTGGTTTGGGAATGTCTCCAGCACTGCTCTGAGCGCCCTGTGGCCGCTTGGGCCCAAACCCAGCACTCGCCAGCACAGCCAGCCAGGCTGACGGGCAGCACAGCACCCTCAGGGGTGGGCACAGGGCTGAGCCCCAGCCAGGAGCTGGGCAGGGACTGGGAAAGGGGTTTTGCAGGGACTGGGGGAAATTGGGAATGTCCGGATGTTTTGGGCCCTGACGTTTGGGATCACTCTTGGATGCTTTGCAGGGATGTCCCTGAGCACACAGTACAGGGGTTTCCTGTGTGTGGGGACAGTGGGCTGAGTTCCTGGGGAAGGCAAACCCTCCTTTGCAGCCACTGTGGCCCAGGCCCAGCTCCTGAGAAGTTCCCTTCCCTTCTTCTCCAGTGTTTGACTAAACTCAATTGGAAACACTGGAAATTGGCCTCATCACTTGAAAGACTGGACACAGAACCAGTCACCTTTTGCTTTCCTTTATTTTTCCTTTTTTCTCCTTTTCCTTATCTTTTTCTTTTTTTCTTTTATTTTTACTTTCTTTTCTTTTTCCCTTTCCCTCTTTCCCTTTCTTTCTTTCCCTCTTCCCCTTTTCTTCTTCCCCATCCCCTTTCCCATTTCCTCTTTTTCTCCTATTCTTTTTCATTTTTCCTTTCCCTTTTTCCTCTTTCCCTTCCCTCTTTCCCTTTGTCCTCTTTCCCTTTTTTCTTTCCTGTTTTCCTTTCCCTTTTCTCACTTACTTAGCTGCTTTTTCATTTTTCCCTTTCCCTTTTTCCTCTGTTCCCTTTTCCTCTTTCCTCTTTTACTCTTTCCCCTCTTTCTCCTTACCCTTTTTCCCTTTTTTCTCTTTCCTTTTTTCCTCTTCCTCTTTCCCTTTTCTCCCATTGTCTTATTAGGTTTTTTTTTTCTTATTTTTCCTGTTTTGTGTTTTGTTTGTTTTTTTTTTTAAATTTCCATTTTTTTCTCTTTTAAAGCACTCCCCTGCCCAGTCCTCCCTGCTCTGTGATTCCCCTCTCCCATGTCAGTCCACGTCCCTGTTTCCCAGATCCATAAAAGAGCTGAGAAACTTGTGGCATCTGGATCCAGTGACTGGGAAGGTATGGGAGGAACTGCACAGCTGAGCATCATTTCTGCCCTGGAGACACTTTCCCCCTGACATCCCGGGGCCTCCCCCAGTGTCCAGGGAAAGATTCCATTCCATCAGTGTCTGCCTGCAGTTGGCTCCACATGAGAGCCCGATGGGAGGTGTGATATAGCTCATGGAATGATGGTGCAGGGGGGAGAGATTTTGGCAGGACACATCTGGGTCGGGCCAAAAGTCCTGGAGGAGGGGAGAAAAGCCTAAAACCCAAATTTGACTTTACTCACCCTGGATGTGCTTCCAGAGTTGGTGTCAAGGCACTGCAGCATGTCCTGGATTGCTGACATGGACACAGGGAATTCTGGTGTTAAGGTTAAATCCACATCAGTGTAAAAGCTTTCAGATATCTGTGATCTGTTGCAAATCCAGAGGGGGGTGTTTGCCATCCTGGCAGCTTTAGGTTCCAGAGCTTAGAGGAGCCAAGCCCGTGTGGGCTGGGCAGACCCTCCCTGTGTGTTGTGTGGCTCACACAGACATTTCCTCTGTCATCTCACCCTGGAACTCGAGAACCAAAGCCTTTGAACACGAGATGCTTGGCAAGGCACAGCCCCTTCCACTGAGGAGTCCTGCCCTGCTCCTTCCCATCTGCAAGGACCATTTTAGTGCCCCGAAGAGAATTAGTGTTTGAGGCCTGGTTTGCAAAACTTTCCCAGATAAGGTTTGAAAAACTTTCTTTAGGAGGTGTATTTGTGACACTTTCTGCTGCAGGTCAGCTTGTGAAATCCAAGCTTTGTGTGAGCTCCAGAGGGGGTTTAAGTCTCTGTTCAGCTTTTCTCCTACTTATAAACCTCAAAAAATTAATCCACTTTATTGGCTCTTAAGAAGAAATGGGAATATATGCAGAGATGTTCCAAGTGTTTCAGAAAAAGGGAGAGACAGGATCCTTCTTTTGATTCTTTTGGACAGATTTAAACATGAAAACAGAGTTAGGGAATTAAATCTTGCTGAGAAGAGCTGATGATGGAGGGCTTTGTTTGGTCTGGTTTTTTTAGACCAATGTAGGCGGATTTTCCTTTTTTTTCCAAGTAAAATTGTACTGATTAATTTCTAGAAAAGAAATTCTGTGAAAAGATTGCTGCTGGTAAAATAAAAGCATAAAGTCCTGGGGGGGGGGGGGGGCTGTGAGGACTGTCCCTGTGAACACTCTGAACCCTGGAAACAGTAATTAGAAGCCTTAACAGTCCCTGTGGGCCCTGGAGGCGCACATGGGATGTCTGAGACCTGTAGGAATTCCTGCTGTACCTGTGGCTGGGAAGGTCCATGCACAGTGTTTGCCATCCTTGGGAAGTTCCCTGGGGATAAGCAAAGCACTGACATGGTCTGCACCACATTTCAGAGGGGTTATTTTGTGTGTGGAGAATAAATCACAGGTCAGAGACTGCAAAAAGGTTGGAATAGGCTAATCCAGCCCAGTTTGGTTGTAAGAGAGGCTGAAAATGGGCCTTTTGAATATTTTTGGGTCGGTTTGTGTGATGTTACAGCAACTGCCTGTCTATGTGTTTAAATATTGCAACAGAAGAAGTCTGAGCTTTTTTGTTCTGACAAATGGGAGAAAAATAAAAAGCATGAAGTGAGTTCTGTGGTGTTTCCACACCTCAGCCATCCTTTTTGGTGACATTTTGAATGGCGGGGGGGAGAAGCGGGGCCTGGCTGTGAGGATGTTCACGTTCTGAGACAGACCTTGACCCGCAGCCATCTCCTGTGGTTTTTGTTTCCCATTTCCACGCTCCCAGGGACATTGCTGAGACAGAACTGACAGGCCCTGGCAGCCAGAGATGTCAGACTGTGCAAGTGGGAGCGATGGGTGACAAAATCCTGGTGCTAGACCTGCTGATGGACCCTTCAACTCAGCCTGACTCTGAGCTTGGAGCGCCTCCCCTGCCCCTGCTCTCCAGGGACACTGCCAGTGTCCTGCAAAGGGAGCTGTTTCAGCTCCAGGTGGATTTCTAAGGCTGTTCCCAAAGCAGGAACTTGTGGGCCAAGCAGGGATTTCTCCTTTTCCTGCTCCCATTTCCATCCCTTCTGGCAGGGAGCTGAGCCAGGCCTTGCTGTGGCACAGGATGCCCAGTGCTGTGCCCTGTTCCTGCTTTTTGTCCCGGCTGTGCTGGTTTGATTGATGGAATCAGGGCTCTGATGCACCAGACAAAGGCATTTCCCAACCCTCTGCCCCTGGTCCCTCCCAGCTCTGCCTGGCAGGAGGTTCCAACTGGATTTCTCCTTTTCGGAGAGCAGGATGTGCAAAGCTCCAAAGGCATCCCCGTGCAGCATTCCCTGGCTGTGAGTGTCCCGAGTGGAGGGCAGGCCAGGAACAAGGGGCTCCCAGGAGGAAGAGCAGACAGGAATCCCCATCCCTGGTGCTTTGGGGGGAGCAGAGTGGAGGGTATTTACACAGAGGACAAACATCCAAAGTGTGGTTTGCTGGGTCTGGTTGCCTGTGGATAGTCCAGGCTGAAACCACAGACTTCGTGCAGCAGGATTTTTGAGTCAAACATTCAGAAATACAGTTGTGGGTTTTTTGGTCTTAAAAGCTTGCTCTTGAATTGATTAATAGTTTCTGATTGAAGCTCAAACACCTGGAGAGCAGAAAGTGCTACGAACATTCCTCCTGTGCAAAGGTCTTCAATCGGTTGATTCTAAGGGACAGATTCTAACACACAAATATTCCTCTGTGTGTTTAATATGCATATAAAAATATATAGAGAAAAGCTGGTCACATCGTTGTTAATGGGATATATCTGTGTGGAGCATCCAGGCTGGATCCTACCCAGTGCAAAATCTGTTTTCAGAGTGTGTGTTAACCTCCTTCTCCATTTTTGATGGAGGACTTTCTGCCTTTATTTAGAGATTATGCTGTTAAAGATAAAGCAGTTGCTGTGTCCTTTTACTGAACAGTAAATTCAGGTAAAGGTTCCCATGCTGCAGCCACCATCCCACCCCCTTCTCCAAGGCCAGGTTGGATGGGGTTGGAGCAACCTGGTCTGGTGGAAGGTGGCCCTGCCCATGGCAGGGGAGGGAATGAGCTGAGCTTTAAGGTCCTTCCAACCCAAACTTTCCATGATTCTCTTTGCAAACACCCCCAAGCGCGTGAGGCACCGAACTCGTGGCACAGTGTGGGTGGGAGATTCACGTCTCTCACCTCCAGGCAAATGGTACCAAGTGCCAGGAAAGCAGAGCAGAGAACGAGCTGGGAGGAAAGGCCATGATGCTTCTCTGGGCCGCAGGTATTGGGTATTTGTTTATAAGTCCCCAAAACCTTTTTAAAACCTGCCGTGGTCTTTCTGGTTGGAATATTCCTGGCCTGTCCTTCCAGATGTTCACACATGTTGAGACCTCTTTTCCCAGGTTAGGAGGACTGGTTTATGTTAGGCAAAAGAAAGCAGCAGAACTCCTTGTTTCCACAGTGCTGATCCATCACTCCATGCTCTGCTCCAGTGCTGGATCTGAGGTCACACCCCCTGAGCCTTCTGCTCTCAGGGGTGGTAAATAAAACTGCAGTGACAATAGGAATGTGAATTAATAAGGAAGGCATGGGGCTGGCAGGCAGTCTGCAGCGAGTTCAGGAGGTGCCAAATCCAAGGTGTGTGGTGTCTTTGAAACACCTGGCTCTGCTCCAGGCTTTTAGAAAGTCAGCTGGCATCTGCAGGGAGGAAAGTTGGTATAGAATTGTATCTGAACTGCATAATTAACATGTGTTACACTGTAGCTGGTGTGATGAGAGTAAAGGATAATTCATTCAGTAACTGGGTAATAATGATTAAGGAATAATAATTCAGTAACTGGGTAATTATGATTGAGGAGAAGGAAGTGACTGACTGGTCTTGGAGTTTTCCCACAGAGTTGGGTAGGGCAGCACTCCCACCCAGCAGGATGGACACTGGGCTGTGCTCTGTCCTGTTCTAAAAGCAAGTTCCCCTTGTCCTCTGCTCAGCCTGGGGTTTGCTCTGGGATCCTTAATTCACACATAGAATCCCAGAATGGCTGAGGTTGGAAAAGCCGTCCCAGCCCATGGATCCCCCCCGTGCCTGATCCCCCCCTTATCCCCCAGCCCAGAGCACTGAGTGCCACGGCCAGGCCTGCCTTGGACACCTCCAGGGTGGGGACTCCAAACCTCCTTGGGCAGCCCCTGCCAGGGCCTTGACAACCCTTTCCAGCAGCAAATTCCTCCTCATGTCCAACCTGAGCCTCCCCTGGCACAGCTTGAGGCTGTTTCCTCTTGCCCTGTTTAGACACATCACCGTGTGGCAGTTTTGAGATAAAGAGGATTTTTGTCCCCTTGCCTTTGCTGCCCTTTATTCCCAGGTGCCCAGTCAGGCAGGAGGTGTGCACAGGGATCCAGGAGATCGGGAAGGCTTCCAGGAGTTGAGCCATTCTCCTGCTTTGTCCCTTTGCAGTGGGTTTGTGCTCTCTGGGGCTGTGGAATGGGAATGCAGACGTGAGCTCTTGTCTCCTGTGCTGCTCAGGAGGCTGTCAGGAATCCAGGAACAGCATCTGTGTGTGGTGGGGCTCTGGGATTTCATTGCCCAGCTTTTGGGACTGGTTCTTCAGCCCCAGCGATGGAGCAGATTCACTGCTCCTCTGTGTAAATCTGTCTGGTAATGGGATGAAACATTATTGTAGTACTGAAACTTTGGCCTTTAATTTCTCCATTCATGGCTCTCTTTGTTTTGGGTTGGGTTTTTTCTCTGTAATTATTTAAATATGCACTGTGAAGGACACAGGGGCAGCTCTTTCTTTTCTTGACTCTGGATGCATGAGATGCAAACCCAGGGTTTTAGCCTTGTGTGGATTTTGAATTGAATAATTTATTTATAGAGCGACACTGCAGAAATAAATACTCTCCTGGAACTGTTGGTGCTAAAGCACATTCCTGCAGCAGGTGCAAGTGTAGGTGCATTTCAAGCTGTCAGAGACACACCAGAAACAGAGACTTTCTGTGCTCTGTGTTGTGGCTTCAGCTTAAATTCCAGTAAGGAAATGGTCTGGTGTATTTATGTGATTTGCTGTGGAAAGAGGATATCTGAAAATAAGCCCCACAAGATAAGACCTCACCAGAGACCCTCCCAGTTCATCAGACTCATGTTGGACTGAGCTGAAGGGGAATGGTGAGTGATAAACAGCACCTTCATCTGCTCTTCAGATGGTTTTCCCTGATGGAAATCTGCAGCTGAAGGGAAAGGCCGGCGTGGCCCTGCTCTGGGGAGGGGTGATGAGCAAGAGGGAGAGTGATTTCTCAGAATAAAGTGCAGTATCACATGGCTGTGCTGCCCTGGAAGGTTTTTAAGCAGCAGGAGCTCTCACAGTTCCAGGGGAGTTTGTTAATGTCGTGTCCTTTGGGCGCTTTGCCTTCAGCAGGAAAACGAGCCCGGAATTAGAGCTCACTCTGCTTGTCCCCAGAGCGTATCCTGGGAGCTCTGGAGCAAAAGTGACAATCACTGCTGCAATCCAAGGGGACAGGGCAGTGATTGTGGTTTCCTTCTGTGAGTAATGAGTCCTGGCAGGGCTGCTGATCGTCTCCTGGTGCTTTGCAGACAAGGCTGGGCCCGGCCACAAATTGAAGGGGACAGTTGGGCTGTTCTGCAGAGACACTGGATGCTGCCCCACTGCTGAGCAAGTGTAAATCTGCAGCTAAAATGTCCATGTTTGACAGCTCTTCCAAGGGCTGGGCTTGGTGCAGATCCAGAATAAGAGCAGGATGGTGGTGGATGGGCTGTTTTTCTCAGCTGCCTTGATGTTTATTCCTCATGGAGAAGTTTTACATTTGTGCATCTTTAACAGCAGTTTTCCAGGACTGTCAGTTGGGGAAATTGACAGTCTGCTGGGACACATCATCTGCAGCAGTTTCATCCAGTCCCATCCTGTGCAGGCTGCAAAGTTGCTTTGATCAACAAGTGGTGTTGGATGTCAGGGGGCTGAGGGGGCCCCAGGGACATGGTGTGCAGTTGTGATGCTCAGCCCCAATGCAGGTGAAGTTCATGGACCTTGGAAGAGCATCTGCACTTCCAAATAACACACCCATTGGACATGAAATGTAGGGCAAGAAGGTTAGTGAAGAATATTTTTAAAAAGGCCCTCTCAAGGCACAGAAACCACGTCAGAATAAATAACGTGTAGGGACAGAATGACTGAGTCACAGAGTCATTTGGGTGGGAAAAGATCTCCAGGATCATCAGTCCAGCTGCTCCCCAGCTCTGCCAAGGCCTGCACTGATCCCTGTCCCTGAGCCCCACACCAGCATGGCTTTTCAACTCTTTTGGGGATGGTGACTCCAGCACTGCCTGTGCCAGGGCTGGACAACTCTCTCCAGCAAAAAATTTCCTCTGATATCCAACCCAGACCTGGCACAACTTGAGGCTGTTTCCTCTTGTCCTAAAGATGCTTTAGTGGTAAATCAAAGGTGCATAATTTTCACTGTTTGCAGCAAATATTTGCTGTCACTGAGCAAAGTGTCAAAATACCAATTCCAGCTGTTGTAATTCCAACAGTTTTCCAAAGTTATATCCTACCAGTTACAGTGAGGTCACCTTGGTTATTAAACTGATATTCTAAAGAGAATTTGTAATGGAGTTGTTTGGGTATACAATCCCTGAGGTGATGAGTGCCACTGGTTTCCTCAGTAACTAGAGGTGCTTTGCCCAGCTGGGTTTGGAACTGGCTGCTAAATTAAAAACAAGTTGTGTTTTAGAGGAATCAATGGCAGAATTCTCAGGGGGAGCATGAACTGAGCTTGCTCCCAGAGTCCCAGAGCAGGTTTGGGCCCCAGTTTGTTAAAAACCACCGAGCAGATGTCTCTTGTCACTCTGAATTGTCTAACGTGTCACACACTGACCTAGTTCAGGCAACACCAAAGGCCCAACTCCTGGAGCAAGATTTACACCTGGAGCGTGAAACAACTTGGAATCAGCTCAGTGTGAACTCCCTACTGGGAATTTCCAAGCTCAGGAATGGGGGCTGGGAGCCTTGAGCTTCCCAAGCTGGGGATGTGCAACAGGCATAACTATAAACTAATGATTTTCAGGATTGTGGAGCAGGTTTGCCACCAGGGGCTTGGGCTTTGGCACATAAAAAAGGTGCATTTTTAACTCCTCTGTGAGTGTAAAACACTATTTCAAATGGTGTGGTTTGTACAGACCTGCCAGGGATATTGGACATGGAAGATGACCTGTCTCCAGTGTTCATCTCCTGGGTCTCGGCACCACTTTTCAATGTTTCTCCTTAAAAGTGATGCCTAAACATCAGCTGGTTTTCCATCAACAAAACTTCTCCAGAGCTGCATCTGTTTCTTGTGCTTTCAAAATAGCATTTCACCATTCTGGGCTCTCTCCTTGAGTCCTGGTCAGCTCCATCTGTGACATCAGAGCTTCTACACCTTTTCCCTTGAAATACTCTTGTTTTTCTCTCTCTAACCCTGCCCAGAGACATTTCTCACCACGTGAGTGATATCTTCCAAACACTGGGAAGGTGGCTTCATTCTGGGATGTCAGGATGAACGGGGTTAGAAGGAAGCAGGGTCGGATACAGGGGAGCTGGAGAGAGACTGTTTACAAGGGTCTGGAGGGACAGGACACAGGGAGTGGCTTTCCACTGCCAGAGGGCAGGGATAGTTGGGCTTTTGGGAAGGAATTCTTCCCAGTGAGGGTGGGCAGGCCCTGGCACAGGTTGCCCAGAGAAGCTGTGGCTGCCCCTGGATCCCTGGNNNNTCCAAGGCCAGGTTGGACGGGGCTTGGAGCAACCTGGGCTGGTGGAAGGTGTCCCTGCCCATGGCAGGGGGTGAATGGGATGGACTTTAATGTCCCTTCCAACCCAAACCATCTTGGGATTTTCTTTCGCTGTTTTACTCATCTCAGGCAAGTAATTTTCAAAGAGCTTTTTCTTTGGTTTTGTTTGTTTGTTTGATGTTAAAGCCCAGCAGTGCAGAGCAGTTTACAGCACATCTGGGAGTTGTATTGAATCCCTACAACATCCATATCACCATTTGGGACTGTATATACATTCATACATTCCTTCCTTGCCTTGGCACCTGGAGGATGGTGGAATTTTAGTTCCCTTAGCAGTTGGTGTGTGGCTTTGAGGGGTTTCCTTTGTGGCTCTGAGTTCCCGTTGGGTCATTCCTTTAATTTTCTGGAGTGCAGCAAAGCCCCCCATGCTGTGCCCTCCCCTTCACCCCGTGTCTCTGTGTGACCTGCTGCTCCCAGGGTGTAATTTTACTCAAGAGATGATTGATATGGAATTGTTTAAATTAGAACATGTCAGGAGGGCAGGGGTTTCACTCACGTGTCATCCTGGAAATCCTGGTTCCAGTTCAGGAGGGAATGTCAGGCTGCCAGTCAGAAACAGGGTGGAAAAATGGGCTTAGGGATTTCTTGGTGTGCTCTTGTCCCTCTGTACCTGGACACAACCACTTCCCACCGAAGCCTGAGCGAAAGGTTTGCTGTCTGTTTATTTGTGGCAAAGCTGCTCTTCCTTGGGAGGTCAAGGCTTGTGGGAGCTTCTCACCCAGAGAACCACCCACACCTGCTCAGGGAGAGCTTCCAGAAGGGGTGAGGACCAGCAGGGATGACTCTGCTGGAACTCAGCCTGGGTCCTGGGCAGCCCTGGGTGGGTTTGGTGCTCCTATCTGTGATCGGAATCCAGGAACTCTTATTTTTAGAGGAGAAAAGCTGCAGTGGTTTCCATTAAAATATCTCTTTTTTTTCCTGCTGATTGCAATTATTTGATAATAAACTGATAATTAATGCTGAGAGATTAATTTATTCAGTGGAATAAGGCTAATAAGGGTTCACCACATAAATATACTAAATTTTCTCCTCTGCCTTGTGCCTCCTGCTTTGTCTGTATATATGTTCCCTTTTTTTATCCTGGGCTAGTTGGTCCCTCATTTCCAGGTGCAGTGCTGAAGTTTTAGTGTTTCATTCAGAAGTAAAGCAGCTTTATGTTGCCTTAGTGCAAACTTCATTTAACTTGAAAGATTTATCATTTCCTTCGAGTTACAATAACACACCAAAAGTCTTGGAATCACCCAGCTCCAAACACTTCCTGGGTGAACTCCAAAGGCTGCATGTTATTAGTCCTGCTTTTCTGTTTTGACTACATTTCTAAGCCATTTTCCAGCGTGACTTGAAATAGGAAAAGGGCTGAAGGGTCAGGCTGGAATAACACAGAGACCCTGAGCCCCAGACAGCTGTGGGAGTCCCCCCGTGGCAGAGTTAACCTCTCCTGGTGGGTGCTGCTGCTTTTCCAGCTATTTAATCCGAGGGGTTTTCTTACCATGGGGTCAAACTGAAGTGACTTTTGCCAGACACTTTCATCTCATTTTCTGGTCTCCGTCTCCACATGGGCTGCAAAGTTCAGGAGAGCATCCATGTGATCTCTCTGAGGAAATAAGCATTTGAACCAGAAAAGAAAGGTCTAGCCCAGTCTTAAAATAAATAAATCTGAAGTGCTACAGAGCAAACAGACTGTGGGGCAGGAAGGTTGTGTGTGCTGGAGCTCAGTGGCACCCTGGGATTGATGGACAGAAAGGGGTCCTGTGTGCTCAGATGGAGACAGATCCAGCTGGAAATGGGGTGGGTTTTTTTTTTACATAGTAAGGAGATTTCTAAATCTTTATTGCAGAATTTCAGCACGTGAGTTTTGTAAATTGGTGGTACCACAAATGCTGACAACAGCAGAACCTCTCTTGTGCTGGGGGTGCCCCTGCATGTTGTTCAGTGCACAGCAGGAAGAGCTGTCTCTGCCAGATGCCAAATGGAAACAGTCAAATAAAAATATTCCTGTGTGGAACTGGCCCTGGCTTATGGGAGCCCCACTTAGGACTCTGATTTTTGTACTGATAATTGAGGCGTTTAAGAGGTGAGGGAGCAACGGTGGGGCTTTAACTCTGGGAATTAAAATGCAAGGGATGGTTTAAATACCTTCCTCTTTAATTTGCAGTAAGTAATGCCTGTCTGTTAGTAATTAAATTCTCACTGAGCTGCAGGAGTTGTGCTGTGTTGGGCCTTGGGAAGAACAGGAATGGGGAGAGACAGGGAAGAACAGGAACAGGGAGCGACAGTGCTGCTCTTCCCAAGTCTCACAGGGCTGAGCTGAGCTTAAGGGAGTGTGGAAACTCCTCCTGGCCGGGGCTGCTCATCGTCCTCCCGGGGCCATTTGATCAGCAGAGCTAAAAATACCACTCCTGGAGCTGGGTTGTGCATCCTTGTCCCTCCCGATCTCCTCTCCCTCCGCGTGAAGCCCGAGGAGCTCTGCGGTCTCTGGGTGATGGTTTTACTGATGGAGGGCTCAGATCTCCGGCTCAGTGCAAATTAAATCAGCAGCTCAGTAATCTCTGAACGGTTTGGTTTTGAGCGTGACATTTCTTCTCGCTTTGGTAATCGGAAGAACACCGGGAGCTCTGTGCAGTGGGCTGGCATCTCACCAGGCTTTGAGCACACGTTCAGAGCTGCCCAGCAGAGTCAGGGAGAGCAGAGCAGCTGGAACAAGGGCAGGAACGAACCCAGATTTTCCATTTTGTGAGAAATTCCAGATTTGACATGGTGCTTTTCATCGTGAACGTGTCTGTGAATTGAAATTCCAAAATATCTTTGATTTTGTTCAAAATAGACTTTTTTTTTTTTGGTCAGTGGTCAATTTTTTCTTTTAAAGATCATGAAACTATTTTGTGGTATTATTGAAATCTTCATTTGATATTTGATTTTCAGATTTTAATGAAATTTGTCACGCCCTGGTTTGTAATTGAAGGTCTGAATTTAGGAAATCACCTTGTGCTTCCCTTCACCTCTTTCTTATGTCCCACTGGAATGAGAGATTTAAGCTACTGTAAATCAGGACCATTAATAGTTAAAGAAATGAACAGTAATTGTTGAATTGGAAAATTAGAGGCTGATCAAAAATTAACTTGAGCAACAGTTTATGGGAATCATTACAAACATGCAGAAGGCATTTTTGCCATATGGATGTGAAGTGCCTGGAGCACCAGGAATGTTGAGCTTTGCTCTGAAACAGAGTTGACAACACGAGACCAATTTAACAGGCACTTATTGTTTCTAATATTTTATTAACTCTCTAAATTAAAAAATAATCCTTTTGCCAAACCCTCCTGGCACTTTAGAATTTGCAGGAAATGAGAGCAAGATGTACAATTTTTACATTGGTGTAGGGAAGCCTTCGGAGTATTCTGGTTGTGGAATGAGTCTCTTCTTGTTCCTGCTGTTCTGGCTGTGCCTCTCTGCACGTCTGGCTGGGAGAATTTAGACTTTGCTGCTTGAGATTTGTGCTGGAGATCTGAGGGGAAGCTCTAAACGTTGTCCAGTTCCTTCCTGGATTGCTGCAGTGATTCCTTTCTGGAAAGTTAATTGCACCCCTTGTAAATATGGCTTTAAAATTTGTCACTTGGGTGCCAAACCTGCAAAAACTTCGCTTAACACAACTTAACACAACCTAAAGCATGGATGCTTTCTGAGTTTAGTTATGGCAGGCTTACAATTATGGGATATTGGAAATATTCACCCTTAGGGTGTTGGAGTAGCTTTGCGCTGGGTGGAAATGGGAAGGTCTGTTCTGTGCTGACACATCCTGGGCAGGGTCACCGTGAATGGGAGTGAGGAATGGGCAGCTCTGCTCCAAAATTGGAGGGGCAGGTGCTGAGCTCTTCTGAGAGGAGGAAGGGAACAGTAGAGCTGTGTCAGGGCAGGCTCAGGTTGGATCTCAGCAAAAGGTTCTTCCCCCAGAGGGTGGTTGGCACTGACCAGGC
>JAWMRA010000063.1:488054-501107 GCA_035584735.1 Pseudotriccus pelzelni
TCAGGGAAAGGTTCTTCCCCCAGAGGGTGGTTGGCACTGACCAGGCTCCCCAGGGCAGTGGGCACAGCCCCAAGGCTTCCAGAGCTCCAGGAGGGTTTGGATGATACTCTCAGGGACAGGGTAGGATTGTTGGGGTGCCCTGTGCAGGGCCAGGAGTTGGACTGGATGATCCCTGTGGGTCCATCCGACTCAGGAGATTCTGTGATTCTGTGGAGAATCCTGCAATCCTTCAGCACGACAGCCTGACACCCACAGGCCTTGGGTGACTGACCTGGGAGTGGTGATGTGGTTTGGCCTCCAGGCATCCACAGCACCCATTTCCTGGAGCCTTACTGCTCCCTCAGGGATAGCTCAGGGATAGCTCAGGGATAGCTCAGGGATAGCTCAGGGATAGCTGTGCTGTTGCTTAGCAGCTGCCGAGCTGCAGTTTGGAGGTGCCGAGCGGTGGGTCCAGGGTACCTTCCTCCTGTGCCCCTCTCCACGAGCTGTGCAACACAGGAGGAACATCCCAGGAGCTGGTGGGGCCAGAGACACCCCTGCTGCCGTGGGGTAAGTTGTCCCTCTCATCCATCACCTTTTCCTCGCTGTTGTTGCCTTGTGCCTGGGATGGGGTTCATCGGGAGCTGGGGGAACGCTGCCCGTGCAGATCCTGTCACACCACCGGCCCCAGCTGTTCCTCTCTTGCACATTTAACTCTTACTGTCTTCATTTGTGATGGAGAGGCTGCAAATCTACAGGCCACCACTGATAATATGGAATTGATAGCAGGTTTGGGGTCATTTGACAGATGGTTTGTTATTTGTGTGGTGTGTATGAGATGGTGCTGGCATGCCCAGTTCAGTGCCAGGAGCAGGTTCAGGGTCACAGAGATTTCTCAGGCCATTGTTCCTTGTGTTGGTGACTAAACCTGGCTCAGCTGAAGGTCACACTGGCAGCTCAGTGAGAGAGCAAGAACCTCTTGATTGCAAAAGATGGAGGAATGGGAGAGGCTGACAGCTCTCTGTACATAATCAGACTTTGCACTCCTGGTTTTGTTTCTCTCCTTTAGACAGAAGGTGAAATGGAAATTCCAGAGCATTTATGTCCTGTCTAGGTGCCTCTTTGTAGGATTGTGAAGTAGGGGTGATTTCTTGGGAGCTGAAAGCAGAGTTTCTGGGCACAGTGACAGTGTGGAGTTGCCTGCAGTGACCTGGATGCAACAGAGCTGGGCTGCAGGGGTTACATCTACAGCTGCCTTGCAGGCTTTGGGTGTTAATAGGAAAGTGAGGCTTGGAACTTGGCTGATAAATAAATGAGTCGAGCAGAATTCAGACTGGGAATTCAGAGCAGGCCATGCCTTTTACATCCCAGGGAAGAGGGCACTGGGCACAGCTCTGCCCGGCATGCCTGGGGGCACAGTCTACAGGTTTTTGCCCACGTTGTGTCCCCTCTCACCCCACACATTCCCTGCTTTCTGCTCTGCTTGCCAGGCATCCCTGTGTCCCTCTTAATCCTTGGCCCTGCCCTTGAGTGGCTGTGTAACCTGGAGCAATCTAATTCCTTCATTCTTCCCACATTCCTGGAAATGTCCAAGGCCAGGTTGGAGCAACCTGGGCTAGTGGAAGGTGTCCCTGCCTGTGGCAGGGGGTGGAAAGGGATGAGCTTTAAGGTCCCTTCCAACCCAGACCATTCTGGGATTCTGTGATTAATGACTGTTCATAAAATGCTTTAACCTGTAAACTGCTGCATTATTATGTTTTTTATTGGAACACAACAGTCATCAGTAGTTATTAAAAGCTTCCCAAAGCAGATTATTCCATGCTGCCATGGCCCTTCCTGTCCCCTGGAGCTGTCTGGATCTTGGCTATGTTTTAATTGGGGACATGATATGCACTCAGGAGTAAATCTGCAGCTAGTGTTGTTCATCATGGATTGGTTTTTAATTCAGCTGAAGACTTGCCTGGGGCACCTGACAGAAGTTTTGCAAGCTTCAATCCTGCCTTCAGATCCCTGGGTTTATATCCTTCTATCTGTGCAGAATCTCATTTCACGCTGTTTATCCAACCCCTTTGTCATTTACATTCCTGCAAAGACATCCTTGGGTAGGAAAATGCCACAAAATCCTTGTGGGACAGGTGGAAGTTAAAGCTCTGGATCCATCTCCTGATGTCTGCCAGTGTTTTAAGAATCATTTGGAGAATGCCCTTGAAAATGTCATTTAACCTTGGATCAGTCCTTAAGTGGTCAGGACTAGATGATCATCAGAGGTCACTTCCAACTGAAATCTCATCCTTGTCCTTGTCCTTGTCCTTGTCCTTGTCCCTGCCCCCCTCCCTCTCCTTCTCCTTCTCCCTCTCCTCCCTGACTCTCCTCCCCCTGAAACACTTCCATTAAACAGAACCAGCCCAGGAAATCGATGCCTGGCCTCCTCCAGGCCATGGCTAAACAGTTCAGACAGGAACTCTGCCGTGTTTTGAGTATGGATGGCTGCCTGCAAACTCAAACATGAAAATACTGCTCAGGCACTTCCTTGGCTTTCAGATGTTTTGAGAGGAAAGTGCTGCTTCTGCACAAGTTCTCCTTTTCTAACCCAAAGTGGTGATGGGTTTGTAAAAGTGTGACTCTCTTGTGTCCGTGCAGGGGAGGAGCTGGATTGTGAAGAGGAGTTATGAGGATTTCAGGGTGCTGGACAAACACCTCCACCTGTGCATCTACGACCGGCGCTTCTCCCAGCTGGCAGAGCTGCCCCGCTCCGATGCCCTAAGGGACAGCCCTGAGGTAAATCACACCTCTGGAAACATCTGCAGCACTGGCAGGGCACCTTCAGTCACCCACAGTCACCTCCAGTCGCCCACAGTCACTCACAGTCATCCACAGTCACCCACAGTCACTCACAGTCACCCACAGTCACCCACAGTCACTCACAGTCACCCACAGTCATCCACAGTCACCCACAGTCCCCTCCAGTCACCCACATCCACTCACAGTCACCTCCAGTCACCCACAGTCACTCACAGTCACCCACAGTCACCCACAGTCACCCACAGTCACTCACAGTCACTCCCAGTCACCCACAGTCATCCACAGTCATCTGCAGTCACCCACAGTCACTCCCAGTCACCCACAGTCACCCACAGTCACTCCCAGTCACCCACAGTCACCCACAGTCACTCACAGTCACTCACAGTCACCCACAGTCACTCACAGTCACCCACAGTCATCCACGGTCATCCACAGTCATCCACAGTCATCCACAGTCATCTGCAGTCATCCACAGTCACAATCACCCACAGTCACCCACAGTCACCCACAGTCACCCACAGTCACCCACAGTCACTCACAGTCACCCACAGTCACCCACAGTCACTCACAGTCACTCACAGTCACCCACAGTCACTCACAGTCACTCACAGTCATCCACAGTCATCTACGGTCATCCACAGTCATCCACAGTCATCTGCAGTCACCCACAGTCACAGTCACCCACAGTCACCCACAGTCACCTTCAGCCAGGGGTTGGAGATATTTTCAACTAATGGCATCAAGCTGCACCAGGATATCTGGGAAATATATGGGATTTTGGGGTTAGGATTATAGGGATCCTGTGATTTATCTCTGCTTATCAGACAGAGGTTAAAGGTAGAGTAAAAAAGAACCTCCTCACCCTGGACTGTGATGGTGGTACTGGTTGATGGTTGGACTTAAAGATCTTAGAGGTCTTTTCCAGCCTTACAATTCCATGATTCAATGTAGCAGCCAACTACAAGTGCAGAGTACTTTTAATGCAGCCTGGGTTAGGTTTGAAAATTGACTCCTAGGATTAAGGTCCGTGATTTTACCCCGAATTTCAGTGACCTGAAGGAAAATATCCTGCAAGTTGGTTAGGCTGCTAAGTCTGAATGGTTATTCAGAGTGTCAAGAAAGCAGCTGTTGGTACCTCAGATCCCAGTTTTGTCTTTGGAAACTGTCAGCATTCCTAGGGAATCCTGCTGGCCAAGGCTGCAGCACTGCAGGAGCACTTGGAATGCTAGACTTGAATTTTCAACCGATTATTCCTGAAGCTGCTTTCTGAGAGCATTTGCATCAGTGCATTATTTAATGGACTTTTAAAAGCTGGTTTTCCTGCATGGATAAGAGGGAGTTTTCATTTTTTGACTTACTGTCTTGGCCTGGAATATGATGAGCTGGAATTCCTTCGGCTTCTCGCCTGTTGGAAAGGTGTGTTCGTGTCTAGAATAACCTCCTGGAAAGTAGCAGGTGCATCTTGGCTGTGTCACTTCAGAGCACACGGAGGGGGAGGCAGTGCAAGGAAAGGGAAATGAGGGAAATTCAATCCAAGCACTCAAAGAATCAGCTATCCAGGAACTATAAATCAGGATCTGTGTTCCTTCAGTGCTGAGCAGGAATTGCTTTGGAGCCACGCCCATGGAACCAGTAGCCCATGGAATTCCACGGGGTGTTTGCCATTGGATACAGGGAGCTGATCCTGCAGCCCCATTGCTCAGCAGAGAGACATATTTCTGAGTTGCTTTGGCTTCACACGGGCTCTCTCTGAAGCAAATTTAAAGTTTCTAGTCTTTTAGACTCAGCAGAAGCAGAAGCATCCAGGATAATAAATTCCTGGGTTTATCTTTAATTGTATTTTAGGCATTCCTATCTCATATATCTTTATTTGTACAACTGATTTAATAAGGTTTAGAGCAGGAGCCCAAAAATCTGCCTTCAGTGTGTAAGCACAGGAGATGTGAAGATGTTGAACAGCTCTGTTGCTCTGTGAAATGTAACTCTGCAGCTGTGGGGTGTCTCATCATACATTTTTTATGTTGAACTGGCCACATTTGAGCAGATGTTTGAGGAGAACAATGTTTTAAACAGTCCTACAGACTCTGGGCTACAATAGTGCTTTATAACACTGTCACTGTGAGCCTTTGGAGAGACCTCACGAGTTTCTCTTTAATAAAAACAAGTTTACTGTTACAGAGGGGACATTGCTAAGTGTATTTTTAAACCCCTCTTCTACTGTTTGAAATATTACTCTTTGCCCAGGGGGTCAGTCTGAGTTGCCACATTGTTAGGGTTTGCAGGAGGGTGGAAGTGGCAGCCAGGGTTTTGTTTCACCACGTGGTTCTCAGGTGTGTTTGGTGGCTGTGACATGGCTGTGAAATCCCTGAGGAGAAAAAGGCTTTAGATTTGAGGTATCTTGACGAGGGAAATCATGAAAATCTAAATATCTCATGAAAATAACATTGTTACCTTCCCAGTGAGCTGCTGCTTTCCACCTTTTTGGTGGAATCATTACAACCCCGTGTGTAGCTTCACGTGACAGGAATACATTTCCTTGCAGAAGGGGATATATTTCTTTAACTCCTGCCATTGGCAGGGGCTAATTTATGGTCTCTCCAAGTGTGAGGAAGCCTGTCCAGGCTGTGATGCATTAACAGAAACGCTGTGTGTGTGTTTGTCCCTGTCCCAGCTGGTCACCCAGATGCTCATGGCTTACCTGGCTCGGCTCTCAGCCATCGCAGGCAACAAGATCAACTGTGGGCCTGCCCTCACCTGGATGGAGGTACAGTACAAAGCTCAGGTTGTTCTTCCTTTCCTGACCACAAACCTGCTCTCTTCCAGACCTGTTATCCTCCCAGACCTATTGGTGCCACTGAAATTCCATCCTACCAGCTTTGTTCCCCCGTTACCAGGTGTGCCAGGTGTAGGTGGCCACAGAAGGCAGAGAACACACGGAATCAGATCCAAGATTAAGAATATAGAAGTTTTTTCCCGTCTCCTGCTTGGATTTTGTCACCCCAAAGCACGTTGTTCTGCTGCTAATCACAACGAATGAGGTGGCAGTTCCAGTGAGGCACAGGGTGGGGCTGCCTGGGAGCTCCCAGTCAGGGCTCAGTCTCCCAGTATCACACATTCTTACCCTCCCTTTTGGCAAGGCACTGCTGCAAGTGTGCAGCACATTTCTCCAGCCATTTGAGTTGTCTCTGCTGTGCTGTTTGCCTGCCCTCTTTTCTTTCTGGATTCTTTTTCCTTGTGAGAGCTGCAGACCCAGTGACGGCTCTGTGCCCCTGTGGGTGCCAGCGCTGACAGAGCCCCCGTTGTGCCTGCAGTGACACTGTTTGCACGGTGGGAGCTGCAGCTGCAGCTTTGCTTTGGGGTTAATACCACGGGAACAATAGCCCTGACTGGGAAGGAGGGCAGGGAACACTGGGATCAGGGCAGGGCCCAGTTGTCCCTGCTCAGCCCGGGGACAGACGTGTGGCTTCCCATTCCTGCACTCCAGGAATAGCAACAGCTATAATTAGACTGTTGCCGTTGATTTTTGAACGGTTGGGATAAGGATTAAGAGTGTTTTCCTGCAGTTTTCCCCCATTGATATCCTCCTCCTCACCCCTGAGATCCTTTGGGAGGAGAAAATCTCAGAAAGCTGCTCAGCAAAGGGAGGAAGTTATGGAGAGAAGTGAAACTGGGATCTACAGCAAGACAGTGGACCTGGAGATCACAGCAGAGCTCCTGCCTGTGGAGTCCAGAATACAGAATTATTACAGAACTGACTGAGAATCCTACAGAATTTGACACAAGCGCAAAGATCTGGGAATTTTGCATTCCTGCAGCAAGGAGGGGGAGGGGCATGTTTTCTTTAAAAAGAGAAATAAAAGGGTGGAAAAAATGAAAGCAACACTAGTTTTTGGTTTGACAGCATTTCCTCCCTCAGAGCCTCTTCTTGAGCATCAGTTCCCCTTTGTAGAGAATTTTTGTGGCACTGCTTGAAGTACTTGAGGAAAAACAATCTGATTTGGTGTTAAAAGGGAGGTGTAAACCCTCCCTGGGTGTTCCTGCTTGTACACAGAGCTGCACAATACAGCGTTTTCCTGCTCAGTGGCTGGGGCCACACGACCTTGTGCAGCCCCCTGTGAGCTGTGCTGTCTGTGCTGTGCTTCACTCCCAGCTCTCTCCTGGGGCCCCGAGCTGGGCTGTCTCTCTACATCAGCTTGAAGCCTCTGTGGTGTATGAGCACCAATAAAATCCCTCCTGCCTTGTCCTCAGCTGCCTCACAGTCTCCCCTGCTCTCTATTTCAGATTGATAACAAGGGGAACCACCTGCTAGTCCATGAGGAATCGTCCATTAACGTTCCCGCTATTGCTGCTGCCCATGTTATTAAGAGATATATTGCTCAAGCAGCAGATGAACTGTCCTTTGAGGTAAATAAAGCACTTTTATTCCTTGTTGTCACATAGAGATGAGTGTAATCTGTTTGTGTGTGTGTGTGTGTCTGGGGTTTTGTGCCCGTCATGAATATATCCAGACACTTCCAGGATGTTTTGTGAGGTGAAGCTTAGAAGATCGAGTTAAATATTCAATCTGCGATGAGTTGGAGACAGGCAGATGTTCAGTCATCTCTAGAATACAGCTTTACTTGGCATTAGTATCTTCGGATTAAACAGCTCTTGCCAAGCCCCCTGGGCTGGTCCCTGAGCAGGAGCAGCCCCTGCAGAGTTCGTGTGTTGTGTTGTGTCTCCTCAGGGTCCCTGTCCGTGTGTGTGTGTGGGGACACAGGTTTAATTACTCACTGCCCAGGTTACACAACCTCTGTTCCTCTCAGCAAGTCTGTGTCTAAAACCATTTTTAAGGATGTCTGCTCCCATGAAAAGTGAAGAATCAGACCGGCAGAGGATTTGGCACTTCAAGGGCGGGCGATGGTCTGCAACTGGTGTGAAAATCCCACATGAATCATTGAATCCCAGGATGTTTGGGTTGGAAGGGACATTAGAGATCATTTACTTCCAAGCCCCTGCCATGGGCAGGGACACCTTCGAATAGACCAGGTTGCTCCAAACCCCATCCGAGACCTGGAGGGTCAGACTGTGGCAGTTTTTGGCTCTCAGGCACTTGCCTGTTTGACCCAAAGAGCAGCAATTTATGCTGTGACTGCTCTGAGCAATGGTCCTGTCACTGGAGTGTTCACAGTACCCTGCAAAAAGTGTGAAGGGAAGCAGAGCCCAGAGGAGTTTTCTAATCACATCCTTGTGTGCAGCACAGGAAGGGAGAATAATGGTGATAGTCTGGGGCTGCCAGGGGTTTGTTGGTGTTCAAAATGGAGGCAGTTATTGGTGCAGACCAAAGAACTGCACCAACCAGAGACACGTGGGCACAGCAGGCCCCAGTTAGGGGCCATGGAGCACAGGATTCATGGAGCACAGGATTCATGGAGCACAGGAGCACAGGATCCATGGAGCACAGGATCCATGGAGCACAGGAGTCAGTGCTGATGAGGGCACTGAGGTGGCACTCACTGCTTGTAAATCCTGTTCTGTGCCAGCAGGCTGGAATGCAGCTGGAGTGCAGCCCAGTCTGCCATGAGGAATAGTATGAGCAGGGAATCTGAGGCACGTGTGGCTTCCCGAGTGTGTGCAGTGGGAAACCTTGGCAGGACAGACATGGAACAGGAGCAGCTGTTTCACAGTGCTGTGTCCTGTTCCCAAACCCAAATCATCCCTTTAATTTTTAGGATACTCGTAATTTTCAGTGGGCAATTGCACGAGTGGGATTTACTGCCCAGGACTGAGGAGCACACCCAGTGTCTCTGCTCATGTGGTGACAGCAGCTTCCTTCGTGAAGACTTGCATTGCTCCTGGGCCACCATTGCCTTGAGGAGATCACTTCCCTGTG
The DNA here is from genome assembly GCA_035584735.1 of Pseudotriccus pelzelni. Classification (NCBI taxonomy): domain Eukaryota; kingdom Metazoa; phylum Chordata; class Aves; order Passeriformes; family Tyrannidae; genus Pseudotriccus; species Pseudotriccus pelzelni. Next base: position 496,708 of record JAWMRA010000063.1, read on the forward strand.
TCTCCCTTATCCCTGGCTGAAAACTGGGGATGTGTTGTCTTTTCTGTAAAACACACTGAGATCCATCAGTGTAAAACATCTGGTGAAAGTTGGGCCTTACTGGTCCCAGTTGTTGCTCTCCCTGCCTACAGGTTTTATTTCAGTTCTGCCTCTTGTTATTTTCTGTAATTGAGCCCACACAGAGCTTGACTCAAACCAAGCCAAGTGTAGTGTTGATGACACTGATTTCCTTTTGAACCATTGCAGGATTGCATTTTTATGGGAGTGAGCGAAGCTTCACAAAACCTGTTTGGTCTGCCTGGCCATTTCCATCCTGTTGCTGTGACACCCCCTCTCCTCTGCTCCCTTCCCAAACCAGCCCAGCACATCTGAGGCACTTTGCGAGCTACAAAGGCAGCTCTTGACTTTTTGCTGTGAGAGGAAACAAGAAGACGTGTCAGTGCCCACACACACATGGATAGGGCATGTAGTAAAAATTAGTTCAGCTGCTTGAGAGCATTTTCCAAAGTCTTTGACACCATCCCTACAGTTTAATCAGAGCACTCCTGTACCCTTTGGCAGAGATCCTGCTGCTCTTAAGGTCCCTCTCCTTGGAGCAGCTGGAGAATCCAATAACTCTTCCACCTCACAGGTTGGCCTTGCAAAGGCAGATGTGGAGTTCACAGTTTCTTGCCGTGCTGGGGACTGTAGTTCTTGGGATTGTGCTGATGGCAGGCTGTGACTGATGTTGTCAATCTTGTGCAGGTGGGAGACATCGTGTCTGTCATTGATATGCCACCAAAGGAGCTGACCTCGTGGTGGAGAGGAAAACATGGATTTCAGGTAGGCACAAGCACCAGAGACGATGATAAAACTTAGATAAAGGCAGGAAATTCAGCAGTTTGTTCCTGGAGCTGCTGTGCCTGCACAGGGTGGATTGCGGGGATGAGCAGGGTGTCCTGTGTTGGTGCCAGGGCACTTCCCTTCTCCCTGGGCTTGGGCTGGAGCACACCCAGGGACTCCGTGGGAAGGTTGCTCCCTGCTTCCCATGGGAAGGAGGGCTGGCCATGGCCCTGTGATGGACAGCTGGCCTGATGTTTGTGGAAGCTGTGCTGTCCCCCTCCAAGGCAGCTGACACTGTTGTTCACATCACCCTGTTCCTTCCAGGAGCTAAAACCAGCTCAGGCAGAACATCGAGGATTCAGAGAACTCCAGTGACAAACAGTGCCACTGACAAAACAAGCCACCCACCCAAGCTGTGCTCTCATATCTGTGTTTGCTGGGTGGTGTAAAGATTGCTGGGCTCTGTAAATCTTCCAGCAGGGAGATTTAGACTGAATTTTCAAAAGGTTCTAAACATACCTGGGAATTAGGTACCAAAATTCTGTGTCATCATGGCTCTGTCCTTCCAAAGAGTTTTACTCCCTAGCTTGGATTTTCTCATTGGGAAATGTATAATATAAAGAAACCTCTGTTAACAAAGCAAGCCCCAAAGCGGCTGAAGGTTGGGGTGTGACTTCTGCCTTGTCTCGTGTTTCAGCTCTTTTCAGGCAGAGGGATTTTCATCCAGCAGCTGCTGTCTGTGAGGGAGTGGAATTATGAGTTTGCTCTGGAGAGGGTCAGAATTGACCAGACACTTGTGTATTTTGGCATGGAAACTCTTCTCAAGGTTCCTCAGCTTTTCCCTGACAGACCTTTCTGTGCCAGGTCCAGCCTGTGGCCCGGCTGTCAGGGAGCAGTTGGATCTCCAAACACTACAAATCCCAGCTGGACGCAGTGGTAGTTAAATGATCACATTGCTGCCTGACCAGCCAGAGCTTTTGTTGGCTTTGGATCAGATGGGGGAGTTCAGATAACATCTCATTTGTACAATCAGAAGAGCATGGACATGTGATACCTGCTCTGAAATTAGATTTGTCTCTAGAGTTAACACATTGATATTGCTTGAACAAACTTCTGGGTTTGAACTGTGTTATGGCTTTGCTGGACTTCGGCTCTAATCTTAGAAGCCCCAAAGCTTTATTTGCTGTATTATTAAATAGAATCATAGAATGGCTTAGGTTGGAAGGGACCTTGGAGATCAGCAGTTCCAGCCCCCAAATATTAATTAAGTGCTTTAGTACTGCTTGGAATGGTCAGGCTATGCCACATTTAACTTCCAAGTGGATCAGTAAAGCAAAATAAAGCTACTTTGTGATCTGGACATGAGTGTGGACACTCTACACACACTGATGGATTACCAGGGTTGGTAATAATTCCATTATTCAGTGTGAGCTCCCCACCTGCCATCAGCCTGGCTGAAACTGGGACTGGGTCTGAAGAGTATCACTGGTGATTAAAGACACAACAAGCAAGGCAGCTCTTCTGCAGTTTGTCACTGCCTTGTGCCTCCCAGACCAGATCCCATTGTGCTTTCCCAGCACAAAACCACATTGATGAAACTGCCTGGAGAGGGGTTTGTCAGGCTCCTGACACCACAGACCTGAACAGCTGCAGAAATAGAGCTCCATATTCTGGCTTAACAGAAAATTAGGGTGGAATAATCTTGTGTCCTTAATTATAGGCAGAAGTCTGTCCCAGTGTGCTCAGGTGACACTGAGTCCCACGGGCTGTGAAATGCAGCCCTGGGTTTGTGGCTCCCGGGATGTGTTTCCCAACTGCAGACAGTGAAGTTGTGTTTGAAGGAGTTGCTGGTGGGGGAGCAGCCCATGGTGATGTTTCTGCTCCTGCTGGTGCAGAGCAGAGCAACTCAGTGGCTGCTGGTTAAAGCCATCCCTTCACACACCAGGGAGCTCCCTGCAGAGGGGCATCTTCCCTGGGAACTGAGAGGGTTTGCCATTTCTCTGAAATGCACTCACCAGCTTTTCCTGGCCATGGAACACCATCAGCTTCCCCGAGAGGCAAATTCTGACCCTGTACAGAGACAGGAAGGGGTTTTAACCTGTGTCACGTTTAAGGCCCATAAGCTATGAGTGTCCAGAAAAAGCACATTTCCTGAGCTAATGGAGCTCTTTGACCATCCTGACAGTGAGAAGAGAGTTCTGAGAAGGGAAATGCATATCTAGTGTTGCTACACCAGACCTAGAGATGTAGCAGTGCACAAGTGCCCTGGATGAAGAGTGTGGAGGGGAAGAATGTTGTTATAGTACTTGTGTAAGTGCTTTATGATAGGCAAGCAGTTCTGTTCCTGTTTAGGAACACTGTAAAAGTGATAGCAATCTGTTGATCCAGTCATTTGAATTAATCAAATAAATCACCAGAGCCTGTCCTGCCAGATAGTTGTGATTCTGAGGGCAGATAAAAGGACAAAGTCCTGACACCAAATATTTGGACAGTTTGTTCATGTTATTTCTCAGGTTTTGCTTTGTGCTGGGGAAGGAGCAGTGTTTTATCAAAGCCACCACAGCTTCCATCATCAATCATGTCTTGATGGGAGGAGAGCAAGAACAGGATAAAAAACCCCATTTCACTGAACGGGGGGAAAAAATCGTGTCTTGACTTGAAAGGACTCGCCTGGTTTTGTGCTTTCAGGGCAGCTCTGGGCTGCGTCTGCCCGGGCAGGACCTTCAGTCCTGGGCAGGAGGACATTGTCCTGCCCGGCCCCACCCTGTGGGATAACGGGAGGGCTCTGGGGAGGTCAGTGGACAGCAGGGCTGACAGGCCAGGGGGAACTGCAGCCTGGATCCTCAGGGAGCCAGTGTGCTCCTGCCAGGCAGAGCTGTCCCTGGGAACAGCTCACCATTTTTGTTAGCCATGGATTTCCATGGTACAGTGCCTTTCTCCCCTACCTGAGCTCAAGACTGCACTGCAACACTTTCATCTTGTGCAAAACAACCCACGGGCCTTCTGAGCATCTTCTCTGGTTAAAGCAAAATGATTTTAAAGTCGTTTTTCCTCAAGCCTTTTTTCTCTTCAGATGATCTGAGTGTGAGTCACTGCTTTCTTTGTAAGATTGTTACCTAAATTACAGCCACCTCCACATTTACAGCCTTCCAGCCTTCTTTGTTCTCCTCTGCCTTTGCTTCCTGCTTTGTCTTTTCCATCAGTGACTCCATGTCAGCTGAATCATTAGGGACAGGCCCTTGTTTGATGCACAACTGCCTTGGATGTTCTGAGTAATTCTGGTTTTTGGGAATGGTTTCATGAGGGGCAGAGCTGCCCCACAGCAACCTGCGAGGTGACAGAGCCAGCGTGTGCAACTAGAGAGGGACTGGGCTGGTTTTAATCAGGATTGCAGGAGCTTGAGGGGCTGTGGGACAGCAGGGCCCTGCTTGCACAGAATCCAGAAGGCTTGGGGTGGAAGGGACCTTAAAGATTGTCTAGTTCTGACCCCCTCCCACTACTCCAGGTTGCTCCAAGCCCCGTCCAGTCTGGCCTTGGACACTTCCAGGGATCCAGGGGCAGCCACAGCTTCTCTGGGC
>JAWMRA010000063.1:501207-517392 GCA_035584735.1 Pseudotriccus pelzelni
TGTCCCCAGTCCCTCTCCAGCTCTCCTGGAGCCCCTTTAGGCCCTGCAAGGGGCTCTCAGCTCTCCCTGGAACCTTCCCAGGGGGAGAGAAAAACAGGGACATCCTGGATAAGCTGATGTCCCCTCAGATCTGGGAAGTGAGGAGCTGCAGCAAGGACAGATCTTCGCTGTCCCCCTTTTTTTTTTCCCCTGGAGGCACCAGGAAGCAGGAGAATCCCACAGGGAACAAAAGGACCCAAGTGTGGTGGAAAAATGTCCCCTTGGGATCACGTATCCCAAGGAAAATTCGGTTCCCAGCTCCTGGGGTTGATTTTCAGTTAACAACCGATGCAGAGAAAGATTAAATCACGTTTGAGAATAAAATAACACTTCAAGCAGGGAAATTCCTCCCGTTTTTCATGACTGGAAAATAATTTTAACCCAAGTTTCAGGAAGTCAAGTTCCACTTCCCTCCCAGCACAACAGTTTAAAGCACTTACCAAGTCCTTTTCCTTTAGGTTTTCTACCAACTTATCCATTTTTTGTTGATCCTTATTGGATGCTTCCACTTCATACAGGCTGGAATAAACCCCCTGGAAGCAGACTGGGGGCAGGAGGGAGGGAATTTGGTGTTACAACACTGCTTTTTGCATGAACTCCGAACAAACAAGTGCTCCTGTCCCTCCAGCCTGGGTGGAAACACCGGGATTTTAAAAAGGACTCATCAGGATTTCTCTCCCTCCTCCAGATCCACGGGGTTTGTGCGGTTGAATACTGGATTCCCAGAATCCAAGAGGTGGGAAGTGCCTCGCCTGGTGGGGAGATCGGGTCCTATCGCACCAGGAGAACATCTCTGGCTCATCCCACCTTTCCCTGTCCCAGGAACGGGGTGCTTAAGGAGTTCCCTTGGGAAGAGGGGTTTATCACACCAGGACACCACGTGGAATGTGGACAGGAAAACATCCCTGAGCCGCCTCGGTATTTTTTCCACGTATTTACTCATATTCCCTGGCGTTTTCCTACCTGTAACCCCTTCCAAACAGGGCCCTGACCTGCCTGCCCGTGGCCCAGCGGCAGGATCCCGCTGGAGGGCTTTCCTCTCACCTTCCTTCCCGGTGTAATTCCTTTTGCCCAGCGCAGCTTCCGGCAGGTTTTTCCTCAGGTCGGCCAATCCCATGACGTGGCTGATGTCCAGCCTGAGAGGCCTGCGGGGAAACAGCGGTGGGATGAGAAGCAGGAAGGGCTTCCAGGATCAGGGAATGCTGGCTGCCCTGTCCCCGTGGAACCACAGGGAAGGGGCAGCTTCCCAGCACTTGGCTGGTTCGAGGCTCCTCTTGTAATCCTTGAATCCTCAAATCCCTGGAAGTGTTCAAGGCCAGGCTTGGAGCAGCCTGGGATGGTGGAAGGTGTCCCTGCCCATGGAAGTGGCTGCTCTTGGATGCCCCTTCCCACCCAAACCACTCCACGATCCCAAATCCTCATCCGGCTGTGCCACTGGCTGCCCAACCCCGCCTTCCCGGCACTGAGGGGCCGTCCTGACAGAGACAAAACCGGCACAGGGACACCCAAAAATTCCCAGGAAAGGAAGGAAAAGGACGGCTCACAGCTGGGCTGGGATGGAGCAGCTGTAGGGGGTCTTCAGGGTGATGCTGCACAACAGTTTTCCCTGGATGGTGAGTTGTCCCCTCCACGGGCAGTACGGTGCTACGGGAGAGAGAGAGAGGGAGGGAGAACAGCTCAGGAAAACGGCTCAGGAAAAGCAGGAGAGGAGAACAAAGAGACTGAAGCGCATTCAGAACACCAAACACAGACCCCCACGAACTCCTACCTTGGTGATCACACCGAGGCCTACAGGGAAGGAAACAAAAACGAGAGCGTTTAGAAACGGGGGAGGGAGGGGGGGGACAAAAAAAAAAAAAAAAAAAGGGGAAAACAGGCCAGAAAAGCCAATTCTTGCGGAATGCCAGGGAGCTGCTTACGGATCTTCCACGGCCACGTCCTTGGGATCCCTGTAGTGGCAGCAGAGCATGATGTAGGGACAGACCTGCCGGGGCCGCTGGGCCGGGCTGCTGGCGCACACCTCGTACACGTAGAACTGGGGGGAGAGGGGAGAAAACGGGGACGGCCGAGGTGAGGGGCGAGGGGAACCCGCCCCGGGGAGCCCCCAGGGGAGGGTCCCTGCCCGGGTACCTGGCTCTGCTCGAAGGCCTGGCCGGGGCTGGGCCGGGCGGGCGCCGCCTCCCGGCCCTCTGGCTCGCGGCTCTCGGCGACGTGGCAGTCGTAGCCCGGCGAGGGGCAGGTGTAGGTGGTGGTGTAATCCTCGGGGATCACCCGGACCTTCCCCTGCGCCGGCAAACGCAACGCGGAGGCGTCAGCGCGCCCCGCCGCCCGCGGGGATCGACCCCAGCCGGCAGCAGTTCCCGTTTTCCCGCCCTTCCCACCGCTGTGAGGGGGTGGGGGGGGTTAATTCCAGAAATTCGGATTATTTCGGCATGGGAGACAAAGCAGGGAGAAGTGGGAGCAGGGTGGGTTTGGAGCCAGGAATCCACAGGAAATGGGAGCAGGGTGGGTTTGGAGGCAGGAATCCAAAGGAGATGGGAGCAGGGTGGGTTTGGAGCCAGGAATCCAAAGGAGATGGGAGCAGGGTGGGTTTGGAGCCAGGAATCCACAGGAAATGGGAGCAGGGTGGGTTTGGAGGCAGGAATCCAGAGGAGCTGGGAGCAGGGTGGGTGTGGAGGCAGGAATCCAGAGGGAATGGGAGCAGGGTGGTTTTGGAGGCAGGAATCCAGAGGAGATGGGAGCAGGGTGAGTCTGGAGCCAGAAATCACTGGAGAAGGGAGAAAGGGTGGTTTTGGAGCCAGGAATCCAGAGGAGATGGGAGCAGGGTGGTTTTGGAGCCAGGAATCCAGACGAGGTGGGAGCAGGGTGGGTTTGGAGCCAGGAATCACTGGACATGGGAGCAAGGTGGGATGGAAGCCAGGAATCAGTGGAGAAGGGAGAAAGGGGTCACACACCAGCTCCATGGAGGAATAAAATGGAGCTCTGATCTGACCAATCTTAAGGATTCCCCCCTCAAACCCCCCAAATGCAGGAAAATCCAGGGAAAATGTGACACTGTGGGCTCTGATTTTACACCCTCCCCCCCACTTTTGGGCACCAGAGGTCTCCTTAAAACCCATTTGTGCTGTTTAGAGGCCTCTGAAAACCATTACACACACACAGGACCCCTTGGATTTCACCTTAATTAGCTTGCAAATGACAATATAGCCCGACTCTCCATGGTGCCAGGGTCTGGGATGGAGGCAGTCCGCATGCTTGGAAACGTAAACCCCTGGGAAAACAGGATAACGGGAATCACCTGTCCAGTAAAGACATTTCCCCCCCAAAAAAAACCCTTCTGGGAAGAATCCCCCTGGAAATGGGAGGCTCTGCAGAGCCACAACAAAGGGCAAAGATCTTTCTGTTTTCCTTTTTTGTTTTTTTCCTTTTTCCCCTTGGCTCTTCATTCCTGATTTATGTTTGTGAAAGGAATTACCTGGGGGGGAACGGGCCCCCTAACATTCCCCTCAGACCACCAGGACGGAGATCTGTTCCCAGGGAAACCAGTTTGGCGACTGATTTTTTTCAGGGGGGAAAAAAAGGGAATGGAGGGGCGAAGAGAAGGCAACATTCCCTATGGAAGATCCCACCCTCGGACGTGGGGGCAGAGGGAAAACTGCTGCTCCATCCGGTAAACTCAGTTTCTCGCGCAAGAAACGGGATTTTCCACGGATCTCGGCAGAGGCGGCAGCAGCAGGAATTTGTGTTCTGCCTCGGGTTTTTTTTTTTTAGGGAGTCAGCATTCCCAGGGCAGGGAGTCTGGGCTCTCCCCGTGGAATTCTCACCTTTGGCCGGGTCTCCCAGCGTGGAAATGGAGCTGCTGTTGACACGGAGGCCTGTCTGACACACCGCCTTCGCCTTGGGAAGAGCACAGACAGCCCCTTTTGACACTCGCCTCCCGCAAATCAGGGACACAGGGAGCAAAACCCGGCCCACAGCAGCTGGAAAAATACTTGCAAGGATGAAGGAAAAGGAAACAAAACGTCCACGGGAAGAAGCAACGGGGAGAAAAGAGAACGAAACGCCCAAAGCCGCCCGTGGCATCATTAAATCAAGTTAAAGGAATTCCCACCGGATCCCCTGAGCAATCCAAGGCATCCTGGTGAGAAACGGGCAGGGATCATTTCCCCAGGAGCTGTGGGAGGCCCTCTCTCCTCTCAGCTGGCAGAATCCAGGGAATCTGCCCCTCAAAGCACCCGACACGCTCCCGCCTGCTGTCCCAGGGCTGCTTTTCCAGCTGTGCTCCACACCTTTGACCTCCCTGCACTTGGCACAAGGGCAGGTTTAGGTGGGATATTGGGAAGGAATTGCTGGCTGGGAGGGTGAGGAGGGGCTGGAATGGGTTTCCCAGAGAAGCTGTGGCTGCCCCTGGATCCCTGGGAGCGTCCAAGGCCAGGCTGGAGCAGCCTGGGAGAGTGGAAGGTGTGGGGGGTGGAACAAGAGGGGCTTTAAGGTCCTTTCCCACCCAAACCATCCCGTGGTGCTGTGATAAATCCACTGGGATGACGGGAAACTCCTTCTGTCTCCTTGCAGAGGGCAAAGGAAGCAGCCAAACCCCGACGAGAACTGACAGGAGAGACGGAAAATAAGATCCATCCCTCAAACCTCCTCCCGGGGCCACTTCCAGCGGCAATTCCAGGGCACAGAGAGCCGGGATTCCAGCTCTGCCGTGCTCTGGTAGGGCAGAGCAGCCACTTGGGATCAAACCCGAGCCGGGCAAACATTCCCAGGTTACCTCTTCTTCCTTGTCAAACAGGAGGAAGCCGAAGGTCTCCTGCAGCTCCTCCCGGCTGTACCCGGCGGCTTCCTTGGCTCGGGCGAAAGCTCTCAGCTGGAAAACACGCGGGAAAACTCCACGCCTTTATTCCACGTTCCTCTCAGCCTGCCCCAAACACCCCCCAGCATTCCCAGGACGGGGCACTGGCAGCAGCCAGCCGGTGCTGGATCCAGCTGGATCAGCTCTTCCAGGGCACCTCCAGGGAGAACGTTGTGGGAGCAAAGAGGATCCGTGGCTCAGGGAAGCGCTGGGAGGACGGGATTTTTCCGGGGGCGTTGGAAGGTAAGGGAGCAACAACCCCATCGCTGCTTTCGCTTTTTTGGGGTTCAGAACTCCCAGGCAGAGCAACAAGTGACTTGAACCCCCTGGTTTTTTATCCGGCCCCACAGTGATTATCCCAGATTTAAGCGGTTTTTGCTTCTCCAGGCTCTTCCAAAAAGGATGGGAAGAGACCTGGGACAAGGGCATGGAGAGATGGGACAAGGGGGAATGGCCTTAAGCTGGAGGAGAGCAGGGTTAGGTGGGATATTGGGAAGGAATTCCTGCCTGGGAGGGTGGGGAGGGGCTGGGATGGATTTCCCAGAGAAGCTGTGGCTGCCCCTGGATCCCTGGGAATGTCCAAGGCCAGGTTGGAGCAACTTGGGACGGTGGGAGGTGTCCCTGCTGTGGAGGGGCTGGAATTGGATGATCTTTGAGGTCCCTTCCAGCCCAAACCATTCCATGATCCTCAGGTGCCCAAGCCCTGTTTGATCCATGACAACAGATCCCCAGCTCCCAGAGCAGCCCGTTTTCCAGGCCAATGGCAGTGGGAATGTAGGGATGGAGGGATTTTAGAAGGGGGTCTGTACCCACCACAGTCAGCTGGAAAGAAGGGTTAAACCCCAAAGAAATCCCACAGGGAATTCTGCCTTTAATGCAACCCATTAAAGCTCTCCTGATGGACATTAAAGGGACTTTTCCCTGCTCCAAAAGCCTCCTCTGGGAATGTTGGGGCCTTGGAATGTTGAGCCCCAGTGGCTGAATGGCCCTTTTGTTCCTGATCAAACAGGGATGGAAGGGAAGGAGAGGGAAGACAGGAACTGGGAAAGGGGCTCTGGGAGGCAGCTCGGCCGCAAAGGGAACACAACCCTGCCCAGAAATCAGGATTTAAGAGCTCTGCAATTCCCAAAAAAAAAAAAAAACAAACCCTTCCCGAGCTTCCAGCAACACCCCGCTCCTCCTCCAGCCTCACCTCGCTCAGGAAAGCCTCGTTTTCCACCAGGATCGCTCGGCTGTACTGGAAACCCCCCCGGGACGTGGGATCCAGGTAGGAGTCGTGCAGCACCGACACCGCCCTCTGCAGCAGGGAATCCTCCGACTCCAAAGGAAAACCTGGAGCGAGGAAGCAAAGGGACAGGTGAGAAACTGGGTTCCCTCTGGGCATCTCCACGTCCACCCAGCGCTCCGCAGATCCTTCCCCTCCGGATTCCGGATCCCTGCGGGTTCAACTGCTCATCGGCAGGAGTGGGATCTCCTGAACTCCCTGGAAGTTTTCCCTTTGGAATGGTGCAAAGCCTGGTGGGAAATCAACTTTTAATCTCAGCAGGGCAGAGTTTCCTCCCGTGTTTGAAGTCACTTGGATTCATGGAATGGGTTTTTTTTTTTAAGGGGGTGAGAGCCACACATGGGAGAATTCCAGGTTTGTGCCCAGGTTTTTTTGGGGATTCTCTGTTTTCCTGCAGAGATCTTGAACAGGTTTTGATGCCTCTCCTCCAGAGCCTCTTGCAGAGGTGGAGCTTCCTCACATCCCAAACCCTCTCCGGACACTCCCAAAACAAAACACCCCACTGAAAACACTCCCCACCAGAGAGAGATCCCAAAGCAGCAGCTGGCAAATTGAACATGGACTCAGAAACCGAGGAAAAACCCGGAACGCTTGTGCTTTGGAAGCTGATAAAATCCAAATATTAAATATTAAAAAGCCCCAGGAAATCCAGGGCTGGTTTAAAAGATCGTTATTGCTGGGGGTGATCCCTGAGATTCCAAATCCCAAACCGAGGGGGGGGTTTGGGCTCCTATTTTTTCAAGGGGAATTTTTGATCACTGTCGTCTTTTCCTCCCCTCGGTTCTACACGAGGAGAGGTGGAATCATTCCTATGTCCCCTCTGTTATTCCTCTCAAAGTATTCAAGGGTGAAAACATGAGGAACAGGGAAAAAAAAACCTCCCCAGTTAAAATTGGGCGTTTTAAACTTATTTCTCTGCCAGTTCCCACTGCGGGAAAAGGGGAAAATAAGGAAATAATCGTAACAATAAAAAGAGAAAATGAAAGGAAAGCGCACAAATCCAGACAAGGCAGGAAGGGGAGGGACCTGAAAACCAGTTCAAGAAAAGCAGGGATGGTGGGAAGGGACACGTGGAGCACAGGAAGGAAAGGCTTTATAGCTCTTTTTCCTGTTTGGAACCTTCCGTTGTGCCCTTTCAGATTCACTTCCCACTTCCAGGTGATGCCTCTGGAATCACCGCAAGGAGGGGAAAGCAGCGGGGGAATGCCAAGAGCGGGAAAACAACGGGATTTTCCAGCTCTTTCTCGGGACTGTTGTTGCACCTCTTCGGGCCAGTTTGCCCAGTTTTCTCCTCAGTTTTGCTTCGTTTCCTGCATCCCGTAAATCCCAGGGAAGCGGCCAGAGAGCCCAGGCCTCTCCAGGGAAATCAGGCCATGGAATTAAAAGGCTTGGATCAAAATATAAACCCCTCCCTTTTTTTTCCTCCTTGCTGGAGCACCAACACCACCACAACAACAACAACGGATGTTTTCAGGGATGAAAGCTAAAGCCTTAAAACACGCACCAGGAAAAAAAAAAAAAAAGGCTGGAAAACTCTTGGAAATGCACCGATCCCGGGGAATCTTGCCGGAGGGGATCGCTCCAAAAGGAAAAGTCCAGGCAGCAAACACTCAAACTCCTCCACCCCAAGCTCATTAATAACGTGCAATAAACAAATAAATAAGCGACATGAAACAATCCCAGGGCGCGGATTCCTGCGGCCCTCGCGCTTCCCTGTGGGATGGAGGGGGAGCCTCTGGAAGGAAAAGCCTCCCAGGAAGAGGCACAAAGCCCTGGCACACCCAGGATTTGCCTGGAGGAGGAAAAAGTCCTTGATCCGAACAGGCTGCGAGGAGGTGAAAGCGAAAGTGCCCGGGGCCAGAAGTAAAAGTGAAAGTGTCCAACCCCCTCGGAGCAGCCTGGGAATGCCACTGGAGGATCCTCAGGGAATGGGATTGACTTCCTGCCAGCAGAGACGTCCTGGGATCGGGGGCTGGAGGAACCCGCGGGTGGGGGGTTTATCCAGGAAATCCCAGGGGAGGGAATTCAGAGCCTGCCCTGGGCACTTCCTACGCGGATACCCAGGAATGAAATCCGGCTCCTCTGGAGCTCGGAACTCCAGGGAAAGCTGATTTTCCCTCCGTGTGGCTGTGCCGGAATCATCCTCCAAGAGACTCGGATTCCTTGGAATTGTGTTGATCTGCTCCTTCCTCCCTCTTGTCTAGACTCAGCACCAGCTCCTCTGACCTCTCCTCCAGGATCCTGCCTACGGATATCCCAACATTCCCTGTGCTGGGCAGATATCCATGGACCACAAACCCCTTGGGAGCTGCAGGCCTGGGCCCCCCTTCCCAAATTAGGGCTGGAAAAGGGTCAGCTGAGGCCAGGGAGCACAAACTTCCCAACCCAGGATGTTCTTTAGGCTCATCCCTTTGTTTTTGGTTCCCTCTGGAAGGCGCCAACTTCCGGCATCAATCCTCAGGGAAAACCCACGGATTTCGAGCCACTTGCATGGAGAGTTTGCTTTTTTCCCTGGTTTTTTTTTGGTTTAAAACCTTAAAATTGGAGGAGCGCTGGCTACAAACGCTCGCGGTCCTGCCGAATCCTCCACGTTCCAGAGCCCCCAGCACGCGGGGAACACGCTCCCAGGGCCCGGCTGCTCCTTTCCCACAGCCCTACCCCTCTCCATCCCGCATTCCCTGAGTTTTCCTGGCCTGATCCCATCGTTGGGATGAGCTGGAATAACGGGCACCAACGGCAATGCCAGCCCTGGCCCCACTCTGTGCCGTCAGCAGCTCCTCAGGAGCTTCTCACCTTCCCAACTTGTCCAGCTCTGCCGAAATCCATCCCCCATCCCGATTCCCAGCTTTCCCTGCGTGGGACATTCCAGACAGCCCAGGAACCCTCACCCTGGCTGACTCCAGACTCGGGATCACCTCTGGAGGGAGGCTTTTCCCTCCTCCAGCTGGAGGGGTTTGCTGAGTGTCGGACTGGCAGCATTTCCCCCAACCAAGAGGTTCAAATGGGATATTGGGGAAAATTTTATCCCCAAAAAGCTCATCCAGCACCAGAAGATGTGCTGGAGTGCCCATCCCGGGATTTCAAAGCCCTGGGGACGCAGCCCTTGGGAACATGGATGGGTGGTGGCCTTGGCAGCGCCGGGAGAACAATGGGATCCGATGATCTCCGAGGGGGCTTTTCCAACCGGAATGATCCTGTGATTCCACCTTCCCAGCTTTTTCCCCTCCTGCTTTTCCCACACCAGAGATAAGGAGCGAGTCTGCTGGCAACAGAAAGGGGGGAACGCTTCCCACTGGGAATGCCAAAGGGCTCTTTGGAACGCCAGTGGTGATCCCTGGAGCTTTCTCCGCGGGACGAGCCCAACAATCGGCTTTGGGAGGGATAAAAAGATAAGTCCGCTCAATCCAAATATTCCCCCCTTTTCCTCAGGAAGCCCCCGAGCCAGGAGTCTCCAGGAGGGAGACGGAAAGATGAGCTCCTGAATCCATAATCCCTGGCCTCGACCCCGGGAATGATGCCCCTTGTTTGGGGTGGGATAACATCTTCGGGAAAGCCTGACCCACTCTTCCACGCGCTAAAACACAACCCGAGGCTGGACTGCGGGTTTGAAATTCCCTCTGGGATCAGGTAACCCGGGAATGCTGAGCTTTGCTGCTGCTCCTCATCCCGGCCCCAGGGTCTGGCAGGGTTTGCTGGGAGGGGTTTTGGGTCACGCAAGGGAATTCCTGGAATCCTCCCAGGACGGCTCTGCCACGGCAGATTTAGTCCCAGTGGGATTTCCCAGTGCACCCAGTGGGTTGGGAATAACGCATTATCGAGGTTTCCCTCACGGAAAACCAACCCTGCCCCGAATTCCCACACAGAATTCCTCAGGGAATGGGCTTAATCCAGGGGAGAAAAGCTGGAGAGATCCCACTGCAGCCCACAGAGGGTCACTGGGATGACGGAGCCAGCGGAAAAATTAAGGGAAAACAGCCCAACCTGGGAGGTTCAAACCGGCTGAGAGGTGGAAAAACCTCCCCAGAGCAGGAATCCTACCCTAAAAAACCCTTAAAAATCCCATTCATTGGGTTTTCAAACCTCCCTCCTGCTCCTTCGAGCTGCTCACCGAGCTGGAAAAATGGGGGGCTGACAGGTTTTTCCCCTTAATTCCTTGCAGGGGCAGCTCTTTAGGGACAGCATTTATAGGAAAAAAAATCAACATTTACTTCCTTGCATCACAGGGGTTTTCTCGGTACCAAAAAAAAAAATTCCCAAAGTGGGAAAAACCAGCATTTACGGAAACAAAAAATCAACATTTACTTCCTTGTCTCAAAGGGATTCTAGCTAAGAACAACCAGTTGGTCACTCTGCCGGGTGACCAGCACAAAATTCATTAACAAATCCAGGCAATTTGGGATCCCAAAAGGATTCTGGTGGGGAAATCCACGTCCCAAAATTCCTTCTCTTCCCCTCCTGGGGCTGGAAGGAAGAAAAACCAGCAAATGCAGGACAAACTAAAGGGAAAAAAGGCTATTTTTAACCCAAATAGCTGCAGCAATTTTTACTCCCTGGATTCCCAGAGTTGTGCCAACACAGCTCCAAGCTGAGATGGGGATTTTAGGGAATATCAGGGAACGGGGAATATTTGAACCTGCTCTGCCACAGGTTCAAGCAGCGCTAAATAACACCAGTCTGGGCTGAACACTTGGGATTGAATCGAGGAGGTTTAAGTGCTGCCTTCAATACCCCAAACAGCAGAGCTTCCCCCCATTCCTGCATCCACACCGAGCGCCAAACTACCGGGACACGGAGCATTCCAGGCTTTTCCACACTTTTTTTTTTTAAAAAAAAAGGAGTAAAGACCATCATTTCCAACCATTTTTGTGCCATCCACCCTCCTGCTTGCTCGGTCTGTCCCGGATTATCCCCCCCCAAAAGGAATGCAGATCTCCAGCTGGGCGAGCCCTGCTCCCATCCAAGCTTTCACAATTTGGGATCAGAATCGTGCAGGACCACAGCAGAAACGCGGGTTTTTCCCCCACACACACTTTTCAGGCCAAATTTCAGCCCTGCAGCTGCTCCAGAGGGGGAGCAAAGAGGCTTCCCAGCCTTCAGCCCCCCAACCCAAGAAGGGATCCAGATGGATCCACGCTGTTCGTATTCCCAAATCCCGCTCCTGAAGGGGCCAGCCTGGCTTCCCAAGGCGTGCAAAGCCCCGAATCCCAAAAGGATTCGCACAGGCCTCGGCATCAGCTCACCAGCTTGGAAAAGCCAAGGTGTTAAAATGAAAATCAAAGTTAAAAGGAAATTATAAAATAAAAACCACCACAAACAAGTTGTTTCCTGTGCCCCTTAACCCTCCCCTCCCCAGGGAAAAGTGGGATGGAGCCAGTAATCCTCTTTTCCTTTGGGAAGGGCAGGATGGAGCCAGGAACTCTCTTCCAGCTAGGGAAGAGTGGGATGGAGCCAGTAATCCTCCTTTCCTTTGGGAAGGGTAGGATGGAGTCAGGAACTCTCTTCCAGCTAGGGAAGAGTGGGATGGAGCCAGTAATCCTCCCCTCTCCCTGGAACGGGTGGGATGCAGCTGGTAATCCTCTCCCCCCCAAAGGAAAAGTGGGATGGAGCCGGTAACCTTCCCCTCTCCAGGGAAAAGCGGGATGGAGCCGGTAATCCTTTCCTCCCAAGGGAAAAGCGGGATGGAGCCGGTAATCCTCCCCTGTCCCGGGGAAGGCGAGGGAAAAGGGTGGGATGGAGTCGGTCGCCTCCCTCCTCTCCCGGGGAAGCGTGGCATAGGGGCACCTCTCCCAGGGAAGGGTGGGGATGGAACCGACACCCCTCGCCATTCCCGGGGGAAGGGTCGGGACGGAGCCCTTAACACCCCCACCCTCGTCCCGGGGGAAGGGTCGGGACGGAGCCCTTAACACCCTCCCTCGTCCCGGGGAAGGTCCGGGACGGAGCCGCCCGCCCCTGCGGTTCCCTCTCCGCACTCACCCGCGGCGGGCTCGCCGCTCCGCCCGTCCATGGCCGGCGCCGCTCCCTCAGGCCGCCCTCATGGCCGCGGGACGGCCGCCAACACCCGCCGGCCCCGGGCAGTGGATGGCAAAGGGAGGGAGGGAAGGGAAGGAGGAGCGGGAGAGGCGGAGCGCTGCGTGCGCGGCGTGTGCGGAGAGGGAGGGAGGGAGGGGGAAGGAAAAAAGAGAAAGTGAAAACTGAACCGGAAAGAGAGCCGAGGTGGCCGCCCAGCCGCGGCTTCCTCTTCCCGCGGTCACCGAGCACGGGTTTAATCCTTCCCGCCGGCCGCCCACCCGAAATGGCCGTGCCCGGGTTTAATCCTCCCCGCCGGCCGCCCAGCCGAAATGGCCGTGCCCGGGTTTAATCCTCCCCGCCGGCCGCCCAGCCGAAATGGCCGTGCCCGGGTTTAATCCTTCCCGCCGGCCGCCCAGCCGAAATGGCCGTGCCCGGGTTTAGTCCGTCCCGCCGGCCGCCCACCCGAAATGGCCGTGCCCGGGTTTAGTCCGTCCCGCCGGCCGCCCAGCCGAAATGGCCGTGCCCGGGTTTAATCCGTCCCGCCGTCCCTCAGCGCTGCTCCCTCATGGCTGACTCCTGGCTCCGGCCCCAGTGTTTTCCCCCAGCCCAGCCCCTCGCCTGCTGACGGCTCTTCTCGCTGTCCCTTCCCCTCGTCCCCTCAACAACATGGCCGGAGACCCTTGGCTCGGTGTTTTCCTTCCCTCAGCCCCTCGCTTTGGATCTTCCCTCAGCCCCCCTCAATCCCCTTCTTGATTGCCTCAGTTCGTGTCTTCAGCTCTTCCCGCTGCCCCTTCCCTTGACCCCTCAGTCTCCTCCTGCCCCGAGTCCGACCCTCACCTCTGTGCCTTCCCCAGAGCCCTGTTTTGGACCCTCCCTCATTCCCTTGTCCCCTCACCCTTCACACCATGGCCAGAGCCCCTTTTCTCACCTCACTCCTTCCCCCTCAGTGTTTTCCCTCAGCCCCTTGGTGTGGATCTTGCCTTAGTTGCCTTTGACCTCCCCTCTCAGCCCCTCAGCCCCTCCATCCTCTGTTCTTGCCTTTGTCCCTTCCCTCATCTCCTCAGTTTTCTCCTGCCCCCTGAGCCCCATAACTCACCTCAGTGCCTTTCCAAGTGCCTTGTTTCCGACCTTCCCTCCAACCCCTTCCCCTCATCCCCTCTTTCCCTCGTGCTCCAGCATCATTCCCTGAGCCCATTCCCTCACCTCAGCCCCTTTCCCCGCAGTATTTTCTCTCAGCCCCTCAACACCCTCCACGATCCCCTCAGCCCCTCCATGCCTGTTTTCAGCTCTTCCTGCTGCCCCTTCCTCGTCCCCTCAGGCTTCTTCTGCTCTGAGCCCATCCCTCACCTCAGTGCCTTTCCCAGAGCCTTGTTTTGGGCCTTCCCTCAGTCCCAGAACTCCTTTCCTCATCCCCTCACAGCATGGCCAGAGCCCCTTCCCTGTGGATACCTTCCCTCGGTTTGGACCCTCCACACAGTCCCACAACCCCTTCCCTCAGCCCCTCTTTCCCTCCCATCTCAAATCATTCCCAGAGCCCTTTCCCTGACCTCAGTCCTTCCCCCTCAGTGCTGTCCCTCAGTTCCCCCACAACCCCTTCCCAGATCCCCTCAGGATCAGGGATTTTCTTCCTTTGACTCTTCCCTCAGGGCGTTTTTCCACCTTCCTTTCCCCGTTCTGGTCCCTTCCTTCATCTCCCCACCCCATTTCTGCGGCTCTCACCTCAGTGCCTCCCTTCAGTCCTCAGCCCCATCCCTGTCCCCGATGTCCCCTTTGTCCCTCATGGCATGGGGTACCCCTGCAGCCCCTCATGGGGTGGCTCCAGGCCACACACACACACACATCCCCCCACACGGAAATGAGCGTTTAAGCAGAAAAAGTAGACAAACCGGTTTTCCGCCAGCACCTGGAATCTGTCTGGATCAGCCCAGCAGGGAGAGAGTTTGACCTCGAGCAGTTGCATGTAAACCACTATCCCAGGTTGCTCCAAGCCCCGTCCAGTCTGGCCTTGGACACTTCCAGGGATCCAGGGGCAGCCACAGCTTCTCTGGGCAACCTGTGCCAGGGCCTTAGAACCCTCACAAGGAAGGATTTCTCCCCAATATCCCATCTCTCCCTGCCCTCTGGCAGTGGGAAGCCATTCCCCTTGTCCTGTCCCTCCATCCCTTGTCCAAAGTCCCTCTCCAGCTCTCGTTTCCCAAAGTGCAGGTTGCACCCCAGTCAGGAATGGATCATTAGCAGCCATGACCCCACACAGATTTGATTTGTTTGTGAAGAATTGAGAGGAGTTTTTTGGCCAAGGCATTCATCTCTCCAACAACAACAGCTCAGGGAGAGAGGACCAACAGTTCTGTTCCTGCTGTAACTGTGTCCCTGAGGTGGGAGGGCACCTTGGCAGGGGCTGCTTTGGGAACGAGGTGGGTCTGTCCTGCTCTCTGTGGAGTCACTTGGCAAACAACACAGTGAAGATTCTGCTCAGGAAAGCCAAACAGCTGATAAAAAGTTGAGGATAAAACCTGAACCCTCTTAGGTTTTGCTTGACTTCCATCAGATTTGAAAGGAGAAGAGGAAACTTTGACTGAAATTTAAACCACACTTTACATTATGTCAAAACCAAAAAAAATACCCCACAACCAAAATGTCTCCAACAACATTTGATTTGCCATTTATGTTGCTGCTGCTTTCTCGGTTATTTAAATTCCCTCTTCATACACTGAAAATAATCACTGTCAAATTATTGTTATACTGGAAAATTATGACTGGCTTTTCCCCTTAAAGCCTCGTGTAACTTCCAGTTTGAGCAGCCACTGGCATGAAAGTGAAAAATAAATCCATAGTAGCAATTGCAGCAGTGTTTGCACCACCAGCTTGAGCCTTCCCCCTCTGGTTAAGGTGTGTTGGGATTTTTTTAACCTTTAGATGACCTTGTATTTATCTAAATTTATACTCCCCTGGCTATTAATTTTCAGATGTTGCCAAATCCTTTAATCCTGGCTCAAGCTCTAATAGTGCCTTGCTACATCTGTTGAGATTAACTCTTGGACTAAACTCATTTATTTATACAAAATCATGGAAAACTTCCCAGGGGAGGAAAAGCATCTTTTAATTGGGTGGGAATGAGGCACAAGCTGTGGGTTGTGACCCTGGTGATGATCTCTGGGGGATCTTGAGATAAAAGTTGGAATAAATAAGTCAGAAAATGTGAATTCATTGGACTGTGAGGGAGGTAACACCAGGGAGCTTGTCAACACTAACACGTGTGAAAATCCTTTTTCCCTAAAAAATCCATTGTTATTATTAGTGTGAACATGGCAAAAGTGATACCCTGAGAGCAAGTACAATGTTTGGTTGGGTTCTGAGCTGCCTGGAAGCAGTGACATAACCACGCAGGGTCTTTCACTTCTGAATTCCTGTTCAGTGCGTTGGATAGTCCATCCAGAAGCAGGAGGAATATTATGTTAACAGTCAAAGGAAATGAGTTCTGATTGCAGTGTGGGATCTGGGGTTGGATTTGCATCCACACTTAGATGATTAATGGAAGGTTGGGGGCCCAGTACTTCAGGTTTCTTTACACATCTCAGACATTGTGGGCAATTATAAAAGTTCTCAGAGCACTGGAAATGGAGAAAGTTCATCCCTTCAGCTGTGGAGTGTCCCAGATGATCATTTGTGTGGTGGGCTGAGATTTTCCCTGGATGTGTGTATTTTTCCTGATTTAAAAATTGTCTCCTGCATGGGAAATGTCCAGCAGAGACTCTCAGAGTTGGAGCTGGGAGTGTTCAGCCTGGAGGAGCAAAGGTTGTGTGTTTGAGTGGGCTCCAGGGGAGCTGGAAGAGGGACTGTTTCTCAGGAACTGCAGTGAGGGAAGATGGGTTCAAACGGACAGAGGGGAAATTTGGCTTAGATATACAAAAGAAATCCTTCCCTGGGAGGGTGGGCAGGCCCTGGCACAGGTTGCCCAGGGAAGCTGTGGCTGCCCCTGGATCCCTGGAAGTGTCCA
>JAWMRA010000063.1:517492-553909 GCA_035584735.1 Pseudotriccus pelzelni
AGGCCAGGTTGGACGGGGCTTGGAGCAACCTGGGCTGGTGGAAGGTGTCCCTGCCCATGGCAGGGGGTGGCACTGGAGGGGCTTTAAGGTCCCTTCCAATCCAAACCCTTTTATGGTTCTGTGATTTAAACCCACGAATGTTCTGTTTAAATCCCAGCACTTCTGTGTCTGTCCCTCTCAGCTTGTCCCTCAACACCTCCCAGCAGAGCAGGATCCCTGAGCTGCCTGAGGAAGGGCCCCTGGCTGCCATGCTGGTGTTTATGCTGGTTTTCTTGTGCTAATTGTCTTATTGCTACCTATAAACTGCACAAGGATCAGCACTATGGATAAGTCCAGGGTACCATCTCCTGGCAAAGCTGGCACACCCAGCTGAGGGATCTTGTGTAGGGTTTGGGATAGGCCTGAGGGTCACTTGGGCCAGTCCCAGTCCCAGGGAGCCACAGCTCAGGGCAGTGAGATGTGCTGGCCCAGAGCTGCTGGTCCAGGTTCTGTTCCTGAGCTCCCAGAGCCTTCACAACAAGCATATTCCAAGTGTGTAACACTGAGTGTGATGGGTGACAGTTTGTCCTGTACTTGGTTAAAAGGCTGCCCTGCTGGATTTGGGGGTGTGGGAAGAAGAGTTGCCTGCTATTAACTATTAACTGTTGCTTCGCTTAGGGGATTTGGAATAGTTCCAGTCTGGAATGTTTACCAGGACACCCCACACATGACACTACCACTGAATTGCTGGGGGGCTCATGGGGGAAAATCAGCTTGGTGTAGGGAGGAGATGAATTTTTTTTCCTCAGAGACAAAAGGGAGTTGTGTAAGATGAATAAACAGAGGAGGAACTGTGTGCCAGGCCTGGTGCTGACTGCCCTGTGCCTCCAGTGGATTTCATGGATGTGGGTACATGACTGGCAGCATCCAGGCCCATCCCCTGGCTCTTTGCCACATGTTCTTGTGGCTTTGGACCAAACTGTGGCTGCCTGCAGGGACTTGGTGCTTCCAGCTGTCCCATCACGTGCCTGACACTGGCCGGGAAATCCTGCCCTGCCTTGGATGGGGTGTCTGGGAAGGGGGTGCTGCTGGAGCTCTGGGTCACAACACAGGAGCTGTGCTGGGGGAGGTGGGGTGTGACAGGGAAAAAGGGCTGGAAATGTGAAACCAAGGGTAAAAGTTTCCAAAGCTCTGCTCTGCTCTGACTTTCACCTGGCCTGGGAGCAAGAAGGAAGATGCTGTGAAATAGAAATGCTGAGAAGTGGAAAACTCCTGTCTGGTCACAGCTCAGCCTGGATCCTTAACCAGGGCCTGGCTTTTGAAGCACCTTCAAATTTTCCTAAGGACAATTCTGGGATATTCTGCATGTTCCAGCTTGCTGAGCAGATCCACAGCTAATCAGAGGGTTCAGCAACTTGGGAGGGGGAGTGTTGGAGCTGTTTTCCCAGTTTCCAGTAATCGATATGGATGAGTGGCACTGTTGTCCCTTCTCCTTCACTGAGGGAAACTGAGGCACGAGAGTTGCACTGTCCATGAGCCAAAGCAGATCCAAGAGCACACCAGGAGTCCTGGCTCTTGGCAGAGATTTTCTTTGCTGCATCCTGCTCTCCTCTAAAAGTTTTATTTCCACTCAGATCACTGGATTCCTACAACACAGAACTAATTTCACTCCATGGATATTTTATTAAACTTGTTCTCAGTTCTAGGATTGAACTGAATTCAGTTGCACTAAACCCTCATTGAACTTTTGTAGCAAGTCTTTAAACGTGCTCAGTTTGAACCCTTCCCTTGTTATCCACGCTCAGCAGGTCAGGCAAGGACACAGTAGAGCTTTGTGTCTTCAGAGTGTTTGGTCCTGACTTGGCAAATAAGAAAGTACATTTTTTTCTGTAAGGGGACCACACCATGCCAGTATATTGGGCCATATTTGATTTCAGTTTTCTAAGGGAATAAACATTAAAGTGCTTGTGAGTGTTGTGTTTTGGCAGTGAAAAAGGTTGAGTGAGGTTTGAGTAGAGATGAGCGAGATGATGCTGAGAGCTGACACATCTTGTTCTCTGCATTAATTTCTGTGAGAGAGCTCCAGAAAACCCAGCTAAAGCCTTTCTGTCTCTGAGTTCCACTTGAGATCTCAGGGTATGTAGACACTTGTTGCAAGTTGAACATCTCTGTCCTGTGTACAGGCTGAGAAACCAAATAAAAATCATATTTTACAGGATTAATGATTTAATTTGTAGAACTTTTGGGTTTTTTTGAGAAACACTAAATAACTGGGATAACTAATCTGAGAAGTTATTTCTCTCATGCTGGTCATTGGATGATGGATAATGTTATGGGGCATCAGGCCAGGGGAGTTCAGGGGACATATTAAATTAACAGTTGCTGGTTGAACAGTTCAGATCATCAAACCAATGTTCTGCCTGTTTCTGTTTCACCACAGGTTGGATTCTTCCCCAGTGAGTGTGTTGAGCTCATTAACGACAAAGTTCCTCAGTCCGTGACCAATTCGGTGCCCAAACCAGGTATGGAAATCTGCTTTTTAGGCTGCAGTGACCTGAAATGGAGTTCTCTTGGTGCTGCTCCGTGTTCAGCATCTCCTGTACACGTATCACGTGTGTTGATCACCCTCTACACGTGCCATGTTCCCTCTCTGTGTTGGTCACCCACATTTCCTCTCTGAGCAGCTCCCACTGTTACATGTCGTTCCCTCGTTGTGTAAACTCACATCAACGTCCATCCCCTGCCTGACATGAGAGATTTTAAGCTTGTAAAGAATTTTAGATACTTTGAGCAATCTGTAATTAGGATTTCAGTTCTGGTGTGCAGAGAGCGTTGCATGTCAGGGGTTTCTTTGTTCAGAACACACAGAAACAGAATGTTTTTGCTGTGATGGAATAGATTCATTTGGTACTGGAAGGTTCTTGGTGTTTGAGGATTGATGGAGAAAGTTGGATATAACAGAACTTGGAATCCTGATTTCTGTGCTCTGGCTGTGTGGCTCCATCTCCTTCCCCTGCCTTCTGGACAGTTCTGTGTGAAATACAGGCAAGTTGATCCCAAGCTCTGCTGAGGAGAGGAACAATAAAGAGAGAATGAGGGTTTGGATCTGATTTTACTGTCAACCTTCCCATGCTTCCAGTATGCACTGGAAGGGATCACATTTAGTTGTGCTGGCAGAAGTTACTGGAGGTGAAGCTTTTGTTTAATTCTGAAATGTCTAAAAAGTATCTATATGTTACTGTAGATGAAGATATTTCTGTATATCTTTTGTATCAAGAGAAGCAGTTTGAATTTGCAGATCTTTCTTCAAATGTTATTCAGCTGGCAAGTTGAGTTGGTGTTGAACTGGTGTTCTTTTCATTCCTCTTCTCTATTTTAATGATGTTCCTTATCTTAGAAGATTGATGACTTGGTACTTTGAGACCAACAGATGCAATTCACAAGTGTTCCTTTTTCTGAGGGAAATAAATGCATTTGATCAGATCCAAGCTTGGGAGTTTGGGGCCAGTGGTGCCAAGTCGTGGTCACCCTGAGCTGTGAGTGCTCTGGGTGTGCTTTGGAGAGCTGGCAGTTCAGGGCAATGCTGTTCCCAGCCACTGACACCTCCAGCCTTTGTTACTGCTGGGAATGTGCGGATGCATTTGCTGCAGAGATCCCTGGCTGCAGCAGGTGGGCATTCCCTGCGTCCAGGATCTGCCCTCCATCGGGCAGGGGCAACTTTAGACCTGAAATAACCACAGGCCAGGCCAATAGATACAACCATAAGCAAGTGTTTATGGCTCAGGCAGTGAATTAGCTGGAGCTGCTGCTGAGATGATGGAGCAGCAGATGAACAGATCCCCTTGGGCTTTAACAACACATGGGGGTGGATTTCCTCCCTCAGCCTGGGAAATGTTTGGGATAAAGTTGACACCAAGAGCCCAGGTCCTGTTAAAAGTACTGAGTTGGGAGATGCTGCCAAGTCACGAGGCTGCCCTGCTGACCTGCCCTGGGGGCTCTTCGTGGGTGCAATTAAAGGCTCCTCCAGGAGAGCACTAATGAGCTTCCAGATGTGAGGAATGCTGGAGTGGTGGTGCAGCTCATTGTGTAATCCTGGCCTGCCCGTGCTCTGCACACAGATTCCTCATAGGAGCTTTTTGGTGCATTGTGCTTTCTATTCTAGCTTTTCCACCTTGGAATTAACAGAACTTGGGTGGTGGAGGAGTCGTCTGGAGACTCTTCCTTGAATGCTGCAGAAGCTGGTGGGAGCAAGGAGGAGCCAGGGAGGAGGTTCCCATGGTTAAGGCTCGTTGGATGTGGTGCTGGAGGACTCAAGGAATTCTCTGCCTGGAGGGAAAGTGCTCATGAAATACAGGAGGGTGAGAGGATGGAGGGGAGGAAGGAGCTCCAGCTCCTGGGCTGTCGGGTGCCAGCACAGCCCAGGAAGGTGACACGGGCAGGAATGAGGGGCTGGAGCACCCTGAGCGGCTTCAGGAGCACTGCTGCCGAATGGGAAAGTGGATCTTCCCAGGGACATCCTCCAGAGCCTCGCCAGGAATGAATGGCATTGCCCTTCCACTGTCCATGGCACTGCTGGGATAATGCACTTCCCTCACCCACATTCCCTGCATTTCGTGTGTTCTAATCCATGGCTTAAACACGCAGGGGGTTTCTCATGCACTTCAATATCCACATCAGTTATTTCCTCTCTTTACCTCTGTTTAAAATACCAGATTGACTTTTCCCAAGGATCAGAGACTTCCCTAAAAGTCTCACTCAGAGCTGTTGTCCTCACTTGACATCAGCAGGGCTATTTCATCTTGAATTAGTGGGAAGTTTTAGATCTGGCCTTGATAAGCCCTACTTATAACAGGCCAACTTTATTTTCTTTGATCAGAATATGATGTGCAGAGCACCCAGGACATGGTGCATCTGCAGAGAGAAGCTCTTTGCCACTAAGGAATTTCCAAACACATGTTGCTTGATTGTCCCTGGATCTGGCTGGGCTGAGGAACCTGATGAAAAGCAGATGGAAAGCAAAGAACTTCCTGCCCTGGGTTTCTATTATTATTTCTAATTAGAGGGTTTGATGTGCACAAGTGGTGGGGACAGCATTTTAATAGAGCCATAAAATATCGCAGTGGTCTCTAATGCAGTTCAGATGGGAATGGAACACAGGGAATGGAAGAGGAGGGTTGGGATTGAGGGCAGGCTCTGCTTTTAAACACTGTTTTCACTGTCTGTGGAAGGATGTGCTTGCACCAGGGGTGCTGCAGCCAGGCCTGAGACCAGGGAGAGAAAATGGACCATGCAGGAAAACGTTATTCAATTCAGAACAGTCAAAATAGTAAGAAAGAATGTTGGTTTTGCCTTGAGTCAACTGTGAAATGTATTTAACAATGAAGTTTGGATTCAGGAGGTGCTGGAAGGGCCCTGTTGAGTGGTGTTTCCCCTCCCGGTGTTGGGCTAAGCCTGTGCCCTTGTTTTATTCACGTGCAGTCCTGTAAGCAAATGCTTTTTTTCCAGTTGGGGTGTAAACTGCTTCTCTGATTCTTTCTATTTATGTGAAAACCCCTGTAAAGATCCAGGACGGTTCTGTGGGCTCATCAAACCCCACATTTCTGGAGCCCTTTCCTTTTTTCTAAATTCTTCCCCTGTTTTTACTCAGATACAATGCTGTAATGATAACTTCTCAAATTGTTCTACTGAATCCATGGCTAATATGTCATAGCTGATACTGTCAGTTGAGCTGAATTTCAGTGCCACAATAGATGGAATCAGCTCCTATTTAGGAAGATCTTTAGTGATCCAGGATAAAGGTTGCATTTGAATTTTAGATGCTCGGTGAGAAACAAATCTTTGAAATATTCATTGTGCTGCTCAGAAGGAAAAATGGGAATAGCTGCTCTGTTTTTTCCCTCTAAGTGAATATTTGGGCACTGCCTGCAGGTTGTGGCTGTGTTGACTCTTCCCGTTCCCTCCTGTCCATCTCTGGTTGGTGTTTTTTTGGGCACAGCGTGTTTCTGGCTGTGTCTTCGTGTTGTCCCCACCCGTGCTGGAGGCACAGGCAGCTCTTCTCAGCTCTCCTCAGCACTTGTTCCAGTCCATCCTTTCTCATCATTCTGGATATAGTTTAACAGTATTTAATCCCCCTCTCAGCCGTCCCCTCATACATCAGTTTGTTCCCTGTCTTTTCCTAACGAGCTGGGGCCAAACTTCCCTGCAGGGGCTGTAGTGGGGTCGTTTGGGGGAGGTTTTGGACACAGTTATTGCTGGGGGGGCAGCTGATTTCAGGGGGGAAACACAGAATAAAGCTGCGGTTTGCAGTGGGACGCTCAGAGCTGAAGTGAAGAAATAAAATAAGCATTTTTAAAGGTCCAGGGGTCATTGTCACCAGTTCCTCAGTGTCCTTTAGGATAAAGAATTAATAACCCAGTAGCTCTGCCCAGCTTCATGGAGGACTTTTCAAATTCCTGTCTCATCCACTCCTTTAATTTAGATTTTAACAGGTGAAGGTGCTCTTACAATGCAGGACTAAGGACACAGTAAAGGGGACCTGGCAGTATTATAAGCTGCTATAAATGACTAATTTTCTTTTTTAAAACATCAATAACAGATTTATCCAGGTCAGCACACCCAGCACAAATAATCCACTGAACTTCAGGAGGATTGAAATATAGGTCTGGCTCAGGCAACAGGCTCTGTCCTGACCCCTTGCAGACTCTGGTCAGTGCTGAATGAATTCTTTTTAGCTGCAAAAATGCAAATTGAGTTACATTCACTGTGTTAGAGCTGTTGGAATCATAACAGGCTCCTCAGAGCCTGGCTGTGGATTAATAACCAGGATGAAAAAGATTATGATTTTTTTTTTATTTTAATAAAAATTAGGAAGAAGAAGAAGGTGCAAATAAAACTTAAATTCTGCCTGGGTTGAACAGCCATTTGACACCAATGAGAGCATCATGTCTTAATTAGTGCTTTTACAAGGAAAATATGGGAAGTTAAATGGACATAATTAGTACCAGCCTCGTTAATCTGATGTAAACAAACCAGTTGTTTGGCGTTCATGCAACTGTCTCATTAAAGCTGAATCAAGTGCAAATTTATTGAGCCAGGACAGGCATCCACGTCCAGCAGGGAAACAGAGAGGGAATGAGCTCAGGGCTGCCAGCAGGACACACAGACTGTGCTCCCAGGGCTGCCAGAGCTCAGCACCAATCCTGGTCCCTGTGCCCCTGCAGGGCTGCAGCTCCAGCAAATCCCTCCTCACTTACTGAGGGCTGTTTGACAAGAGCCATTTCAGTGCCGTTGTTTGGTGAGCTCATACCTGCACGTGCCTTTCCCGAGCAGCAGGGACAGGGATTTAGGAGTGGGGGGATGCTTCCTGAGGAGGCTTCTCCACGTCTTGGGAAGGTGCTGCAGGGCTTGCCTGGAGTTCTGGGAGCCCCCAGGATTGAGCCAATGGAGATTTCAGCAGGTCATGGAATGCCAGGGTTCCCTGAGAATCAGGGCTTCATGGGATCACTGAGGTTGGAAAAGCCCTCTGAGATGATCCGGTCCAGCCATGAACCCACCTGACCGTGTCCCCAGGTGCCACATCCACAGTCCTGGACTGCCTCTCTTCCATCCAAAAACCCAAATGAACCCTTGGGGCTGAGGCAGAGCTAAATCTGCCTTCTCTGCAGTTCTGGATTTTCGGGAGGAACACCTTTTGCCAACAGCAAATTCTTCTCAGAAAAATTCTGAGATACCTTGAGATAATCTCAGAGAAAAATTCTCAGATGATTTTTCATCTTTTTGCATTGGATGAAGAGCAAGGAAAAGCAGCTGTTTGCTTTAGCAGCATTAGGACTGGAGGAAAATCCAATATACAGCAAAGCCTGGGCAGGGGTGGGCCTTGTGCTGAGAGGTCAAACGTGCAAAATGTTTGGGGTTTTTTCGAGCTGGGACATGCTAGGTGGGAATTCCCGGAGCCTAAGGAATTCCCAAAGAGTTGAGGGAATAAGCTTTGCATGAAATGAGCCCATTTTCACTGGGGGTGTGTTTTAACCAACTGGTTTTTGCTTGTTGTTTTTTTTCCCCTGTTTTTAATGCTCCCTTCCCAGTCTCCCCAGCCCATGAAGCCCGTCCAGCGTCCTGGAGCTACTTCCCCCCTTGTACATTTTCATTGATTCCTTTTCCCTCCTCTTTCATTCTTTCCCTGTTTCTCTGTGTCCCCTTTTTTCCCCCCCTTCTTTTTCCTTCTGTACAGTCAGGTCAGTAGCACTGATGTCCTGGAGGATATTTAGGGAAACCCAAACAACCCTTTATTCTAAGCTTTTTAAAAGCTCTTTGGACTTAAAATAATGCAGCAGGGAAACAACAAAGCTGATTTTAACTCTTTTCTGGAGGTCAGAGAATCATTTTGAATCCATAAAAAGATTGAAAAGATTAAAAAGAAAGAATTTAAGTGCCAGGCTACCAAATATGAAAGAAAGAGAAGGTCAGAATGGGTGGTGGAGTGGATTTAAACATGTTCAGTGTTTGTTAGAACTTGACAGTCTTCAGAAGCCAAGATTCCTTTTTCTTTTTAGAGATCAGGGAATGCTGTTTGTGCTCAGCATCTCTCAATGCCCCAAGTGAACTATTAAGTGGATTATTTATCCAGAGTCCCACTTTATGTTGTCATGGTCCCTTTTAGATCCTGCCAGTGCTGCTCTGAACCTCCCAGCAAAGCCTGGTGTCAATAAAACCCGGGGCTGTTTCTGTAGGTTTATCACTTTTTGCAGTAAAGGCCTCATTTACACAAATCAGCTCCCCTGGGATGGTGTTTGGGTTCCATAAACGAGTCTTAAAGCTGGAGATGCAAATCTGTGCACAGATATAACACATATAATATTCATGTGTGGATATATTTTGTGCCAAGCACAGACCCACCTCCAGCCTGTTGCACAGAGACTGTGCTGGTCCCCCTGTAACGTGGGAAAGGGGGATGTGCTTCCCATTCCCAGGGTTTCCTCCAGGGGAAGAATGTTCTTTGACAGCAAACCAGCCAGAAAGGGAAAGAGATCCAGGAGGAAAACAGCATTTGAGTGTCAGATATATCATGGACAGTGAGGCTTCTTCCACTGCACATTCCCACACCAACGAGAGCCAGGCAATATTTAAACTGGGATAGAGTTTTTAAGAATAAAGGTAAACTTTGTTGTTATGACTGGCCATATCCAGTGATAAATGAGTAACCTGCCCCAAAGTTTGGGAGGAATCAGAATAGCAAATTCTGGTAAGATCCAAGGAGTTTCCTTTGGACACACAGGTATGGAGAAAAGATTTTTCTGATTTTTTCCACACCTCTATAATCAAGTTTCTTGAGTCCATGAGCCCTTCCAAGATAAAATTTCTGCTAAGGATCAGTAGCAGTTAAATTCAGATAACACAGGCAGGGTTTAGGCCTGTCTCTTTTTTTCAGGCAGGGTTTTAGCCTGGTTTTTTTCAGGCAGGCTTTTTTTCCCCAGGTTTTTAACATGAAAACAAGGCATGGCCACATTTCTGGTTGCTTCATGCAACCTGAGGGGTCAGTGTTCACCCCCCTCCGCTCTGAGCTGTTTGTGAGAAGGAAGATTTCGACACCAGAGCAGGGCTCTGATATTTCTGCTCAAAGGTACAAGGCCTATTAGTGGTTCTGCTTGTTTTTCCTGTGAAATTAATTCCTTTTGACAGCCATGGCCCTTTGTGAGTCATGTAATTGCCACAGAGATTAGAAACTTGGCTGGGGCTGCTCACAGAGCCCCACTGGATGCTCAGGAGCCACATCCTCCCATCCCTCTGCACTGTGCTTCTTGTTCATAACCCCCCCATGTGCCAGAGGTGGTGGTTCTGCTCCCAGGAATTTATCCAGGGTTTCACGTATCCATGTATTTTTGAAGTGTGGAAGCTTTGGGGTCCTGTCCAGGCTTTGCTGGTGGAGGGGGAAGTTCCTTTCTGGGCTCATGAGAGTCTTTTTTGGCCCTTGGCTTCTCCAGATAAACGAGCTGAGCTCTGGATAGGGAGGCAAGGGCTGGAATAGGGTTTGTGGCTGGGACAGAGTGCCCCTGACAACAAACTCGAGGTCCTTGGTCTCCCAAGCAGCCCAAAGGCCATTCCTGTGCCAGCTGTGCTTTGAAAATCACTGATTCTTCCCCCAGCATTTGCCACCCTAAACTGACATCCATTTTATATCAGTTTTTAACTCTTTTTTTTTTAACCCAATCCCAGAATCCCAGACTGCTCTGGGCTGGAAGGGACCTTAAAGATCATCTCGTTCCACCCCCTGCCATGGGACTGGAATTGGGAATTAGCCTGGATACCCTGTGGTCATACCTGAGCCAGCTCCAAGCCCAACTGTTCAGGCATCCACCTTCCTCCTCAGCAACTCAGATTTCTGGGGATTTGGGGGCTCACTCAGCTCATTTCAGCTCAGATTTGGGGCTCACTCAGCTCATTTCAGCTCAGATTTGGGGGCTCACTCAGCTCATTTCAGCTCAGATTTGGGGCTCACTCAGCTCATTTCAGCTCACCTCCTCTTTGTTTGCTGCCCATCCTGTGAGCTCAGTGCATCACTTCACTCCCACTCCTTTTTGCACACAGACACTGTCAGGCAGGAATAGTTCAGGTCTAGAACAAGCCAGAGAAGCACCAGCTCTTCATGCCCAGCCCTGAACTCTGCACTCCTCTAACTGCTGCTTCTGCCTGTTGAACTGCTGGTCTCCTGCAGGAGATATTTAATTGAACTGTGTCCTTGCTCTTGCCTTGTGTCTGCCCCTGTGCCCCTTCCCCCTGCCCTGACCCATGTGCAGATTTGGAGATGGACAGTGTAAAACCAGGCTCTGCACATGTTACCCAGGCTCTGAACCAGCCCCACCTGAGCTCAGGTAGAGCCTCCAATGCACCATCTCTGTCCTAACCAAGTCTAACCCTGTGTGTTGTAGCAATAACCCCTCACTAACTCCCTAGCTTTGCTGACAGAAGGTAGACGTAGTCGAAATAGTGTGTTACGAGGTTTTTTAATATTAAAACCTGTTGGGCAGAAACCTGATTCTGAGCATCAGCCTTCTCACAGGCAGATTTTCTGCCGGTGATTTCGTGCAGGTTCATTGAGTCCAGATCTGGAGGGTGATGTTTAACACCCCTGTGTACCAGTAGCCGCGTGGATATTAATCTGTGTATCACAATTTAGCTTTTTTCCCCCTCCAGCTGCTGAATTTCTAAATATAAAGTGTTCTTCTTTCCCCAGGCTTTCAGTTTGGGCCTCAGAGAGATCTATCCAAAGAGGGTTCCAAACCCTCTGTGACCATGATGTGGAAGGACTTGCTTGAATGAGAGGGGAAAGAGATGTGGTTAAATGCTGTAGTTTTCTGGCAGTGTCAACATGCCCAGATGCAGAGTGAGAGCACAGAACAACTGTGTTGTGTTGGCATTGCCATGACAACCTTCTGCAGCTCTTCAAAAGTAGCATTAGGTAAAATTAAAGTGTTCCAGTGGAACTGAGGAGCTGAGATGTGTCCCTGGGACATGAACAAATTCATCCTCGCTTATTGAGAGGTATTTGACAACAGGCATTGCAATGTATTTGCTTTGCTAAATCCTGCCTGGACTTTTGCTTCTCTTGAGTGCTTGGAAAGAAATAAGTGGAATTTTAGGAGAGGCATATCCTGCTATCCAGCAATTATAGTTTATTAAAGAGGCCAGTGCTTGTGCAATTCAGTGATTTAAGTGCTTGCTAAGTGCCAGGCATCTCTTCTAATTGTATTTCAACTGACTGCAAATCTTCTTGTGGTTTATGTGTAAAGCTCTGTCTCTGCTGAAATCCTGGTCTGGCTTCCCATTGTACCTCCTAAAGTCACCAAAGGCGGATTTATTTTTAAACTAGGCTTTAGGGCTTTATTTCACTGGCATAATAAGTGCTGGATGCTTGCTTTATATCAGAAAAGACAGTATTACTGTGCTGGTAGTTTGTGTCTTGGATACAGCAGGAATGTGCAACTTCACCTTCCATTGTTGCGTTGTATTGTTTGCTCTCAGGGCAGTGAGTTCTGATATTACTGACTGAATTCTCCAGTAATTACCTGGTTTTAGGAGAAGGGGATTTACTGCACAGCTATTTTAGGTCTTTAAATCTGAAGTTCAAATCAGAACTGCAGCAGCATTTTCCTTAGTTTTATTTCCTTGGAGTCTTCTCTTTGCCTCCCTTGTTTCAAGTGATTCTCCCCCCTCCTTTTGTTCCTTCCCATTTTTTGGCAGCAGCAGGAAGGGATGAGAGCTGTGGGCTGAGCTGTGGAAGTGCTGCTATATCCAGGATTCATCTGGTGCTCCATGGAATGTGCACCGTGAAATCTGTGATCCTACCGAGAAAGTAGGAGTTGGAGAGAGCAGCTCGCAGCTCCTGTGTGCTGGGAAGAGATGGCCAGGAATTCTGCATTTCAAGCTCTGTGTTCCCTGGGCAGGGAGGGCTGGGGATGTGGGAGCATCCCTACAGCAGCATCTGTCTTGCCCCATGGGGAGTCTTCTCCACTTCCCCTCTGCAGGAGAGCACGGTTTGGATGTGCCTGAAAACCCACCTGAAGATTCCTGAGGTTGCTCCAGAATGTAGCATTTTAGGAGAACTGCAGGTACATCGTGGATGCAGGTGCCAGGGAGTTGCAGTTTTGGGAGCTCTTCACCAAACTGGGACAAGCAGTGATTCACCTGGAGCAGGTTTTAGAGTTAAAAAAGTGTCAAATATTTTTTCTGCACTCTGTCAATGACAGTGTTCAAAAACTTGCTTTTGAATTTAGTTCTGCAGTGGCAAATCCAAAATTCCTTTCCTGCCCACCTCAATAAAATGTATAAGCCTTGGCTAACTCCTAAGTGAGAGAAGAGCAAGAATTTGAAGTATTTCCCCAAGTTCCTAAGGACATGAGGTGTTAGGAGGCAACGTATTTTTCCTTCCTCCTTAATCCTTTAATCCTTTAACAGTACAGATGTTTTCTGACAATGGCAGCAAGCCCCAAAGTCCACTTTGGTGCTTTCTAAGCAGCCCTGGTTGTGTTTCTTCCCCGCAGACTGTGGTTTGGGTGATGTTTGTAGCTGGTGCAGTATCTGCAGGCTGAACAAGCCCATGTTTCCTTGGCATTTCGTGGTGCTATGGAAACTGCCTGGGTGGTTCTCAGTGACTTGGGAGTCAGTTGGTTGACATTTTCTTCCAGAGGCCTGGCTTTGGGAGCCTGGAGGAGAAGAGCAGGGTCTGGGGGTTGGTGCTGTGTCTGGAGGGCCCGGGGGAAGCCGTGGCAGAGGCAAAGAAGCTCAGCAGGGCAGGAGACCCATTCTTTGGGAGAAGACCAGGAGAAAAGCTGGAGTAAACCAGAAAGGCATCTGCAGAGACCTGGGAAGAAGATGAAGTTTGGTTCTGCTGTTTCATTTATGTCTTCTTTTTTTAGCTGAAGTCAAAAGAGAGTTTTCTAACCTGTCCAAGCCCTGCTTGAGCCCTCCCAGCCCCCAGGGAGTGGAGCCTGTGTGGTTGTGGAACAAGTGCCATGTGGTTTACAGGGCTCAGTTGTGCACAGGGGTGTTGCCTGGTGTCACCTTGAGGTGCAAGCTGAGACAGGTGAGAGCTCTGGTGACCTTTTGGCTCCTCTCTGCAATCCCAGGAAGGCCCAGGTGAGATGTCAGGGAAGGAGCCTCAGTCTCCAGCTCCCACCAGGTTTGCATTCAGGTTTTCCCTGGCATAGCTGAGTCTGCTGGAGGGTTGAGAGAGGTCACACTCAAAGCTGGCACAGTGTATCTCTCAAAAAAGCCCCAACCAGGCCACCCTAAAGCTCTTGATGGGGTGCAGGCTCATGAGAGAGGAGTCCTTTGGCAGCTCTGGGGACCCCAAGGGAAGCAGCAGAGCTCTGCTGGTTGAGGAGCATCCTCTGCTCCATCCCAGCATATCCTGCATCCCCACTGGGAGGCACTACTGGTGTAATTACAGCACTGGAAATCAGCCTCCTGAAAGCACAGGGAAATGCCTGGAACCGGGAGAGGGAAGAGCCACATTAATTGCTGTGTTCCCTGTAGTGCAGTTCCTCCTTGTGTGTGGTCACTGAGGCTTTTGGAAGAGGCTGGACCCATAAACAGCAGCTTCAGGCATCTCACACTTGGACAGGGAATTTGTGGTGAGTCTTGGCCATGTTTCCTGGGGAATTCGAACTGGAAAAGAAAAGGAACAAGGGATCCATGCACAGTCTGCAGGCATCATTTCAGAAATAATTGCACAGACCTGTGTTTTGTGCAGGTAAAAAAGAGCTGTATTAATGTTTGTTATGGAAGCATTCCTGGTATTTGGGGCTTGGAGAGGTTGAATCCACCAAAATAGGATGAGTGCTGCGAAGTAAAGGGGTGAAACTTGGCCGAGTGCAGGGGTGTTGAAGGCACTGTGTGCTATTAATAAGGCCAACTTCCTCTTCACATGTTCTGTGCAGCTTTCTCACTCTCCACTTATTCAGGTTGAGGGGTTTGTTATTTTTAAACTACATGTTTCTTCCTTTCTCACAAGCTCTGTCAAAATGGGACTTAACTCTAATAATAGTTGGCTTGAGCAAAACTCTGCAGTTGTGCTGAAAGCTTTGCAATCATGGGAAGAGGGAGTTTGTTCTGCTCTGGTTTTCCTCTCCTTTTCTCCTGAATAATTCTCTATATTGGTCTGGGAGACAAGTTGTGGCTTAGAAATACTTGGAGGCAGATTTAACCCTGGGTGATAGAACATAGCTCTGATCTCTGCTTGCATTGGCATGTGGATTTATTGAGGGTCGTGCCATGAACAGGTCAATCTCCCTTTAAAACCTGGGCCTGGGAAGTTCATAAAGGCTGAGTGGCTACAGCATCACCTCTCTGTGCACAAAGAAGGGGTGCTGGAGCTCTGATTCCATCCCACAGGGATCAGTGATGTTGCTGCATCTGCAAGGAGATGTCTGTGTGAAAGCAGGAATTCAGGTTGGAAGTGGCTGGGGCTGGAGAGTGCGCCCTGGCAAATCCACAACGTTTGTTTGGCTTCCTTGGAAGGTCTTGGTTTGGGCAGGGATGTGGTATGTGTTTGGGAGGATCCTTCAGTGAACAGGTAGAAATGCATGTTGTCCCCTGCTTGGACAGGATCCTGTGGTGTGTTTCCATCAGAAATCCTAAATGAGCAGCCAAGGCTCCCTGTTCCCCTCTCGGGGCTCCCCCCTCTCTGCCCCTCTCCCTGGCAGGGAATTCATCCAACTGCAGATCAGAACTGTGGCCTTCAGGCCTTGCTTTCCAGGCCAGGAATCAGCCCATGCTTGGGACTTTGCTGCTGTGAACTCCCATCTGCCAGGTTTCATTGAAGACCCTGTGCCCCAGGAGTGCTCCTTCATCCCACAGCTGTGGTGGGAAGCACCAAATTCCGTCAGTTGGTTCTTATGGGAACTTGCTTTGCTGAGGAAAGGCACATGGAAGTCCTGTGTTACCTGCTTGGCTCTGGATCACATAATTTCTAGCTGTGTTTTTACTCTTGTAAATGGAATAGTTTAATCCCCCAATCTGCTTTCATTTATAAGCTTAGTTTCTCCCCCAAAACTTTTTTTTTTTTTTAAAGGGGTTTTGTTTATTTGGGGGGGTTGTGTGTGTGTTTTTGGAGCACTTGATTGCAGGATAAATGTAGCTGAGTCAGAAGCAGTATTGGAAAACAGTGGCTGCCTGATGCCTAAGGATGGAGCATGGCTTGAACCTTCCCTTAGTGGTTATATTTGCAAAAACCAGAAAGTGGAAGAAGCTACAGGCTGTACTAATAACATTCTTTGGGTTACTTTGCCTTCCCAGTGCTTCTGTCTGAAATAACTTTTGGAGGACAGGGTAAACTTCAGGATTGAATTTGTGATAGGCACACAGATGGACCTTTTTTGTCTGTGATTTCAAATGCTTGGGCGTATTAGCTGAGTTTAAAAGAGAAGACATTCATTATCTACCTCTCTGCTCCATGGCAGGCTGATGAAGACCTCAGTAGTGGAGGGTGTATCTGTTTCACTTGCTTAATTTAAAAAAGAAAATGAGTGGCTTAAAACTGTCTGGCAAAAGAAATTAGGAGCAGAAAATGTTTACATATGATTATTTTATTATTTTCAGTCAAATATTCAGAAGCAGCAGGAGGAACCCCAGTTCTGTTCAGGGCAGAGACCCCCCGTGCAGGTGCGAGTCATCCCGGGTGCAGAAGAGCCACATCTCTCATTGCTCAGGTTTCATTCCTGAAAGAAAGGCATTTTCTGACAGGAATTAAGGATTTTCCTTTACAGGAACCAAGTGCAGGTGGGGAAAGGTGTGTCGTTTTACACCAGGTAGTGAAATACCTCCTCAGAGCAGTAATTCTGAAGGTAAAACCCCAGTGCAGCTGAGGGAGCTCTGTGTTACTGGGAGTGCAGCGCTTGATTTTAGAGCAAAAATAGGATTGGGCACCCCTTGGCCTTGGTTTGAAACTGGGCACCAGCACAGTGTGTGAATGGACCAGTTTGTCACAACAGGGTTCATCAGGAGGATTCTTCCTAACCAAGCCTGACCTACATGAAAAAGGAAAAAAAGAATTTTATAGGACCCGTGTAACACGTGCTGGCAGTTCGGGGTAGCTCGGGAAGTTACTGCTCTGGGTGCTGCTTGGAATCCTGTGTGCATTTTCCATGTAAGTTTGGACCAGCCTGGCCTCTGGTGTATTCATTTCCCCAGTTTTAGGGGATTTACCAGCTGTTATCAACAAGCTCAACAGGAAGAATGTTCCTGGAATGGCGAGCTGGGACCAGGGAGAAGGGTTTGTGTTTGGAAGAGAGGAGTGGATTTAGGAGTCATGCTTGGCTGCTGAGCTAAAACACGTTGTGACACTGTGATCACTGTCCAAGCAAAACAAGTGCAGCAATAAACACCAAGTGCAATAAGGAGCTGGAGAAGGGGTGTTATCGGGACCTGTGAGTCAGCAAAGAGTCCTGAAAACAGCACAGTGGCTTGAGGAGAAAGCTGAGCACCAACACAAAGGAGCTCTCCCCCGGATCACTGAGATTTCTGTGTATAGAGAAGCAAATTCCTCCTTAATCCCTGTGACCCCGAGGTTGCGCACCTTTATCTGCTGATCCCAGTTTTAAAGTGTGTGACAGCAATTCCTGGGGTTGATGAGCTGGTTCCAGCCTGCTGTGAACTGGGGGCTCGAGGTCGGAGTGGTTAAAGCACAGGGCAGAATTCAGTCCTCAAGTGATAAATGCAGGTAAAGGCCACAGCTTCAGTGGCATTAGAAGAAGCCTGGAAGACCTGGCTGAGGCTTCCTGACCTCCTTGGCTCTCATCCCTGCTCCGGATGCTGGGCAGGCATGGCAGTGCTGGGGGTGAGGTCAGGCTGTGGTGTCTCTGCCCTGGCCCAGCTGGGTTGGAGCTGGGCTGGAACTGGGTCACTCTGAAATGAGCCCTGTCCTTCTGCTCGGCTTTTAAACAGCAGAACTCCGGGGGAATTTTTAATGGAGTTTGTTTGCAGCGATCTGATCAATGCAGCCTCTGACTGTGCTGGTTAACAGCCCCTGGCAGTGGGAGTCTCTCTGTGACTGGATTAACAGAGGGACCCCTGGGTGCTGTCCCGGGGCTGTGGGGCAGGTGGGCTCAGGGCCCAGCCTGTGCCTGCTCTGCAAGCTGGGACATGTTTCCATGGGGACACTCAGGCATGTCCTGTGTCCTTCCCTCCCTCCTGGCCATGCTGACACACACCCTCAGTGTGCACTTGGGGGTGTGCAGTGGGACTGGGGGGGGCACAGACGTACCCCCGACCTCTGCAGCCCTTGTGGCGTTGGGCTTTGGCCTCACCACGCTGTCCTCTCTGGGTTTTGGGTGTGAAAGGAGCAAGGAATGGACAAAGCCAAGGATAAAAGTGAGTAGAGCTCTGCTGGCCCGTGTGTTTCTTTGGCCAGGGGAGCTCCCAGGGTGGGAGGGGATGAGGGTCCATCCTGTGTGGGGGTGAAGGAGCAGGGTGATAGCCACGGGTCTTACTGGCACAGCCAGGGGCCATAGCAGGGATCCCAGGATGGGCAGGGAGCACAGCAGGTCACTGCCCCACCTCATCCCAGAGCACACGGTGGTTCTGGAATGTCTCCAGGGAGGGACACTCCACAGCCCTGCTGGGCAGCCCGCTCAGTGCTCCATCACTGCACAGTGAAGGAAGGTCTTCCTGATATTCAAATGGAACTTCCATGCAGCAGATTCTGCCCATGGCCTCGTGTCCTAGTGGCTGGCACCACCGAGCAGAGCCTTCTTGTCACCCCTCCTGTACATTTTTATACCTATTTTTATTTGTATAAAATATATATTATATATTTACATGTATATGCATATAAATATATAAATTTTTAATATAAATATATTTATGTACATACATATCGTGTTTAAATATGTATTTTCTCTGTTGTGTATATACACATAAATACATAAACCGTATTTATATATTATGTATATACACAAATATAAATATGTATTTTCTGTGTTTATGTACATATATAAATATATATTTATATGTTATGTATATGCATATATTGTATATGTATATCTATTTAGACATTCCCTTGTTTATATTTATATTTACTTATATTTTAGACCTGCTTTAATTTATATATCTTTCTTATTACTTATTATTTTTATTTTACCATTATTTATAATTTACCATTTATTTTATTATATTTATTATTTTTATACCTTTTTTTTTTTTTTTTTTTTTTAGACATTTCCTCGTTTATATTTCTGTGTTTAGACCCTCGCCGGGCGCTGCTCCCCATCCCTCCCTCCCTGCCCATCCTCTGCCCTTGCGCGGCCGGGGGGCACCGGGAGGGAGGAGCGGGGGGGCCGCGGCTGCGGGAGCCGGGAGGGAGGGAGGGAGGGAGGAGGAGGAGGAGGAGGAGGAGGAGAAGGAGGCACCTGCGGGAGGAGGAGCGGGGCCGGGGAGGGGCTTGGCAGGAGCCGCAGAGCTGCGAGCGCATCCCCCGAGCCGAGCGGAGCCCGCGGGGACCAGACCCGCACCCGGAGCCGGGCGGGGACCGAGCGGGGCAGGTAAGGCACCCCCGGCACCCCCGGGCCAGGGCGGGATCGAGGAGTATTTTTAGGTGCCTGCGCCCACTTGTTGCTTAGTAACCCGCCAGGTATTTAGTGTGGGAATTAGTGGCTTGGGACGGGACGAGGGGGGTTCTCTCTGGCCGTGTAGCAGGGAAGAGGCGCTTGGCACACGCTTTAGGTGAGGGATTGGGGGGAAATTCTTCCTTGTGAGCATGGTGAGGCACTGGGAAGTTGTGGATACTCTATCCCTGGTTCAAGGCCGGGTTGGACGGGGCTTGGAGCCACCTGGAACAAGAGGATCTTCAAGGTCTCTTTCCAAACCATTCTGGGATATTTCAGACTCCCCGGTCGATGCCGGACTGTGCAGGGGGTGCCCTGCTCAGGACTGACCCACCAGTCAGGGGTGAGGCCATCCAGGTGCTCAGGTGACTCCTGCTGCGGAGGGGCAGCCTGGGATCATGTTTGTAGGCAGAGAAAACATCCCTGATGTCACTGATTCCCAGAGACTTTCTCATCTGACACCCTGGCTACGGGTTGTGACCTGTGTTCTTGCTGGGAGAGAGAGAAGATCCTGGGGGACCTGTGCCCTTGGGCAGGTTCCCTGGCTCGGTGGTTGGCTGCTCTTACCAACCAAAGACCGATTAAATTAACATGCTTCCTCCTCTCCCCCTCCTTGCTGATTGTTTTACTTCTGTTTCCCTTTAACCTCTGGCTCGAGGTCTCTGTTGCACCTTGCTGTGCACCAGGTCCATAGTTGTAAACTGTTTTATTGGATTTACTGCAGGGTCATGGCTGTGTAGGGAACCAGAGCTGTTAAAGGGAGCCTCTTTCATGTCCGGGAGGATTTGTGTGAGGATTCCCCCCCAAATCCCGGGGGAGAAGGAGTTCCAGCCTGCAGCCCCCTGCAGTCAAGGGTCCTGCGTGGTCCTGGGCTGCAGGGCTGAAGATCACTGCTTCCCTCTGGGATTTATACCTCCCTCCCAAAGAGGCAGCTGACAGATGGGAATGTCTAGAATTTAAATTTCAATAGATTTTTGCAGATCACTTTATCTTTTTGTCTTGCCTCCCTCCCCACACTGGCACTGGGAGGACACAGAATGCATTCCTAAGCATTAATATTATTGATGCTGTTGTGCAGGAGAAAGGGGCTTCCTATTTAAAACTGCCAGCCCTTTGTTTGCTGCAGCCCTGGGGCAGGGGATGCACACTCTGGAAAACAAAATTCCCAGGGAGAGCTGTTACTGTGATCACAGGAGACACTTTGCAAGTAGCCATGGCTCGTCTGTTCATATTTGTTCAGAAAACCTAAAAGCCACAGTCCATTTTAAGAACTAAATGCCCTGCAGGATCTGATTATTTGTGACAGAGGAGACAGGAGGCCTCCCTTTCCCTTCCCTTTCCACTCTTCCCTGACCTCCTTTGTTCTGGGCACCACACAGGCATGATAAAAGAGGCTCATTTGAAATCAAAGCTCTGCACTGGGAAGAGAAAGGAAAAGAATATAAAGCAGGCAAAACAATACATTATCTGCATTCCTAAGTCTTAAAAAGCAGACTTTATTCACCTCAAATCCCCAAACTATTTGGCCCAATTTTCGCTTTCAGGGAAGTTTTTTACACTTCTTTAGCTGTGTGAGGAGGATGTGTGGGATAAGGCCATTTTCATCCTCTTTTAGCTGTTGTTTCCTGCCAGTGCTGTGTAAAGTGAGTGTAATGTGAGTGCAACTCCTGGCTGTGTTGCCAGTCCAGGTG
Organism: Pseudotriccus pelzelni; assembly: GCA_035584735.1. NCBI lineage: Eukaryota > Metazoa > Chordata > Aves > Passeriformes > Tyrannidae > Pseudotriccus > Pseudotriccus pelzelni. Next base: position 538,260 of record JAWMRA010000063.1, read on the forward strand.
AGTGGCAATTTTGCTTCCAAAGGCAGAGTAATCTCAGGGGTTAAGAGCTAAAGTATGAACAGGTCAGAGTTGTAAAAAACAGGGGAAGAGAACCAATCTGGGAAGGGCAGGTCAGTGTGATTGGAAAGTAACTGCTCTGGGCTGTGAACAGTCGCCCTTGGGCTGGTGGAAATGGAGAGAGGCAGCTTTGGGAAGGGACTGGGAGAGCGGAAGGGGCTGGAATGTCCCCTGTCCTGCTGGGAGCACCACATACCTCAGGAGAGTCTGCCCCAGGGCTGAGGTAACAGCACAGGGAAGGGAGGCTGTGTGCTTTGCCCGAGCCTGCTTTCCACATGGATCGCTCCTGCCCCTTCCCGATGGAACCAAGGCCTTGCATAAGAGCAAACACCCTCTCCGGGATCTGCCAAACTCCTCGTTGTTTCAGCTTGTGTTGTTTGCTGATTTCTGTCAGGTCCCTTCCCATCACTCTCCTCCTCCCACTGCCCAGGCTGGAGCTGGGGGAGCTGCCGCAGCCGCTCCGGTTCTCCCGGTGCCTGATCCCACCCCGGGTTTGAGTGTTGGAGGGACTCGGGAAAGCCTTGGGTTGTGTGTGTGTCCAGAGCACTTGCTGTGACTCAGGGTCAGCCTGGGGCACTTTCAGGGGTTTGGGAGATCTCCAGTTGGCAGCAGGAGTGGGAATGGTGTGGGGGCTGCAGCTCCACCTGGGCCCTTGGGAAGCTCTTTCTTCGGGGGGGGGGGAGCTCATGGAGCACACCTTGGGAGTGGGGGAGAGCAAAGGCAGTTTGCCTTCAGTGAAGTGTGACTTTGGGGACAGGCAATTTCTGACTACTCTGAGGCCATGGTTGCTGGAGGTGGGATGATAATATTTTGGTTTAGACTGTATTAAAGGGAGGTTGAGGTGAGCTGTTAGGGAATTCCATCTGTAGGGACAGCCAACAGCTCCAGTCATCACCAACAGGGAATGTGTGGCATGGCCATCACTGATGAGCTGGAGAAACTTCTGGCTGGGCTGAACCTGCTGTGGTGTCACCCGATGGCTTAGGTGGCATCTTGGCTCTTGAGTGTTCTGTCTCCCTGATTTTCAAGTATCTGGAGGATTATCCAGTGCAGTGACCTGCTTGTTGATGTTGATTCTTACCTGGTTGTCTTTGATGCTACTGATTGAGGTTCCAGAAATTTGCTAACCAGATGGGCCACATCAGAACAGCCTCTGGGGTTGTTCTGAAGTGTGGTTTCTTCTCAAATTACGTAGATTGTGTAAGTGTCAGAGGTACATCCAGGTTGCAGCGTCACGTTCTCTTTTGTGTTAATTTAGTGTTGCACAAAGGCACATTTTGATGTCAGGTCTCACATTTATGGGTGTGGTATGAGGTCAAACAGTCCTGGTATGTCAAAGTGAATGTGGGTGGAAGGCTGACACCGTCTCCCTGATGGGCAGATCTCATGTTTTGTTCTGCCTGTGATAGTACCTGAGTCAGAACATCATTTTTTAAGAGGATCCTTAATCTCCAAGGTAGGCGAGAGCTAAGCAAAAGGACTGCATTAAACTCTGCTGGAACACAGGGTTTTAGCAAAATGAGGTAAGCATGAAAGAGAAAAAAGATATTTCAAGTGTCTGGTGATATTTTTCTCCCAGCTTGTTTCCGAGTTCGCTCCCCATGTCTCCCAGTCCCACTGCTGGCCCTGTGACCTCTTTGGGTCACCTGAGCTGCTGACCCTTGTGTGCTGGCTGCCCTCATCAGTGTTGGGCTGTATTCAATCCCCCTGGTTTTCCAGTTTTGGCCTCTGATAACTGGTTTCCTTTGCACTGCAGCCCCATCCATTATTATTTCCTCCCCCCAGATGCACCCTGAGGCTCAGGAGTGTCCTGACCCATCCTGTCCCTGCTGCACCATCTCTGTCACTCTGTTAGTCAGCACTGCTTTATTTTCCGAAATACAACTCAAACTCGTTAATAAAATTAACAGGCTGACCTTTTCAGCCCTTGTACCTTTGGAGCTTCCCTCCTGTCTCAGCCTTCAGCTCCATAAATAACTGCTCTATACCTCCTAACCATATAGCACTTCCCTTGGGGTAGGTGTGCTGTCCTTCAGGGATTAATTCAGAGATGTCCTGGGCTCTGTTTGTTCAGGAGGTCAGGTTGTATTATCTTAGTGCTCCCTTATGGCCTTAGAGTCAGTGAAAAGATTAGTCATGTCTTTAAACTGGAAAGTAAAACAGATTTCTTGGTATCAGTCCCTTACCAAAGGTGATACGCTTTTGCATCTGCCTCAGCTGGTGGTTATCATTCTTACCCCATTACAAACACGCAAGAAATTTGGCAGAAGAAGATGGAGAGAGGTTTTGCTGTTGTAAATAGTTCCTGGTTTTTAAATGTATTTTCTCATTGCCATGAAGAAACATCTCCAGGCAGTTCAGGCTGTGGGTCATCCTCGTGCATGTCACTGCAGATGGGTGATTTTGGCTAAATGAAAGCTGTCAATGTGCTTTGGAATTTGCAGCCTCTTGTCTCTGGAGGAGGAGTGATTAGACCCAACTGCAGCAGGAGCTGGAGGTGTTGTATAATCTGGGCATGCAGGAGCAGGCAGTGAGTTCCCAGGCTGGTGGATCTCTGGTGCCACATGTTCCTACACTGACCAGAAGGAGCCAACACTCCAAGCTGAGCCAAGGGCTGATGTTGGAAAGGACAAGGAAGAGCTGGAGTTGTGCTGGGGTGGCTGCAGACACTGCCCCAAGGGTGGCTGCAGGAGCCTGGGCAGATGCAACACGAAATGCAGCTTCCTGATCACCAGGCTTTGTAAAGAAGCACAACCAGCACTGACCAGTGACCTGCTTTGCTCTCCATCTGCATGGGGCTCTCGTGGTAGCTGGAACTGTGTCCTTGTTCTTGGCTGCTTCTGATCATCACAGTTAATTTGAATGGTTTTTATCAAGTGAAGCTGAAATCAGTGATGTTTAACATCTTTCCTGACTTCTCCTAACACAGAGCCCAGGCTAAACTGATGGCAGCCCGGCACAGGATAAGTGCTGCAGCATCACAAAACACACCAGCACTTTGATTTTATTTTTCTCTTCTTTACAGCAAATCAGGACACATTCATGAAGATTACTGGAGATAAGGAGATATTTTTAAACTCTCATATCTATGGTATTTTAAAATATATCTCTTGGAAATCTTTGTGCCCAGTGTAGAGATTAGTGAGATTATTGATGTGTTGGTTGGTCCTTCCTCAACCCCAGCAAGTCCTGCTCAAGGACTCCAGGCTGGTGCTCGGTGGTGCGTGGTTCCACATTCTGGTTGGGGTTTTTAGGGCTGTATAAATTAGCTTCCAAAATAGAATGTGCTGTGGCAGGAGGAAAGGAGGAAAATGTCTTGTTGCTAAGGAACATGACAGAGAACTGGGAGATGTGACTCAGTTCTTGGCTTGGTATCATTTCTCCTCGGTGAGATGTGGGTCTGCAGAACGTGTTTTTCCAAGTGAGGGGATGGATATTAAATGTATTTACTGATGTTTTGGGCAGGGTCAGGATAACTGATGCTGTGTGGGGACCCAGCTGAACTCACTGTGCTCACACCATTGAACGTGTCCCTGAGTGAGTGCAGGATCTGTGGCAAAATCAAGCCCAGCTTCTCATCTCCCAATTCTGCTCTTTCTTCAAAGGAGTCTGTTGGTGCTCTTTCTCTCCCTCTCCCTGCAGCAGTTTAATTTTAGAGGAGAATGGCTCTGGAGGGGCTCATAGCCTGGAAACATTTTGGCATGACTTGCTGTAAATCTGTCTTCAGAGAGGACGGGTTTCACTTTTGGTCTGTGATCCCTTTCTTTACAACATTCCCACACCTTTTTCCATCTTTGATTTTGGGGCTGGGTGATGCAGTTTGTTTGTGTATCTGGAGCTCTGCAGCCACACGTGGTGTTGCCTCTGAGCTCAGCGGGGGCCAGCTGGGTGCTGTGACCTGTGAAATCACTGGGAACCACAGGAACAGCAGCCTGCCATGTGCTGGGAATGTGGGTCAGCAAACACCCTCCAAGACTGTGCTCTTGGAGTCAATGTTTACCAGCCCTGCATCGGGAAACGTGATGCTGTGACCCTGGGAAGGGATTTTATCCAGGCAGGATTGCAAACCCAAAATGTCAGTGCTCTTTGTTTGGGGAGCAGGGGTTTGTTTTCCCTTAAAAAAAGGCTGATAAGTCTGGAGGAGACAGGCAGAGAGTTTGGGAAGCAGGCACAGGGCTTGGGAGGGTGTCCTGGAGGAGGCTGCTGTTATCCTGGGTAGGGATAACCCAGGGTTTTATGGCCAGACCTGGTAGTGCCGCAGTTTGGGCTGAGACACGAGGGGTTGTTGGGCTGTGCTCTGCTTTTAGGGCTGTAAATCCCCAGGAACTGCCCCCCTGAGGAACCCACGGGGACACAGGAGGCATCAGCAGCTCGGGGAGCAGGTCTGTTCCTGGGCTGGCTCCTCCACCCCCTCACCTGGGCTGCTCCAGCTCTGCCCTAAGAGCATCAGAGGCTGCAGATTATTCCTAATCCGGGTCACGGCGGTGGCTCAGCTCCCGGAGCAGCCTCGAGGACAGGTGTGGGGACACCCAGCAGTGCCACCACGGGCTCTGAGCTGGGAGGAGGCCGCTGGAATCCTCAGCAGGAGCGTCCCTGGGGGTTCCTCAGTAACTCAGGAGGGCATGTTGTACTGAACAAGAGCATGAAACTGCTTGAGGAGCTGGTGGCTGACGGGTTTGTGCAGCAAACAGAGCAAATGCTGAAGGACCTGAGGGTGAGAGAGCCCTGGTTTTGATTAGGTAATTGTTATTTAATAGTTTTTATCCATGTCAGGAGAATTTTGGGCCTCGCTTACACTGCCAAAGCTGGTGGGAAAGCATCAACAGCACGGCTGGGTCGATAAATGTTCCCCAGGGAGGCACCGTGGCACCTTCCCAAACCTCAGCAAACTACCTGGCACAAGTTTTCCTTCTCCTTCCCTCCCTTTCCACCGTGGGAGGGCTTTGGCCAGCACAGTTATGTCAGCTGAGGAGGGAGATATTTTTCTTGCTCCTAACTGACACATTTGTGCCAGCAAAGCCCCATCAAAACCCCAGCCTCAGGTGGGCTTTTTCATTTGGGTTTTGGTTGGGGTTTCTTAGCAGCCAGGTTATACTAGATGGAGAATTTGTCTTTGCTTGTTCAGGCCAGGATATTGAGTCAGACCTGCCTTTCTGAGGAAAAGCAGCCCCTACTCCTTCTAGGAAAGTCTCCATTTCTTGGTAAACAATGTGTTTTATAGTGGTGAAATCTGAGGTGGAAAGTCATAGGAATAAATGGGATATTGGTGGGGTTTGGCTTGGCTGTCAGGTGGTAACTCAGCAGCATCTCTGGGGAGAGGAACCATTTCAAATTATCTCTTAGCAGTGCTGGTTTCTGGATTTACACTGTGACACTTGTCAGCCTGAACACCTCGTGTGGAGCCCCAGGCTGGGAGTGGAGCACATGGATCACATCCCTGCTTTACTACTGGGACAAGAAAGGGAGGAAAGGGCTGATTGTTTTATCCACATCTGCTTAGTTTGTGACACTGGTACATTTGTTCCTGGTCCAAACCTGGTGCCTTGATTCCTTAATTTCCCTGCTGTCACCAGTTCTGGGTGCAGGACAAGTGTCTGTGGTGCAGCAGGAGAGCACTGCTGGCACTCGTTGGGGACCAGTGTTTTGGAGCAGAAAACATGGATTCTGGAGGAGTCCTGGCAGCCCTTGGCACTGGTGCTTATCTAGAAGCCAGGACTGCTCTTCTAACCAGCTTCATCTGTTCATCAGCTTCATCTAAACCAAAACGCATTGATGAATTAATGGATTAATCTCTTGGGATGCCTTGGTGGTTTGAGGGTCGGTGATGCCAGAGGGCTGGGAAGCAGGATGGAGAGGATTTCACCTTTCCCTGCAGGAGGGCAGCTCCCACAGTTCATGAGCAGAGCTTACCCTTCTCCCACACCCACCCTCTCTTCGTTCTCTCTAATAACCTGTCAGCACAGACATGACTGCTCGCATCTTCTTGCTGCTCTCTTGTTCTTCCCCACCCAGGAGCAGCCTCGCTGCTCTCAGTGAATCGTTCCTGTGTGGGCCTGGCACTCTGAGCCTGGTTCAGAGCAGGCAGTGACTTGGGGGCGAGGGAATGTGTGACCAGGGAGCCCTTCAGACCTTCCAGCGGCCTGTGGAGAAGGGAATTCTGGGGACCAAACCTGCCCTGATGGTCTTGGGCTGCTGTACCAGCTCACTGGGGGAAGGAGTTCTAGGATGTGATTAATGGTGCAGAAAACAAGACAATTATTTTAACCTGCACTGAGTGGCTTAAAGGCAGAGCAGATTTATTGTGTTTTAAAAACTCAGGTCACTTTTCTGGTCAGTGAAGTCAAGCATCAATCCCAAGCCAAGTAGTACCTCTCTGGATCATGGAAATGCAACTGTTGCAGCTTTTTCTGGTTTTAGGGCCTGAGGTGACACCCAAAAGTCGCTTAGTGATCTGGTCACCAGCATTAGTAGTAGAATTTCTGCAGGACTGGAGTTAGATGCATTTTTCTCCATTTAAAATCCATTCTCTGATGGGCTCGTTTTTCATTAAGTCAAGCAAGGTAGTTCATGAAGAACTGTATGTGGAGTGTGTGAAATGATTCAGATGAACACACATGTTAATCTTTGCTTTATTGGTGTCAGTAAATGCTTTATTTGTCTGTTTGCCTGTTGTAAAAGCATCTGTCTCAGGTCTCTCACCTCCAGCAGTGTTATCACAGCAGCCTGAGGGTGCTAACTTCTGAAATTCCTCACAAGTCAGGATGAGACTGTCTCCATTTATCCTTGAGCTGGGCTGATGGGAGATGATAAATGAGCCCCCACTTTCCTGTGATGAGGGATACAACCAAACCCCATCCTAACTTTGTTTGGAATGCCAGCACAATCTGTTCCTTTACTGTGTGTAATTACAAAACCCTGTCAAACTGCAAACACTCCTTTAATTAAAGCCCCCACAGCCACAGTTTGTCGTGCTCTTTGTTTGTTAAATGATCTGGGTTTGATTGCTGAGGATGCATGGTGGGGTTTGGTGGAGATTTTAGGGTTTCAGGTGTTCAGATGGTGCTGAGGATCAGGATGCTGTCACATTGCTAAAGGGGGCTTTGTGCAGAGGGAGAAGTTTGCTCTACTCACATATGTTAAGTGGAATCAGGTTTATTTTATATATATATATATATAAATAGACTGCATCAATACCTGGTAGAACAGAAGGAAAAATGCTCACCTACGTAAAGGGATTAAACCATCACGCAGTGGTACAACCACGTTCTTGGGACAGGGTTTTTCCTGTTGCCTGGTTGAAGAACCCCCTGTGTGAGGTGTTTCTCTGTTCCTCTCTTGTGCTGAGCCCCAGTTCCAGAGCTGCTCCCTGGGTTTCACCCAGAAGGGATGGGCCTTCGTGCCCGAGGTTGGCACTGCTTTGACACAGCATTGCTCTGCTGGCTTTTGCTTGCGGTGGTTTGGGTTTAGTGCAGGTGGAATGTGTGGCTGCAGAGGGAGGAGTAGGGCAGAGCCCTTGCTGGTTCTGCAGGAGCCTTTACAACTTCCTGGGCTGTAAAGGCTCCCTTACAGAGCTCGGCCCTTTATGCCCAGAGATTTGTTCTCTTCAATAGAGCTCTTCTGTTGAAGTTGAACTGCTTTTAAATCAGGTACACAATGGCACTTTTGTCGGGGAGGCCTCTGGCTTTCACCCAGGGCCTCAGGAAGAGCAGTTGACATTCCAGGGCATTGTTCTGCTGCCATTCAACCTGGGCCCAGCCTCTGCTCCCGAGGTTGGTCCTGTCACCCACTTCTGCTCTGCCTGGCTCTCCTTTCCCTTCCACTGGGAATTAAGCTCTCCTTAGCAGGGCTGGATGGTTCTGGCAGAGGGACCGGATTCCCCAGCAGGAGGTTTGGAGGGAGGGCTCCTGGGCCATGTCCTCCTCTCTTTGTAGGTTCTCGTGTTTGTTCTGGAAGGGGATAAGCTTCACCCCTTCCATCAGCTGCTTCATTTATCTATTAAATAAAACAAAGGCAGTACTGGGCTGCCCAGAGAGGTGGTGGGGTCCCCATCCCTGGGGGTGTCCAGGGAATGACTTGGTGCTCTGGGCTGGGGGACAAGGTGGTGTTTGGTCAAAGGTTGGGCTCAGTGATCTTGGAGGTCCTTTCCAATCTCAGTGACTCTCTGGTTCTGTGTTTTTATTTTGTGATAGCTTGAGAGGACTCAGGGGGTTAAACACCCAGGGATGGCCCAGCTGCAGGAGGTGCAGTGAAAGCACAGGTGTGCTGGAAGGGCAGGTACAGCACTGAGAGAGCTACAGATCCTCTGACCTCAGAGATTGTTAGTCATCCGTTTGTTCTGGAGGTGCCTTTCACTACTAGAATGAGAGCCAGGAACAAAGCATTGATTCCCGAGTGTAGATTACAGACTGTGTTTGCACTGGAGATGACCAGCTTTTCCAGTTCAGCCTTCTTTCTTTTCCAGAGATGAGAATTCCAGCTTCCAGATGCTGCCCACCATCCAAAACAGCTCCCACGTGGAGCTGCTCTGCAGATAAACATGTCTCCTTGTTAAATTCCTCCCTTCCAGCTCCTGTTAATTCTGCACTAGCCAAGGATTACAACAAAAGCCAAGTCTCTGTTTAGTACTGAACCTCGGAAAAGCCGTTCCTGGAAATAATTGATATCGGTGTCACTACAGTTCCTGCGTGCTCTGTAGAACAAGCTCTGCCCAAGGCAGCCAGATCTGAACTGCTGTGGTTGTTCTGTTTTGTCCTGCAGTGTCCAAAAAGCACGGGAAGCTCATCACCTTCCTTCGGACATTCATGAAGTCGCGCCCAACAAAACAGAAACTGAAACAGAGGGGGATCCTCAAGGAAAGGGTGTTTGGCTGTGACCTGGGAGAGCACCTGCTCAACTCTGGCCATGATGGTAAGAAACGCTCTGCTCCTGAGTTCTTCCTCCCCTGGGAATCTCCTCTCAGGGTGGTTGTAGCTACAGAGGGCTGGGAGAGAAACGGGTAACGAAAACCGGGGGCTGAAAGGGACACTGAGGGGAACGAGGAGAAACATTGTGGTTTGATGTGGGAAGCGTCGTGGTTCAGTGTGGGAGCACTGCAGCTGCCTGGAACTGCTGAAGATGAGTTTTCAACCTCTAGAAGGCTTCAAATAATTCTTTTTCCAGGAAAAAAAGTTTTATTTATACATCAGCATCAGGATTAATTAACAGGTGTGTTAAATCTCTGTATTTCTCTAACTTGGTACCTTTGTATGATTCCAGCACAATTCACAGTGTAAATCCTTCTTCTGCCTTTTCCCTTGATTTCACAGAATTACAGCAATGAACTGGACATTGTTTTTCATCCCACCTTACTTTTCTCTCTGTTGTGGTGAGATTTCTGGATCCCTTCTCAGTCACTTTCCCTTCCCAGTCACCCCTTTAGGGAGGCGGAGGAGAAGAGCTCTCCATTCCAAGAAAACTCTTCCTGGAATGAATTTGGGCTTCACGTGCTTTTTCCTCCCCTCCCTCTGGGCCATGTCCAGTCCAGGCTGTGCAGGGGAAGTACCTGGAGGTGCCAAGGAGCAAACAGAGCACGTGGATGCTGTCACAGAGACTTGGATGCTGTCACAGGTCACCAGCCAAGGTTGTTCCATTGACAGCCACGCTGAGGGGTGTTTAGCAAAGCAGGATGGAGCAGCCATGGAGTTAAAGCCATCAGGAAATCAGGGATGGAAGTAGCATTGCTGTCTGGCTGTGTCAGCTTGGCCTGTTTGGTTGTTCTGCTCCTTGCAGAGGGTTTGCAGCAGTTCTTGTGCCCGAGTTGGTCATCCGATGTCTCCCAGCTTTTGTGTGTGGGCTGAGGGAGAAGTGATGGGACATTTGGGGCAGGAAGGGAGATTCTGTTGTTACTTCAGACTCCTGGTTCGTCGAGTGCCTTTTGGAAAAGGGCTGGCAGAGGGCAGGGAGCCATTTCATGCACTTTTTCCATGGGATTTGGTTGGTAACAGCAATGTGCACTCCCTCCTGTGACATACACTGTTTTACTACCAGTTAGTGAATAATATGAGCTTGTTCTTATGGAACAGGGCTGTGGGAAGGTTCTTTGGCCTGTTAATTGGACCCAGTAGGGATCTTTACTGCTGGGGCTTGGAAAGCATCAGAGAGCCAGGACCTGGCTGGTTTGGAGATAGGAACGGACAGTAACCCCTGCAAGAGCTGCAGCAGGAGCAGGGAATTCACACCATGGTAGCTATGGAGCTGGGTTTGTGATCATGCTGTGGGAGCAGCCTTGGAAGGCAGGAGCCATGCCAGCAGTGAGCTCATTAGTGGGAGAGGGAACATTCCCTTCATCCCCAGCGCTATCCATTTTTGTTAGGCACAAGTCAGCAACAGCTGAAGCTTTGCCCTGTCCTCTCTCCCCCTGCCTTTAAGGGCACATGTTTTATTTAGCATTAGAAGACACATCCTGAGCTGAACTGCACTGTTCTAACTCACTGGAGGTTCCTGTTTGACAGTGTCTGGGAGCTCTGTCCTTGTCCTGGGCACTGCCCACCGTCACACACCACGGGGTGACTCTGCCTGAGCTGTGCTAATGAGGTCCCTGCAGCTCAGAAGTCACCAGTTGGTTTCCCCCTTGATTTAATAACTCTTTCCTAACTCCCTGGAGTGCAGCAGATCCAATTTGAGTGTTGCTAACAGGGGCATGGCTCCTTTTTCCACAGCAGGATTGTTGTTTTCTGGGTGATTCAGCTCCTGACCTGTATTCCAAGTGACGTAATCCCGGGATGGGTTTTGTGGAGACGTTTCTGGGGCCCTGTGGACTGAGCTCTGTGCTTGCACAGCATTTTAAGATCCTCTCCTCCTGGAGCATTAACGTGGCTCAGTCCTGGAGCCAGAGGCAGTGCTGACCTGCTGAAAGGTGTCAGGGAGACCCTGAGGAGAATTAGAGCATAACCAGAACAAGGGTTTTTCTGGGAGCACAGAGAACGCGGTGGCTGAAGTCAGTGTGTGGTACCTGCTGCTGATGCGTTGGGATCACACTCTAAGTTCAGAACAACAAAAAGAACCCAATATGTTCATTAATTTGTTTAAGTGAATTTTAGTTTTGGTAGGTCAGTGTCCAATACCCAAAAATATTTGGCAGGACTGAAGGAGCAAATGACACCCTGACCAGTGACTGGAACGAGTGACGTGCTCACACTGAACCAAACCGGATTTATGTTAAGAATTTTATTAATTATCAGCTTTAGGAAGCTGATGACAAAGTCTAAATTCTCAAAAATGTGCTGTAAAACATGAGTTTTGCAGTCATGAATATTTGAAACTTTGCTTGTCTTTCAGGTGGGAAATGGGGAGTGAGAAGCGGAACGAGAGAATAAAAGGGGTGAGGACAAAAGCTGCAATAAGTGTAACATTTTTTAATAAAGCCTCTGCTGAGGCAGCTGGCTCAGAGTGCTTAGGCAGGAGAGGAGTGTGTTTGCTCTGTGCCCAGAGGGGGACTGACAAACACGGAGGAGATGTTTTACCTCCTGCAGTACCTCGCCTTTCTGTGGGCTCAGCAAGTCACCGCTCGCTCTGCTGCTGTCCAGCCTCGCTGGGAGGGAGGATAAATGGGCATGAGCTGCACAGGAGGAGAGTGATGCATAAATGTGACCTGGTTTGATGTTACAGAGGGGGATCCCATCCTGCAAAGCTCCACGTTCAGCACACGCCGAGCTCTGACCTAGCAAAGCCTTTGTTGAGGTTTACCTGAGTTTTTGGAACGTGAACTACCTGAGTTTTTGGGGTGAGGCCAGTGCTGTCCCTGCTGGAAGGTGCCTCTCAGGCTGGCGTGGCAGAGCTTGCAGCTCTAAACTTTGGGATAGGATCCAGGGATTCTCTTGAGGGAGGGTGAGGGGGATGGATGGAGCAGCAGGCTGGGGTTGCTGCTGCCTTGGTTGCCGTTGGTGAGGATGTGGTTGGTCATTTCCCTAATTGTGCTGTGTGGATCTGAGCAGTGACACAACAGGGAGGGAGGTGAGGATTTGAACAAGAACAGTGTGAAGGACAAGGCCCCTTCAAATCCCCCTGTGTGCCTGGTGAGTCATGGTGGGGATTGAGGTGATCCCTGGGCAGTGTCCTGGGGCTTGGTGTGTTTGTTGTTTAGCTGCAGTTTGTGCTGTGCTGACACTCTGAGCTCTCCAAACGGTGATGGAGCCCCTCTGGGGTAGGAGTGCCACCTCCACGTGGTGCCCGGCAGTCCTTTCCCCAAGGCCCTGGCAGAGCAGTGAGGGAAGGAAACATTGCTGTCCGGTCTCTCAGGCTCTCTCAGGTGAGATTCTGAGTCATGGGCAGATTACAGGATTATTTTCCAAAATCATCTGTGTTCCAAGCTGCTTGGGAAAGTGGGAATTAGGAGCCTCTGTGCTCCAGGTGTGTTGCTCCCAGTGAAAGTCTCAGCAGTCAGTGCCCCTGGTTCCTCTCCTGTCACATGTCAGCACTGAATGATGGGCTGGGTCCTGCAGGAGTCAAACCGGTTCTGATAAGGAGGGATTTTGAGCTCCTCTAAATCTCAGTCTGGGTCTAAATCTGGCACAGCCTGTGGTGATGCTCCCTTCAAGTGTGTTGGTTTGCACAATATTTCTCCAGTCGGCTCTGTCTGCATCCCATCCCAGTCCTTACTCATCCCTTGGCTCCTGCTGGGGTTGGATCCTTCCCCTGCCAGGGCAGTGTCAGTTGGAAGCAGCCCAGGCTCAGCAGGGAGGATCTGTTTCTTCATCACCCTCAGAGGTGCTTGGAGCTGTTCACACCTGCCATGGTTTGGTTGTACAGAGTCACGGGGCACCCTGAGCTGGAAGGGACTCACAGAGCTCATCAGTCCAACCCCTGGCCCTGCACAGACATCCCAACAATCCCACCCTGTCCTGAGAGCTCTGGCAGCCTTGGGGCTGTGCCCACTGCCCTGGGGAGCCTGGTCAGTGCCAACCACCCTCTGGGGGAAGAGCCTTGTCCTAAAAATACAGGTGGGAAGTGAATGATGACCCTCCTGGCCCGCGGTGGGCTGTGATGGTGCCTCAATCACGCGTAAAGAGACCTGCCAATAACTGGGGAGACCCTCAGCAAACCCAACTCGTGGCGACACGTGAAATGTGTTACTTTAAAACTGGATTTTTTTCTTTTTTTTTTTTTACTCCAGAACCGACAGCACAAGGCCCCCGTTCCCACCACGCCGCACCAAGTTTGAGCGGCCGGGAATTCCGACAACACGGTGGGATGCCTGGAGAGGAAAAGGAAGGAGCCGGGTGGCGGTGCCTTACCGGGAGGTGGGTGAACACGGCGAAGGTGCTGCGCAGGAAGCCGATCAGGTCCACCAGGTAGTCGCTGGCCCTGCTCCCCGGCTCCAGGGCCATCCAGTCGTAGTCTGCCAGCTGCAGGAACTGGTCGATCTTCTGGTTCAGGTTGGTGTAGATCTCCTCCTCGGCCGCGTGCCGGGCGTCCTGGGGGCGGGACGTTACGTGGGCTGGGGGTCTCCACACCAGCAATCCCCACGGGGACTCGACCCTCGGACCCAAAAAAAGCTCAGGGAGCCCCCACAGGGCTGCTGCAGCCTCAGGTCGGTCACACTGCTGGGACAGGCTGGTGGTGGGAGAGCTCAGGGTGGATTCCGCCTCTGATCCAACCCCGGGACAAATTTAGTGCAGGACGCGAGGAAAGGGCTGAGACCCACCAACCCAAAAGGTGTGGGGGGTGCAGGAGGCCACAGAGGAGCCCCCCTGCCAAAACAAGGCAGGAAACTCAGCTTTAGGTCAAAGAGGTGGGTGAGGCCAGAATGGACTTCCCTGAGGACAGGAGACCTTCGTTTGCTGCCGAGTTACCCCAAGGGCAAAGCTCACCCTGCTGCTCCCAGGGGACACAACTCAAACACCCCACACTTGGCCCGTCATGGCCTCAACATTCCATGTAAAGCATCCGCGTGAACACTCCTGGGCTTGGATTTCAAGATCTGAAGGCTGGGGAGCTCCTGTCAGCCTCGATTTTTAGGGAATAGTGCTAAAAGGAGCGGAAAGGTACAGAAATATAAACCCTCTGCTCTCCACTGGGGTGAGGAATTCATGGCCAGGCATGGGTCACACCGCACTCAAACGGCAAAATGAAAATTCGTTTTAAAAATAAATAAATCATCAGGCTTTTGATTTAAAGCCTGGTTGTTGTTGTTACTATTATTATTATTATTATTATTATTATTATCCTTTAGATAATCAGGGCTGTAAGTCAAGGCTACAAACTCACAACCTGGACAAGAGCAACGCTCCCAAGGAACCCAAAAGTGACGGCAGAAACTTCCCAAAGTAGGACCAAATCATCTTCTGGCTCAGCCCAGCTGCCTAAAACTCCAAATCCACGCTCTCCGAGCAACCCCCCCACCAGCCCCTGCCGGAGGTGGAGCCGCTGGGTTCCTCACCTTGAAGGTGGTGGTCCCGTAGAGCTTCGTCGTGTGCACGGTTTCCGGAAGCACGTTGGTGATGTTGGTGATGAATTCCTCGAGGAACTTGCAGGATTTCTCCAGATGGGTCGTGTTTATGATAATCTGCACGAGCTGGAAAGGCAAAAAAAAAAAGGGGGGTTCAAGTGTGGTGCTTCCCAAAGCCAGGGATGTGCTGGGTTAAACCCGAGGAACGCTGGCGTGAAAAGCTGGCGCTGTGCAAACACAGTCCTGAGCTTTGCTCCGGACTCAAAGTGGCTCCTCCTTTACCAACAGCAGAAACTTAAATAAAAGGTTAATTTGGGGGTGAAAGCCTTTCCCGTGACAGCCACTTAATACCATGGGAGCTAATTATTTCTAATGACTTTCCTACGCTCAGCTGTCACTCCGGGCTCGTGTCAGCGGTGCCCAAACACAACAGGCCTCCCAAAAAAACTGCCCTGACAAATCAGAAGGCAAGCAAAAAAAAAAAAAAAACCTAAAAAAAAAGTCTTCTGTCTGCCAATGAACCCCAAATAACCCCCAGCTGGAGTGACACCCAGCAGCATCACACCGAGGCAAACAAAGAAACCACCACGTTTGGCTTCTGGGAGGGTGCTGGTGGTGACCAGATCTCTTCCAGACCCAGAAGGCATCACAAAGCTGGATTAATTATAATTGCTTTGGAACTGTTATTAAATTATAATTGAATTGCTGAAGCGTCGTCTGGAGCCACCTCCTCTGCAGGAATGGTTTTGAAACACCCACAGCTCTGGATGAGATTGGATTAAACAGCAATTTAAGGGGTTTAGGCACAGAAATACTGAAGTGACACTGCAAAGATCACTGAGCCCAACTCCTGGTGGTGCTGGATGGCACGGGAAGGGTGATGGTCACATCAGGGAGGTTCAGTGTGGACATCAGGAAGGAAGAGAGGCATCAGGAAGATGGTGCAGAACTGGAACAGGGGGCCCAGAGAACCTTTGGGATTTCTCTCTGGGAGAAAGGAAAAGTCAGGTAAGAAAACCCACGGCTGGCACGATCCAAGCGAGCAATGATCCCAATGTCAGTGGGAGAGAAGAGAAGACTGGGGGGAGACGTCAGTGCAGTCACAACTGCCTGGGCAGGGGCAGAGGAGGGGCAGGACTGAGCTCTGCTCTGGGGGGACCAGGGACAG
>JAWMRA010000063.1:554009-586310 GCA_035584735.1 Pseudotriccus pelzelni
GGGGGAGGCCCTGGCACAGGTTGCCCAGAGAAGCTGTGGCTGCCCCTGGATCCCTGGAAGTGCCCAAGGCCAGGTTGGAGGGGGCTTGGAGCCACCTGGGCTAGTGGAAGGTGTCCCTGCCCATGGCAGGGGGTGGGATGGGG
The DNA here is from genome assembly GCA_035584735.1 of Pseudotriccus pelzelni. Taxonomy (NCBI): domain Eukaryota; kingdom Metazoa; phylum Chordata; class Aves; order Passeriformes; family Tyrannidae; genus Pseudotriccus; species Pseudotriccus pelzelni. The sequence goes on from JAWMRA010000063.1 coordinate 554,153, forward strand.
TGATCTTTGAGGCCACTTCCAACCCAAACCATTCTGGGATTCCATGCTCTGAAGGCCCAGGTGAAATTCCTGCTCATGATGTCCTTGCCAGGGAACTGCTTTGCTCTGAGATTGTCACTTCAGAAAGACTTTCCAGCGTTCGCAGGGCTCCCATGTGAAATAGAGCCTCAGTTTTTATCTGCCCATGGCAGCACAGCAGCCTGGCCTGGAGTTCCCAGCTATGTTTGGAATTGCTGGGACTTGAGTGCTGGCAGAGCCACATCATGGCTTTGTTTAAGCAATAATTCTGGCTCCTGGGCAAAGGTTTATTGAAGGGCTGCCTGAATGAGGCAGGTGGTGTGTGTGACCTGCAACATTCCCCTCAGAGTGAGGGAATTGGCCCCAGGCTTTCAGGGGGATGTTGGCTGTGGATGAGGCTGAGGGTTTATGTTGGATGTGTTCATGCTATGAAACAACCCTCGGGGCAGTTCTGTACTTCCAGAGGTATTTTCAGAGGATCTGAGCTGACAGGTTTCAATGTGAACTGAAAAGTTTCAAACCTTCAAGTAGGTTCAGCTCTGGCATCCTGCTATCCTGGTTTTCCTTCTGTCTCTATTTTTAAGCATTTCTGTGCCTAAAGGAGTTCGTGATTAGGACATAAATCAGAGTTTTGAAGGGTTTGTTTGCAATTCTCTTTTTCTGCTGAGACATTTCTTGTGTGACTTTGGCAAGTCCTTTAAAGCAGGATTCATCTCCTTTACTCTTGGGCATCGAGCTGTTATTCAGGGATGTCTGGAGAATGATCAGATGGGGATGTCCGGAGGGTGATCACCTTCTCTGCCATAATATAGGTGTTTTTAAAAAAAAGTGGATCCTAACTTCTCCATTGGCACAGCAGGAAAAATAATGCATAATTTCTCCTCCAGGAATTTCTGTAATGCTCTCCTGGATAACTGGGCTTTGTATATCTTCATTTATATATATCTATATATCTTCATCTGAGGCTGCAGCTCATAAATCAGGGTTGTATCCCTTGTTTCCTGACAAGCCCATCTAATGCGTGTATTGAGGAAGCTGGAAATCTCCCTGTTCTGCCTCCCTTAATAATATATATAAAAAAAGATATATATATATATATGTTTATGTTATGCAGTGAAGCAATACTGGCCTATCTCAGCATTTTCACTTCACCTGAGCCCATGGTTCTGTGCACACGGTGTAAATGAGGGGGAAAATGGTTTTAAAGTTGCACTCTGGGGCAGTAACTCAGTGAGGCTGTTGTGGCTTAACAAGCCCTGTGAGCTCACAGGTATGAACCATCCCCTCCCTCCATCCTGCTGTCCTGGCTGTCCCCTTTTTTAGGAGAGTGCTCATATATTGAATCCAGGCAGCCTCAGATGTGCCAAAACCAATTTTCGTTCAGTATTTCACGGTTTATGGTAATTTTTCATCCCAAATCCATCTCCAAAGGACTCAGGCAATGGCCAGAGCTGCACTCACAGCCCTGGCAGGTGAGCTGGGAGCTCAGACCTGGCTCTCCCACACTTTTGTGGCCTTGGGGAACTTGTTTGTTATCTCCCATTCAATCTCCAGGCTTGTAAAATCAAACTGACAGCCCATGTCTGCCCTCAAGGTGCCGCAGGGTAAATTCCTAATACCCATGAAGTACTTGGGAGATCAGGAGTGTGATATAAATATCCAATAGTATTCATCGCAGTGTTGGCACAGGTGGCCATGTGAGATCCAGTTGGGAATGTCTGTAGGGACTCAGTGAACTCACCTGTGTGTTTTCCCTGTATTTGTTGTGTTCCCTGGTTGGGTTTGCATCCCAAACCCAAACATTTCAGATGTTCTGGAAACCAAACGGTGTCAAGTTCACCGGAATTCCCTGTGAACTGGGGCAAATGGAGCGGTTTGGGTGCCTGAATGTCCCTTTGGATGTGGTGGTGTTGGCTCTGCAAATCCAGCCTCCTGTGACAGCAGAGGTGGATCCGCAGCCTGGAAAAAAGGGCAGTAGTTGAGCCAAACTGGAGATGAGCAGAGAACGTTCCCCTTCCTGCAGATGCTGCACAAACTGAACACGAGTTGAGACGTTCAAAGGCCAAGAGCTTTGAGCTATTTTGGGCAGATTTCCAACCATAACAGGCACTGTTACTGCTTCACCATCTGCCCCCTGAGTTGCTGGAGCTGGAGATTGCTGGGGACAGGGTCAGCATTACAAAGGGGTACATGGGGGCCCCGTGGAGAATCCCTTGCTTGGGGGACATCCCTGCAGAAAGGGGCTGCTGAGCATGGAACACAAGCTTTTGCTGTTTAAAAAGAGACAGTTTCTTTCTCCCCTTGTCTCTCCCCCTGCCTGCAGCTGTGAGGAGAGAATTCTTTGTGCCTGAGTGACCCAGAGGACAGCAGGGAGTTGAAAATTAATTTGCATTTCGAAACACTACAGCTGTGGGGGGAACAAGCACGAGGGAGAATGTCACAGTCACTACAGGATTTGCTTGTGCTCTTATCCTGCTGCTGTTAGCAAAGGGAGAACTTTTTACCCTCTCAGTTGCAGGGAGTGTTATTGATCTAAATAAAAAACTCCAGCACTCAGGCTGAATCTGAATGTATTGTGGTATTTTATTGGATATTAGGGGAAAATTCTGCACTGAAGGGGCTGTCAAGGAACTCCCCAGGCTGCCCAGGGCAGTGGTGGAGTCCCCTTCCCTGGAGGGGCTTAAAAGCCCTGTGGATGTGGCACTTGGGGACAAGGGTTAGTGGTGACCTTGGCAGTGCTGGGGGAACGGCTGGACTCCACGATCTCTTTTCCAGCCTTAATGATCCTGTGATTATTTTGTATGAAACACTAAAACCCAACCCTAGAGAGCTGGCTGGACACAGCCTGGGCCATGGGTGTGCTGTACAACACCTCCAGTGGTTGCTGGAAGTGCAGGGAGTTCCCCTCGCAGCCCTGGGATTCCAGACTGCCGATGTGGGAATGTCAGCGCCGCCCCAGGACCTGCCAGACGTGGTTATCGACCTCCCCTGCCTGATGCAACCCAGGATTTGTGTTCCTCAGGCCTGAACTTTGCACTTTGCTTTCACACAGCCCTGGCTGAGCTGCCATAAAGGAAAAGTCCAGGCTGCCAAAGCAGAGTCTGGTGCTGATTCCAGCTGTGCCTGGATCTGTCCATGCATCCAGCTCGTGGCTTACAGTTCCCTCTTCCAGGATTGCACTTTCCCAAGTGCTTAAGTCCACAAAAAATCAGTGTGTGTGACCAGGAAACGGGGCAGCTCATCACAGAGGGCTTGGATTTTACACAACTCAGCACAAGTGGGAATAATAATGTGGGTCAGTTCTTGGAAATGAGGGAGAATCGAAGAATTGTGGAATCACAGACTGGTTTGTGTTGGAAGGGACCTTAAAGATCATCCCATCCCACCCCCTGCCATGGGCAGGGACACCTTCCAAGCCCCATCCAACCTGGCCCTGAACACCTTGAGCATCTTGAATGGAGGTGAATCCTTGGTCGGTTTTGTATTTCTATCTTATGCTGGTGACTCAAAGATCAGGAAAGGGACTTGGAGTGGGACAAAAGGCCTGAGAGGAGAATCTTTTAAAGCTGGATGTTTTTCTGAACATGCAGGGCTGGTGCCTGTGAAGTGACACATCACATGGTGGTGCAAAGTTGTGTGGCAGGGAACAATAAAAATAAAATCCTTAACCTCTGCCCTGTGCTGGTTTTATACCTGCGTGTAACCTCCACTCTGAGGGGGAGGGAAGAGCTTCAGACGAGTAATTTGAAATGAGGTTCCTGGGACAAGTTACAGGCTGAAATATTACAGGTTTTTTACTGGGTTTTTTAAGGAAATTCTTGGGCAGTTTTTTGCAAAGTGGACTTAATGATCTTAGAGGTCTTTTCTGACCTTAATGCTTCTAAAATTGAGTTAAAATAGGAATATTTTTGGGGTAAAAGCATCTGTATTTCTTTGGGTGAGGATATTCCCTGTTAGGGTTTTACATAATCCTGCATTAATGGCGAGGGAGTTGGGATTTATGTGCCTAATTTCAGGTGTCTGGAAGTTGTCAGGGTCTCAGCTGGGCACCGAATTTCAAGGAAGGGGCAGGTCCAGGCTGCAGTGGCACCATTTGTGTTGTACTGGCTGTTCTTGGGGTGCTTCATCCCCTGCCTGTCCTGTCCTTCTGGCTGATCCAAAGACATCGTGGACAACCAAGAGTGAGCTGCCTCCACCCACATTTTATCTGATGGTTGACGGTTTCAATTTCTATTCTTGTGGCTCAAAACAACCTTCTGTTGCTCAGTTCTGGATTTTTCTCCAAAGCTTCCCAATCTCCTGGCACTCAGTCCCAGTTATCCCCTCTGCTCAGGTGGTGCAGAACAGTGGTTTTCCATGTTCCTGGAGGTTTGCACCCCTGTGTGGGTTTGCTGTGTGTGGAATTCAGCTGAGGAGCAGCATTTTGGGTGCTATGGGCCATTACCCAGCCCAGAGATGGGGTTGGGAAAAGCCCCAGGAGAGCTTGCTGGGAGGTCTCGTGCCCCAGGCTGAACAAACAGTTCTGATTCCAGTAATGTGCTAAGAAAATAAAGCACCAGCAAGCCCCTCAAAACCCAGGGAGGGGATGTTACAAAAGATTCAGAAGGAAAAAAAAATCAGCCCAAGATGATAGGGAAGGAAGTGGGCCTGATTTGGGGATGAATCAAAATGTTCCTCAGAATGAAACCCATAAAAGTACTTCCTCTTAATGGCAGAGAATGAACCAGTTAACGAGCCCTCAGAGATGCAATAAAGCTTTCAAAGCAGCTGAGAGATGCTCAGGAATGAGTTGAATGAATTTCTTCAGCTGCTGTGGTGATGAAATGTGCTGGGTCCCCTTCGGAGAGCCTTTTGCACTTTGTTTCCTGGAACTGCCTGATGTTGGAGACAAGCAAAGGGAGAGAAGGGGAGGGAAAGGTAATTGATTTTGGGATGGGAGACATGTCCAGTGCTCCACTGAAAAGGTGGGTGTTCAAAGGCAGCACCTGGCAGTGGATTTCAGCCACCTACACTCAGTCACTGCAGGGAGATGTTCTGGAGCCAGTGGCTGCAGACTCTGTGGCTCAGCAAAGGAATAAACCCACCCTGAGGATCAGGTGCTTTTGTTGCCTGCCTGGGGACATGGCACTGCAGAGGGCCCTGGGCTGGGCTGGATAACCACAGGCACCAGTGCTGGGCTCAGAGGCTCCCTGAGCACATGGGGCTGGAGGCAGAGCTGGTGTTACCTGTTCCCTCCTCACCCCTTTCCCAAATGACCTGGTGGTTGTCAGGAACCAGATGCTGAGCTGGGGGGGCCTTGTGACTGTTAATGCAACCCACGTGTGTCATCAGTCTGGGTGTTGTAATTGCAGGAAACCACAGCAATTACCTGACACAAATAGAACTTCAGTGTTGCTGTTACTACATCCTAGAAGAGGAAATCTCCCTCAGTTCCCTGCTGTGATACCTGTCTGGCTCAAATCTGGCACGTGGTCTGGGATCCAGGAGCCAAACTCAGCTCCCGAAGCTGAAGAGTTCACCTGCAGCAGGGCAGGGATTTGGGCAGCAGATGGAGACAGGGACTCAAACCAACCAGTCCCAGCTGCTGCAGGGGATGGGCTTGGCACACCTGACATTCACAAAATTAAGTCTTAGCTTGTGCTGTCATCCTGCCTTTTCGTTCTGGAGGGAGCAGCCACTGTTCCCTCCATATGTGTGTATATCCATCTATAAAAATGTGTATTTAGCTAAAGGGCTTGGGATTCAAAGGGCAGAGGGATGTTAAACACACATCCGGTTGTCAGGTGTCAGCTTTGCTCAAAAATCTGAAAAACCAAGTCAACCCCCCAGCAAAGGGTCCTCAGGTGCAATTACAGCCCTCCTTGAATTTCAGTGCCTTCTCCCACTGTGCAGAATTCCCCCAAAATATCCAGGATATATTTAGTTTAAGGAACACATTGTCCTGGTAACCAGATCAGGAGATGCTGGGAACAGGCCTGCTGGGATTTTTTTCAGGGTGTACTAATTATTCTAACTGTGCCCGGGCTCCTCCATGATAAAATGTACTTCAGGGGGGTACTGGTGCTCCAGCCCTCACCTTCCCTGCTCTCCTGCTCCACACCATCAGCCCAGGTGCTGTTGGCCCACGGTGTGTGTTTGCAGAGCTGGATAAAATCCAGGAGGGGCAGATGGGCACACACAGAGCTCACTCCGTGGCCAGGCCTGCCGTGGGGAAGCACAGGCAGATGTTCCAGCTGTGCCCATGGTGGGCAGGTAAACAGGAGAGCTGGTCATGTGTGTGAGTATTGCCCTTCCCTGGTGGGAACTTGGGCAGGTAGGGAATGTGCTGTTGATTTATTTGCCTTTTTAAAATTTATTTATTTGCTTCTTGGTTTATTTACTTCTTGATTTATTTGCCTATTTATTTCTTCTTTATTTATTTCAACATGTTCTACTAATTTCAGGGGGACCCCTGTTGAGGTTCCAGGATGGACCACTATGTTCTTTGGGATTTGCAACATTAGCAGATCTTGTCACAACAGTTGAAAACTTGGGGAAACTCCTTTGCCCACTCCTGTGGGACTCTTGCATCCAGGCAGTTGGAAATGCCCACAGCTGTGGTGCTACTCAGAGCCCAGCAGTGCCAAAGTTCTGTCTCCTGACATTTCCTTGCACCTACAGGGACAGCAGAAGGTGATTTTCCTCCCCCAAACAAGTAGCCTTTGGTTTCCAAAGCTTTTGGCTTAAAGTGTAACTCTGCTTGCCCCAGAGTCTGCACCTGGCTTTGGAATAGAGTGGGAGATGCTGTAAATGCCTGGGGATGTGACACTAGAGCCTGACTCGTTAGTTCTGGCTGTCTCTTGGTGTCTTGGAACATCCAGGGCCTAATCTGCTGCAGCTGAGCCTGTGTGCCTGACGGGATTTACAGGTTCATTCCCTCCTGTGCTCCAGTCCAGACGTGCCCTTATCCCAGGATACACCTGCTGATTTCCAGGGAGTCTTCCCTCCAGCTGGGAGGGTTTGCTGCTGGGAGGGCAGCAGGGAAGGGGCAGGGGGAGATGGAGCACCCTCTGCAGCAGCACCGGGCAGAGCTGACGGGCAGATGGCATTTGCTGCCTGATCTAAGGGGATTTGCCACATGACCTGTTCGGAATCTGTGTCACAGGGCAAAGTGATCAGACCTGGCATCTCATGTAAGAATAAATCTAGATCAGCAGAGGAGCTGTGGCTAAAAGGTGGCTGGCACAGGGATCCCAGCTCTTTCCATGAGGATTTGCTGATGCTCCCAAGAGCTCTCTCCTGATTTTCTCTCTGTGTTCGGGGCAGTTTTATCTCTCTTTTATAAATCCAGTGATTTGCTCCTCCTTAAGCTCCCAGGGATGGACATACAGCTCCAGCAGTGGCTGTGCATGAGGCTGGGAAGCCAGCTGGAAGGAATCAGTTGGTGAAGCGGCTGGAATATTAACTTGACACCTAATTATGTCCTCTGCGCTGATTTTTCCATTCTGTCATGCCCTGCTCTGTCTGCACTTTCTGTGAGTGTGGGATATTGTGGAGCTCTCTGCGTCCAGCCACGCTCCAGCACACACTGGGAAGGAAATTATCAGTTGTCAAGACTCTCCTGGCTGTGGTGCCAAGAGTAGCATCTCCCTGATGTTTATGTTTGCTGAAACCAAGCAGTTGAGGTTAATCCTGTATAGATTTGAAAGACAGTATTTATTCCATCTCATAGCTCTTCTGGGATGGTATTTAACACCATGGGAATAGTGATGGGACCTGTGCTCTCTGTGCTGGACCAGAATTGATTATTTTCAATCTGATTTGTGTCCTGGGAGTTCTTTATTAAAATAAACACCTCTGACCAGTTTCCACACCAGCTCTTGAAGTAAAATTTCTTACAGGCTTTCTCCTCTAAGGAAGAAGTAAATTCATGGCCCAGCTGGGGATAGTTTATGACACCTGACAAGACCACAGCCTGAACAGGTCTTTAACAACCTGCTCAATTAACCCACAACCTCTTTCCTTCAGTCCCCCAGGTGCTCAAGAGCTGCACAGAGTTCATTGAGAAGCACGGCATCGTGGATGGGATCTACCGGCTCTCCGGGATTGCCTCCAACATCCAGAAACTCCGGTAAGGGCTGGGGGTGGTCCCTGAGTGCTGGGCAGGGCCCAGGCTGTGCTTCCAGGAGCACATTCCCTTGGCAGGAAGCTTTCCTTTGGGATGGAATATCAGGATCACAGTGTCCCTCTGCTGTCGTGTTTCGTTCCTGCTCCTTCTCACACCTGGAGCCCTTTTCTCGCTCCCTGTGGACTCCTGCTTGATTAGCAATTATCTGGGAATGTGCAGAGGATACGTGCCTGATTCCTGGGGGTGGCATTGCTGTGCTGTGCAGGAAGAGGCCAGGTGTGTGTCCTGCAGGTTAGGAGCTGTTCCCATCACTTCTCCCTTTATCCCTTTGTGAGGCTATTTCTCCTCCTGCCATTCGGTGTGGACTGCACTGTTGTGGAGAGACTGAGAATGCCAAGTGGTACGTGACTAATTCCAGTGCTGATCCTGAGAGAGGCAGCACAGGGGGATTTTCCATGTGCAGAATATCCTTTTTGAACCAGCTCTTCCCCAGCTCAGTGGGCAGGTTGGAGCTGGGACAGTGACTGTACAAACCCCTGGATGGATGGGTTTATTCTGGTTCAGATTAATCCTGTTTCTCATTGCAGCAAGTCCCATTTAAAAAATGCTCCTGAGGGGTTTTTATGCAGGATCCAAAGGCTCCCATTGGAGCTCTGGCCCACAGCAGTCCTGGCTGAATAAAACGTTTGCCATTGCTTCAGTCACATCCCTTTAATGCGCCATTTTGACTTGTGCTGGACCATCCTAATCTCTGCCTTAGTCCATTTTTCCCCTTTCTGTTGCCAATACCCTTTTCTCCTTTGCTGTGTATCAAAGGTGCTTTAAAAATGGTTTTCTAAGACTGTAATGGCATCATTCCCTGATACAGTGCAAAGACTGAAGTGACAGCCTGTTTTCCAGTTTTCTGAGATGTTCCAAAGACCAAATAAGGGAGGACATGGCATTTATTGACACTGCCCCTGTTCATCTAAATCACTACAGATTTTCAGTGTTTGATTAAGGCAAGACTGGCTGTGTTGCTTTAGCTCCCAGCTGTATAAACAGGGCATTAGGCTCATTTCAGAGCTAGAGCTGCAGTGTCCTTATAAATGAGTCACTCTGCTAAGGTTTCACATAGAAGAGCTGCATCTCCTGGATTTAAGGGGCTTTTTGGTTGGAGACAAAGTTATAGAATTGATTCCATGTGGGCAGTTTTCATGGGACAGGGTTTGGCTCTTCAGCAGGGCAGTGGCAGGGGGCAGACGGAGCCAGGGTTGATTTGGGGTGTTCATCCCTGAGTCCTGGCTTTCTTTGGGAGACGTGGAGAGTTGTGTTCTACTAACAAAATCTTCCTATAGGGTCAGAAGAAATAGCATGTAGTCCTTGAAACAGCCAGTGTAGAGAGGGGAAAGGCTGGATGTAGAGGGGCTTCTCTTTACTCCATATTGACATCTGACAAGGTGTGGGATTTATTCCTAGGAAAATACACTGGAGTAGGGCAGGATATGAGCAGAGGATTTGAGTGGGCTGGGGCCTGTCCCTGCTCTCCCTTCTGAGCTTTCTGTGGAGCCAAGTGCTGGGAAGAAGTTTCTGTCCCAGGTGTGAGCAAGGGGTGGGTCAGTACGTGTGGAAATGGTGTGTGCTGAGCACCAAGGGCTGTGGCTGCTGGGAGCCCATCAGGGGGGAAGACGGGCCTTCCTCCCCTTCTGTGCTGCCTCTGGCATGAGGAGCAGGGCTGGACTGTTCACTCTCTCCTGCCCCTCAGTCTGGCTTGTCCTGATCCCGAGGGATGAGTTACCAGCACTGCTGGTGCCCTGGCACAGGGAAAGACAGGGTTGGGGTTGGGGTTGGGGTTGGGGTTAGGGTTAGGACAGGCTCAGTGCTGGAGCTGTGCTGAGGGGCTTTGTTACCCTCTGGGTCACAAACTGCCTGCTTTGGATGGAGGAGAGATCAGGGGTGTTCCCACTGAGCCCAGACATGGCTGTGGGTGCGGTGCAGGCAGGATCAGCCCTTCTGATCCTAAAAGCCCTCGTAGGGACCCCAAGGTCCAGCAGGGCCAGCCGAGTTCCCCCAGCTCCCAGGCCTGACTCACCACACTCATCCCTGCAGATCTGGCCTAATTTGAAACGACACTTTCCATGCACATATTCCAGCCCTTGGCCTTCTAAGCTCAGCTTTTATTTCATAAATGGTTTTGATTTTGTTTTTTTTCCCCCTCTCTCTGAAAACCAAGGGAGTGCTCAGGGATGCTCTTCATGTGGTTCCTGGCTCTCCTCGCCCCGTGGCAGAGGCAGGCTCAGCTCACCAGTTTGTCCCCCAGGAATTCTGCACACACTGGTTTCCATGTGCTGCCCTTGGCACTGCTGTTGGCATGGCTTGATCATTGCAGTTCCCAGGCCTTTGAAATGCAGAGGGGCAGCTTTCATCAGACCTGTGGGCAATCTCAGGCACAGCCCTTGGGAGTTTAACAGATTGTCCTTGTGGTCTTGGAAGGCTTTCTCTGAAGCCTTTGTGAAAAGCTCTGATGCAGCAAAAGGGGTTGCAGCCAACTGGTTGTAAAACTGACTGAAAATGCCTTATTAGAAAAAAATAAACTCTGATTTTTGGAAAAACCCCCTGTAGCAGCCCCAAAGCCGTGGGTCACTTGGCTTTGATGGCTAAGGATTTATTTTTTCCTGTAAATCAGGAAACCCTTGCTTTGCTTGACTGTAATTTGCTGGGTTTGATTTCAATGCTCCTTCTCCAACCCCTTGGCCCATATCTTGTTTCCAGCCACGAGTTTGACTCGGAGCAGATTCCCGACCTGACCAAGGACATTTACATCCAGGACATCCACTGTGTGGGCTCCCTGTGCAAGCTGTACTTCCGAGAGCTCCCCAACCCCCTGCTCACCTACCAGCTCTACGAGAAGTTCTCAGTGAGTATGAGGCAAATGTGAGCCACTTCCCACCTCAGTGGGGCTTCAGTGGAGCACTGAAAGGACCCCCAGCAAGGGGAACCTGCTTCGACACACTTTCCCCTGTTTGCTTTTGCTTAGTTTGAGGGTTTTAGAGCAATCTGAAGAGCACACCTCCAAAATCACCAACCTGACAGCAACTGGTCTTTGCTGCCCACACACCAGATTCCCCTCCTGCCATTCCAGCAGGAAGTGCCCAGAGTTTGAGGTGCCTTCCCTGTTGCCCTTTAGGTCACTCACAAGTGCCTTTGTCCCCTGTGCCACGGTGTATTGATTCCACTTCCCCAGCAGAAGGTCACTGGGGGACACCAGCCATGAATTCCTGATGGTTTGCTGTTCCCCCAGTGATTTCTTGAGAATAGAAGCAAACACACCTTCTGCAAGGAATTGCTCTGTACAGTGAAGCTCTCAAGTGCCCCAGATGAGGGTTTCCTTGGCCTTCCTCACACGATCCGTGTGCTGCTCCGACCCCAGGACAGACCCCTCACCCAAGGGAGGGAAGAGCAGCAGAATCCACCTCCCTGCTGAAGAACTGTGCCCTGGCCTTGTGGTGCAAGGTGCAGGTTTTCAGCTTTCTTTGCAGCTCAATCCCTCCCTGCCTCCTTCCAGGATGCTGTTTCTGCTGCTACAGACGAGGAGAGGCTGGTGAAGATCCACGATGTGATCCAGCAGCTGCCCCCTCCCCACTACAGGTGAGGGCCATTCCTTTGCTGGAATCTGGGCAGAGAAAGGATAGGATTTCAGTTTCCCTCTCAAGATGTGTTTCTGCACATTGAAACGGTTGCATAAAGCTGATTCTGTGTTTTAATCAGCTCCTTACCAAACACTCCATTCTATACATGGTCTTACTTGACTTCCTTGGAAAGTCTGTACAGGAGGGAAATACAGCCTTGGTACGTCAGAGGTGGCTGATAAATAGTTTTATTGCTGGGAGGGCACAAAACCAGCTCTAGGATGATACTTTAAAAAAGTGAAATATGTCCAAAAAATAAACATAATTTGTCTCCAATTTCCCTCTCCCAGTAATAAATAGTAACTAGCAAATAATAACAGTTGTCTGTTAGAATAACTAAAGTATTATGTTAGTGTTATGTATTAGAATAACTAACATAATAGAGTGTTTAAAAATCACCAATTACAGTGCTATATTCAAACTAATTAGTATTAATAGCAATTTGTGCTATGTGGTAATGAGTCTTGACTAAGAATAATAACATTTTAACAGTCTTTAGTATTAAAATTTATGTCAGGGTATGGTAAAGAAGCATCAGACAAATTGCCACGGTGATTGGTTTTAATAACTGCATGTAATACTGTATGTTAATGAGACTTTAATGTTAGTAACTACTGGTAACTACTACTGCATTATAATCACAATTGATTATTGCAATATATATTAATTTGGAGGACCAGTTAGAATTCTGTGCTCTCAGTGCTATAGATGGCCAGTTGTAACACATAAAATCAATTAAATATTTAAATTTCAATTCTTGTGATATATGGTGATTAGCTGGGCAACTGCAATGCTGCACCTGAGTGCTATAAATAACTCACTATAATGGTTAACCAGGATTTAACTAATTGTTATAAGCTGCAACCGTGTGCTACTTGCTCATTAAATAACATGGGCTAGTTGGTGGAACAGCTGGTACTTTTAGTAATTAATTACAATATTTTATTTGTTTTAATTAAGGGGGCAGGGCCTTCTCAAAAATAAAGTGATCTCCTTTGGTGCAGGTTCTCTGGGGCATCCCACCTTTTCCCTAGAATGACTTTTCCTCTGTGGGCTGGTTAAGCTGGGTGCTGGTCCATGGCTTGGTCCTGGAGAGGAAGCCCAGCCCAGCCCTGGAACTGGGATGCTGGAGGTGCACGGGGCTCTTTCCTCCTGTCCTCAGTTTGCTGGAGGAAAGGAAAAAACACTTTATTATTCTGCTGCTCAGTGATGAGGAGTTGCAGGCAGGAGATGTCAGCTTTGTTCTCAACCAGAACCATCTGCCTTCACTTCCAGTCCTTGTCCCTTTGTGGAATTTTGAGCCCCTCTGCTCCATCTCCCCTCCCAAAACCAAAGATGTTGCCAAGCCCCAGCACTGAGGAGGATGGAGCAGCATTTTCATTGACACCTCCTGCTCCCTCCTCCCCAGGGGGTACAGCAGTGTTTAATTAATATATAAAAAGGCATTTTTTATGCAAGTACAAGTCTCTGAAGTTTAACCTTGTGCCTCATCTACCTCCAAAAACCTGTAGCCAGTAATTTCGTCTGTAGAACTCAGGTACAACTTGCTGATTTTCAGAATCCTGGGGTGTCAAAATCAGGACTCCCCCTCTTCCCAGGACTGGCATTCCCCATCCTTCCCCCTGAGCAGCTCCTCAGGGCCGTTGCACACCTGCAAAGAGGATATTTTGGGGACAGATCAGGAGGGGCTCCCCTCAGCCCACCCCTGTGTCGCTGTTTGCTGAAGACACTCCCCGTGGTCTGAGGGGAAGGAGTTCAAGCGTTTCTTTCTGGAAGCTGTCAGACCAAAAGGAAATAATGAGCTGGGTTTGCTCTGGGATCACAGCCTGGCTTTGCTCAGTGGTGCTGAACATTTGCCTCTCTCCCGTTTTCCAGGACACTGGAGTTCCTAATGAGGCACTTGGCTCGTCTGGCTGATTACTGCTCCATCACAAACATGCACACCAAGAACCTGGCCATTGTCTGGGCTCCCAACCTCCTCAGGTACCCTGGGCTTTTCCCTTTTCACTAAAGATAAGTCTTTATGTTTATAAAAACCAGACAGATACCTCTTCTCTGGAAAATCCTGACTTCCAGCAGCTGGAAGGAGCTCTTCCTTTCTTCATCCAATGTGCTGCTTCTCCTGTAAAATATGGGAAAATACTCTAAGCAGGATTTAAGACCCAACTGGCACGTCCCTGAGTTAGTGATGTAAAACAGCCCCTGCTGTTGTCAGTGGGACCAGCCCAAAAACATCCTGGTATATTGTGTCTCACACAGCCCAGTCCCACTGGCTGCAGGTCAGTCAGTAGTGCCAAGGAAAAATTCCCTCAACCCTCTTTTCTAGAGGATAATTTCCCCTTTCCTGGTTAGATGAGACAAGTGTGTCCCTGATTATCTTAGGGAATTTCTTCAGTGGCATCACTAATTTCCCACTGCAGAAGTCTATGGAGTCTGATTTGACAGCTTGTGGCTGTAAGAATTCAAACTTACGGGAGTAATCTTGGATAAATCTGTCCCCTAAAATTAGTTTTGAATGTGCGTAATGGGGTAGTTCAAAATTAATGGTGTTATTTAAAAATTTTGCTTTAAAAGAAAAAAATAATATCACCCTGCTCTCTATTAATATTATTTCTGAACTGCTTTTGTTACTGACCTGAGAAATCTTGAGTGTGCAGTTCACCATAAAATCCCAGAGTGGTTTGGGTTGAAAGGGACCTTAAAGCCCACCCAGTGCCACCCCCTGCCATGGGCAGGGACGCCTTCCACTAGTCCACGTTGCTCCAAGGCCTGTCCAACCTGGCCTTGGACACTTCCAGTTCACGCAGCTGAGCTGTTATCCTCTTTCTGGCCATTCACCCCAGGCAGTCGAATGATGTCAGGTCTGAGATTGCTTTGGTGAATCCTGGGGCACTCACTGGTCAGATCAGTTGGAGACATTTCCCTGCTCGAGGGAAAATCCCATTAGGGGCTGCAGTGAGGTTTGTGCAGGGGCAATTAAACTGTGCCAGTCGTGGTACCTGGAAGTTCTCAAAAACTTCCCCATTAGGGCTGTTCCATTTATTTACCTTGAGCCAGACCTGCCTCACACCCTTTTTCCTTCTAGTCCAGCTTTCCTCTTGCCATTTCAGTGAGACTTGAAGCCAAACCGAAAATCTGCCTTTCAATCCCTGCCGTCACTTGCGTAGTGCTGTGCTGGGATTTCATCCCGTGGCTGCCCCTGCAGCCTTGTCTGCATGAGCACGGGCACAGCACCTTGCCCAGGAGGAGCATCACCCCTGGCTGGCCCTGTTTCACTTCTCTCCTTTCCCAGGTCCAAGCAGATCGAGTCAGCCTGTTTCAGTGGCACAGCTGCCTTCATGGAGGTGCGGATCCAGTCGGTGGTGGTGGAGTTCATCCTGAACCACGTGGATGTTCTGTTCAGCTCCAAGCTCAGCTCGGTCATCCGGGATGGGGCAGGTGCGTGTCCCCCTCCCCTCCCCACTCAAGGCATTCAGTGGATATCTGAGCTCTCTGATGGGTTTTTTTCTAACCTAGAGGTCACATTTCCACATTTCCCAGGTTATTATGCGAGAACCCAACAAATATGGCCTAGTTTTAGAAATTGCTGTCAGTCCCTTTCTCAGAAGCCAAGGACACCCCACAGGAGGGCACAGAGTAATGTTTGGCTGCTGCTTTTGTGTCCTACAACTGAGAAATTGCAAGGAATCAGAAACCTCTTGCCTGAAAAAGTCAGTCAGGAGCCAAAAAATTGCTCCCCAGGCAATTATTATAGAGGTAAGATAATAGAGCAGTTTTAGTAGAAGGCCTTCAACCACCACGGGGGTACAGAGATGTGCACGCGTGTCCAGGGGTTCCAAAATTTAAAGTATTATCCCATCCAATCCCATATTTATCTGCCCCCCAGATCCTCCCCCTGGATGGACATTGAGGTAGGGGGCTCGGGGACCCCCTCTTTCTCATCTTCCTCTTCATCCCTTCATCTGTCTCCCTCTGCTCCCTCTGCTTTTTAAAGCCACCACTGTCAATCTCCTGCGTACTTACCCATTTCAGCTCTCTACATTTATCCACGTACCTTAGAACACCAGTAGGAATTAAGGATTTAAAGCAAGCTCTCTGTATTCGGTGATGTTGATGCTAAGAAACTTAGTCTTGCTCTTAATAGGGGCTATTTTGACATCTGCTGTGCTGGTTATTCCTCGCAGCAGCACATCCTGTGTGGGTTCATGAGCAGGGCTGACCAGCCATGAACTGCAACACGTTTGTGCCCAGCCCTGGGGCACCTGAAACACATTCGGCCTTGGAACCAACAAGTTCCCTTGAGTAACTAAGACCATGTCGCTGTTCCATGGAAAAGGAGCAGAGTTCCACCAGGAAGAAGGTTTCCTCTGTGTGTTAGATCAACAAACGGGGCCACCACAAGCTGTTCCTGCTCCTAAGCAGCATTAAGCGTTCACCATCTGCCTTGACAACCTGCCCTGCCCCTGAAACACGCACAGCCTGGGCAGTGCAGAGAGCTGCTTTTCCACTGGATTCGCTGCTCCCCTCTTTTAAACAAGCCATATTTCTACTTAGGACAACAGAGTTCCCCGGCTTTTGTTCCTCCTGGAAAGGGATTGTAACTCAGCAGGAGCCAGAGGTTGGTTTGGCTCAGCAGTGACAGCCCCCATCAGGCTCTGCCAGGGCAAGATAAGCATGCTCAGAATCCCAGCCAGATGATTATCCAGGCTTAGAATGGGCCATGTAAATTCAGCTAATTGTTTAATGACTTGGTCACTCACATTCAGTGGGCTTGGACACAAAACTGGCAGGGTCAAGAGCTGGGTTATTTGGCATATTTAGCAGGAATAGTGCACTCCAGCATGGCTTCAGGAGCCTCTGGGATCGAGCACAGCTCCTGCACCCACCTGTAAGGGGTGAAAGTGGTGCTGCCAAGGCTCTTCTAACCCACAGTTCACCCAGGACAGCATTTACAGCTCACACACACCAGGAGCTGTGGGAATGGAACCAACCAGGATGTTGTGCGATGGCACATTCCCCCCACGCCCCTGAACTCCTCTGGGAGCAACCCTATAAACACTTGTACAATAAACAATGGCAAACAAAGGACAGCTGCTGTGATCCCCTCTACACTGAAGCTGACAGCAGCAGGAGGCAACAGCAACTACTTTCACGTGTTCATCTCCAAAAGCAGGCCCAAACTGTAAAAGGCCGAGGGTGAGACACAGAGCAGATTGTTTGCTGTGTGCCTCTGCACTGTGGTTTGTGCAGCTTCAGTCACACATGGCATTTCCTCTTGTACCAAGAGGTGCAACGTGGGAATGACCCAGCCAAACTTTGTACGAAACAAAACCATCATTTTCTTTGCAGGCTTTTGTATAGAGATGAAGCTGAAGTAAAGTATGTCACAGAGGTTTCAGATCTGCCTGCTTCTCTCTTCCTTTATTTTTTAACTCACCAAGCTACTCAGTGAGAGATTCCTTTTGTCACAAACCTCTCTCTGACCACATTTTGTGGCTGGGATAACAAAGGTTTAGAAAAACACAGCACTGCCCTAGACACACAGACCGAGCTTTGATCTCTGCACTGCTGTTTTCTGACTCTCCCTGTTGCCTGTGGTTTTTTCCTTGCAGGGCACAGCTCCCTGTCCCGGCCCAAGTCTCTGCTGGTTTCCTCTCCCTCCACGAAGCTGCTCACACTGGAGGAGGCACAGGCTCGGACACAGGCCCAGATCAACTCTCCCATCGTGGCAGACAGCAAGTACATAGAAGTGGGAGAGGGCCCAGCAGCTTTGCAGGGGAAATTCCACACAGTCATAGACTTCCCATCTGAAAGGTAGGGACAAGTTTCTTCCCAGCAACATAACTGGTTTGTTTTGATCACAGCAAAAACTTGCTGATAGGGACTGGTCACATGTGAAATGTTGTAGCTGTTTTTCCACCTGCTTTGGACTCTGTGAGGATTCAGCTTATTGGAACAATGGGCTTGTGGGTTTAATTTGCTTGTGCACCACTCCTTTCTAGCAGGGTTATCGTTAAATGTATAAATCTGTGTTGCATTGGTGCACAGAGATGACTGTACCAGTCACACAGAAGGAGGTGGAAACAGAGTGACCACGTGGAGACACTGTGGTTTTTCAGGTTTCAGGACTAAGTGCCTGTAACATCTCCAGGTTGCTCCGAGTGGAGCAGTTGCCCAGGCTCGATGACACTAGAAATGGCAGTGGGAGGAGATGAAGGTGATTTTACAGCACGAATGAGGTACCTTTATGGGTACCCTTTTTGGGTACCTTTATGGCTGCACAGCTCCCCAGAGAGCTGGAAATCCATCCCTCAGCTGCTGTGCTGGACAGGCAGGAGCCTTTGTTCACCTGCATCACAGAGTTGGGTGGAATTCACCCAGCAAGACTTCAGGGCTGAGCTGTAGGAATGAAAAACCTCAGCTGTTGAGAAGAGGGAATGTTTCGAAGCAAAAATCAGAGTGCTGATAACAACTGACCAGCTTCCCTCTCCAACGTGTGCTCTCTTTGCTCCCCCAGAAAAAGGCCTCCCAGCAAGATGAAGAAGTCTCCAGTGGGCAGCTGGAGATCCTTCTTCAACCTGGGCAAATCCTCCTCTGTGTCCAAGCGCAAACTGCAGCGCAACCCCAGCGAGCCCTCGGAGATGAAAGCCATAGCCCTGGCAGGTGAGCTGCAGTCCCCTCCCAAAATCTGGCCTTGAGCAGCGCACGTTCAGCGTGCTTTTATCTCCTTCTAGCGGCCAAGCCGTGCGTGACACTCCAGGGAGCTGCTCTTGCCAGAGTGGATCTCGGGCAGCTCCGGAGCCTAACAGAGCTCGCACTCTGCGACTCTGGAATGACAATATGTGGGTGCTGCTGGAATAAGTCTCAGAATAATTCCTTCCGACACTCTGATTATAAAATGAGAGTACAGCTCTGGCTCCCTTTGCTGCTCTCAGAAGATAAAATTAGGGAAAGGCACCTTCCTACAAACACTCCCTGTGTAATGAGAACACATCCAAAAACACTTAGTAGCCACAGCCAGGATATGTAGGCTGAATCCTCAGCCTTTTCCATAGATCATTTTCTGTCTTCTTCCAAGTTTAAAAATAGCAGCAATGTGTTTTTGAGGTAAAACACACCACAAGTCCCAAAACGTGGGCCATTGATAACTTTTACCCCACCTTCTCCCCGGTCCCATTTTCAAATTATAACCCTCACGCACCATAAATACCCTTTGGGACTGTCGCCTTGGAGACTGAAGTTGAGCTTGTTCAGTGCCCATAAAACAAGTTGTGAAAATGTTATTTTCTTCCCTGTTTTTGAGGGGTTTTCCTTGCTGGCAGGAGCCAGCCAGTCACCACGGGTATATCCCGAGTCTGTAGCAGGATGATGTGGAGAGTTGTTTCCTGCCCTGTCACCTACAGCAGGTACCATTTGAGTGGGTTACCTTTCCCAGGAAAAAATGAGCATCAGAAACCCATCCCCAAAACACAATTCCTCTCAGAACAGTGTTGCTGGAAATCTATGTGTGTCTTTCCTGCCATCATTATTACACAGCCCAGTGTAAAGCACTGTCACCACTCAGCCTTTCCCTGTGTGGATTCCTTCCCTCAGGTGGACGAGGAGACAGCGGGACCCTGCGCTCGGCTAAAAGTGAGGAGTCTCTCACCTCCCTGCACGCCGTGGATGGTAAGACAAACTCCCCCCTGCACTTGTAATAAACGTGGATTAAAGGAGGCAGCCTGACATTCCTGGCTGCAGATATACCACAGGGCAGCTTTTCCACCCCTTCAAGGAAAGGTGGACTTGCTAATTAACAAAGCTGCCCGGCACAGATGGGTGTCACAGAAATGCTGTTCATGCCTTTTTTTCCTTCTAAGGTAAAAAACCCAAAGCTCCTGCTTTGGTGTCGCTGGCACTGCATATGTTCCTGCCTTGTCACCTCCCCTTTCTGTTCCAAGGCTGGCAAGGCAGCATCATGAAGGAAAGTGCTCTCTGAGAAAGTCTTAGGCCTCCAGCACATTTAAACTGGTTTTGCTTGTACACACAGCTTAGTTTCAACCAACTCA
Organism: Pseudotriccus pelzelni; assembly: GCA_035584735.1. NCBI lineage: Eukaryota > Metazoa > Chordata > Aves > Passeriformes > Tyrannidae > Pseudotriccus > Pseudotriccus pelzelni. Next base: position 573,994 of record JAWMRA010000063.1, read on the forward strand.
GACCTGGAACTGCTGTAAAAGAGCTTAAACAAAGGCAATAAACAGTTGCTGCTAACAGCGTCACTTTTGGGTGCAGGGCTTACCAGCTGAGCCTGAACACCCCCACCAGGCCCTGGCCTCCTGGACAGCAGGATTTTGTCACTAACCCACAGCTATCTCCTCGTTCCCAGGTGAATCCAAACTGTTCCGGCCCCGAAGGCCCAGATCCAGCAGCGATGCCCTCTCTGCTTCCTTCAACGGGGAGCTCCTGGGCAACATGAACCGCTGCAACTCCTACGACAACCTCCCCCACGACGACAGCGACGGGGACGAGGGGCTCATCCACGTCCCCGCCCTCATTTCCCCCCGCTCCTCCGAGGACGTCGACCTGAGCCCCCCGGACATCGGAGTCGCCAGCCTGGACTTTGACCCCATGTCCTTCCAGTGCAGCCCCCCCCAGGCGGAGTCCGAGTGCCTGGACAGCAGCACCTCCCTGCTGGAGTCGGTGGACATCAATAAGGACAAGCCAAGCCTGCTCAAGAAGGATTTAGAATCGGGCAGCCAGTCCCAGACCCCAGGCAGTGCCACGAGCTCTGAGCCAGTCTCCCCTTTCCAGGAGAAGATGAGTCCCTTCTTTACGCTGGACCTGAGCCCCACGGAGGAGCAGCCCTGCAAACCCCTCACCTTCTCACCCAAGATGGGCCGAAAGCCCATCAAATCTCCACCACTGACTGCAGAGCCCACTTGCTTTGCACTGCCCAGCCGTGGGCCAGAAGCCATCGGAGCAGTGCCCATCACATCCAGGAATTCCTCTGCTTCCAGCTGGAGCAAAGGGATTGGCATCACTGAGATCACAAACAGGTCCCCAACCCAGATGTCCTTGCCCCTGAAAAGCAGTGAAACAGGAGCAGGGGAAGGAGCCCACCAAGAGCTTCAGCATTCCCAGCTAGTGGCTGCTGGCAAGCCAGAGTTGCCAGAAGAAGGGGAGAGACCCATGCCAAGCAGTCAGACTAAGACTGTACCCACTGGACACACACAGCCAGGTACAGTGCATTTTCCTCCATTCTTTCTTTAAGTTCCCAAGGGGACCTGCTCTCAGAACCGCCCTCCTCTGCGTGCCTTTTAGGAGAGGGGATTTGCCCGTCAGTTCTGATCACGAGTGTCTTGCAGGGCTGTGCAGTAGGGTCTTAACCTCTGCCTTCTCCCTACATCACACAAAGCTCAGATAATTTTCCATAATGCTTTATATGCCACTTTTTTTTCCCCCCATCCTGTCATGCGTGAAAATCTCTAGCATGTTCTTCTCGATCATTTCAGCCAGTTGACCATCTAAGCCTTTTCTTTTTTAAATTAAAAATCTGCCAACACTGGAAGAAGGGACCTTTTCGCCTAAGACCTTATGATCAAAATTGTTTAAGGGTATCTCATTCTCTGCTACCTCCTTCCTACCTCTCTAGAAATGCAAGAGGAGCCTTTAGACAATCTCTTGTGTTTTTTTCCTCTTTGTGATGAACTGCTGTGCTGTTGAGCAGCGTTTGCGTGTGAGACACGAGCGTTTCGCACCAGAAGGAACTGCCGCTGTGAAGGCGTGGAAAGCATCTATTTTTTTATGATAGTCGTTAAGGTTAAGGTCACTCTCCTTATTGGGTAACATAAAATCACTCTCTCTCTCAATTTTCCCCCCATTAGGAGCAGTTGCCCTCGACTCCCCCCAGGATCCTGTTCCCGTCAGTTCTGTGTCTCTTATCCCTCCTCCTCCTCCGAAAAACGCAGCGCGCATGCTGGCCCTAGCGTTAGCCGAGTCCGCACAGCAAGCATCCGCCCAGTCCCTCAAAAGGCCAGGAGATGCTCATGCTGAAAGCACAAATTATGGAGAGGCTGAAGCTGGCACAGCTCTAGAAAAGCTCCATCTCTCTGCTGGTGCTCCAGACAAGCTCCACCTGTACACCGGTCTGCCCGAGAACCGACTCCACTTCCAGAGCGGGGCTCCCGTAGAGCAGGAATTCCAAGGTAGCGGCACAGCCGGGGAGCAGAACCACCCACCCGGTGCACCTGGAGGCCAGGACCCCCTGCCTCTCCACACGGGCATGCCTGGGGACATGCCTGGGAGCAGAGATGCAGAGCAGGAGCAGTCCAGCTTCCATCCTGGCAAGGCGGGGGACAGTGAGCACTTCCCCACGCACGCGGGGGACCGGGAGCACGCGGCCCACCACGCTGCAGAGCAGGAGCCGCCCGCCACAGAGCCTCCTGGGGACAAACCCCAGCTCCGTGCGTGCATGTCTGGGGACAAGCTCCACACTCCTGCCTGCACAGCCGAGGACAAACTGCCGTCTCCTCCTGTGGCACCCGCCGGGGACAAAGGGACCCCCGTGCCGTATTTAACCACCATCCCCAGCGCAGCCACCGAGCCCTCGCAGGGGGATGGTGCCGTCCCAGCCGTGCCACGTGCAGCCACGGCCACCCAGCCCACCCCAGCACAGAGGCAGGACCACCAGGCAGCCACGGGACAAGTGCCAGCAGCCTCCAGCAAAGCTCCAAGTAGCTCTGCTCAGGTAGGTCCTTGTCCAGGCACAGCTGAGCTGTAACTGCAGGGGGTGAGCTCTGGGGAAGTCAAGCCCCAACAAGGGGGGTTCACAGGTCGCTGGAAGGGATGTGGGTACAACACAGACAGAGCCTTGGAGGAGATCCTGTGCTGCTTTCCTAAGTGGACATCCCAGTATACCCACTCTCCTTGGTTTTAAGGAGAAAAAGTGTCTGCAGTGGTGACTGACACAGGGCATGCTATTCAGAAGTTCTCAGAAACAGAGACTTGTGCATCCTCTGACAATCTGCTCTTCCAGCATCCTGTGTAGGATCTTGTCCAACTAGCGATAGCACAAGAGGACATAGTTTTACACCTCCCCTCGTGGAGCTTAGGTTGGACATGAGGAAGAAATTCTTCACGGAAAGGGTGACTAGAGATTGGAAGGGGCTGCCCAGGGAGGTTTGGAGTCCCCATCCCTGGTGGTGTCCAGGGAAAGCCTGGACGTGACACTCGGTGCTCTGGGCTGGGAGACAAGGTGGGCATCGGTCAGAGATTGAACTTGATGATCTCTGAGGTCTTTTCCAACCTCTGTTATTCTGTTTAACAGAGCAGGTCAGATTCCTTGTGCAGGGGTTCCTTGTGCAGTGTTCCGTCAGAAATCCAAACCACCTCAGCCCATGAAGCGTGTCCAACTTCAGCCTGGCCTAAGCTCTGTAGCCACATTTAGGGCAGGAATTTCTGCTCTGTTAGACTGTGTGATCTGCTCACCAGGGCCTGAGGAGGCCAAGTGCAGGCACATTTTCTTTAAGGTGATACATTTGAAAGCAAAGCACTGGGGACAGTGGGTGAAGAGGCAGCCACCTCCTCCCCTTCCTGTGGTTTGGCATTTGCAGAACACGCCAGTTGTGATGGGTCCAAAATGCCAGTGGCACTACACTGCCCTCGCTGAGAGAGGGAACCTGCACATCTCTCCTTCCGCAGCCCACGGGAACCTGGCACTGAAATGGGGCTGACCCATACGAGTGTCTGATATTTTAACTGCCGAACAGGAGGGGGGAAGCTGCCTGTCCCTGACTTGTGCTGCTTTCCTCCCTGCAGGTGTGGAGCACCACTGCCCCTGAGAAGCCCCCGGAGCCTGCCTTTGTCCCAGAGAGCAATTCCACTGCCCGCGGCTCCTCCTCGGTGCCCGGGGGCCCCCAGAGCCACGCGGAGAAGCCCCGGGAGCCCACGAGGGCCCCCCCGCTGCACCTGCGCTCCGAGTCCGTCCCGTCCCACCCCTCCTATGGCTTCACGCCCCCGGTGCCGCCCGTGAGGACGCTGGAGAGCAAGATCGCCGCGGCCATGCACTCCAACAACACCGACCCCCTCAACAACGCCAACTACCACGCCTTCCTGGCCTCCTCCATGCTGGCCTCCTCCGTGGAGGAGGCGCTGCTGCCGCCGCCGCCGCCTCCCCCGCCCAAGCACGCCGTGTACGTGCCGCACCCCAAGCCCGAGAGCATCCCTGAGCCCTCGGGGCCGGACCCCTACCTGCACCCCAAGCCGGCCTCCATGCACCAGTACAGGCCCGAGAGCGTCCCCCCCCACGTGTACCACGGCAAGCCCGAGCCCCACCAGGCCTACCCGCCCCGCTCGGACACCCCCGGCTCGGCGGGCACCCGCTACAACACCTACAGCACCCAGGGCAAGGCCGGCTCGGCCCTGCACTCCAAGCCCCGCAGCCGGACGGAGTTCGTGTCGTCGGTGAGCCCCACGGGGCTGCGCGGCGCCGGCTACGCCGAGGACGCTCCCCCCTACCCCACCATCCGCAGGGTGCAGTCCCTGCACGTGCCCACCCCCGCCGCCTCCGCCATCCGCTCCGTGCCCATCTCCCGCACGGAGGTGCCCCCGGATGACGAGCCCCTGTACTGCCCGCGGCCCCTCTACCAGTACAAGCCATACCAGCCCCACTCCGACTACCACGTCACGCAGCTCCAGCCTTACTTCGAGAACGGGCGGGTCCACTACCGCTACAGCCCCTACTCCAGCTCCTCCTCCTACTACACCGCGGCCGACGGGGGCTTCTATGACCTGGATCCCTACAGCACCGTGCGGGTGCGGCCCTTCCACCCCCTGCCCGGCCGCGACTTCTCCTCGTACGCGGCGCGGCTGCAGAGCAAGGGGCTGTACCGCTACCCCAGCCTGGCGTCCTACCCCCGGGGGGGGCTCATCAACCACCTGGCGGGCAAGGAGCACAGCTTTGTCAGCAGGGACGTGCCCCCCGCCCCGGACATCAAGCACATGTACATGTCGTGGGACCTGGAGGACATGGAGAAGTACCGCATGCAGTCCATCCGCAGGGAGAGCCGCTCGTGCCAGAAGGTCAAGGGGCCCGTCATGTCCCAGTACGACAACGTGGCCCCGCTGCTGCAGGAGGAGCTGGGGGGGCTGGACGCCATCCACCTGCGCAGCAAATCCGATCCTGGGAAAACTGGCCTCCTGACGGTGGCGGAGGGCAAGGAGGGGAGGTACCCGGGCAAGGCAGCCACCCCCGACGGGGACGAGCGGTACTACCTGCAGCACCCGGAGCCCGAGCTGGACAGAGCCCACTACCACGGGGACTACGGGAACGGGCAGCCTGAGAAGCCGTCCCTGCCCCAGAAGCAGAGCAGCATCCGGAACAGGAAGATGCACGAGCCGGGCGGCAGCACCAGCGAGCACAGGACGCACTTGCAGCAGGAAGCGAGCCATAGGCAGCCTGCCGAGCCCAAAAACGGGCCCCCCTACCCCGACTACAGGCCCAAAGCGGGCCCGGAGCCCTCCGAACCCATGGGCTACCAGCACTCGGGCAGCAAGTACATCCCGGCCGGCCAGGACACCCTGAGGCTGAACCACAAGGAGGGGAGGCTGGCACAGGACAGGCCAGACGTGGAGAGGTCCCGAGCCAGACCCCCTGCCCCCATGGAGAAGCACTCCAGAGACTGCTACAAGGAGGAGGAACACACTGCCCCTCCCGTGGCCCCGCCGCCCAAGCCCGAGCGGAGCCACAGCCTGCGGATGCAGCACCCCGAGCCCATGGAGAGGGACTCTGCCCTGCTGTACCCCTACCAGACCCTGGGCAAGCGCCAAAGCACTATGACTGTGGTGTCCCAGTACGACAACCTGGAGGATTACCATACCATGCCTCAGCACCAAAGAGGGGGCTATGCTGGAGCGGGGGGGTTCGTGCCCCCCGGGTTCACCCACGTGCACAGCAGGACTTACGCCACGGCGCTGGGGCAGGGCGCCTTCCTGCCCTCCGAGCTGTGCCTGCAGAGGCCCGAGACAGAGGTCCACGTCGAGTGAGCTGGTGGGGGGGAGGAGGGATAGAGTCTAAGCAGCCTCTGCTGGACAGTGGACTGTTTTATTTTTTCAGTGATGGAAAAAAAAAAAAACCACAAACCAAACCCCGACCGTGCCCCGGTGAGCGAAGCAAAGCCCCTTCCGCCCCCACTCACTGTTTTTATGTAGTAGAGCTCTAGCTTTTTCATGTAGTTTTGAGACAACTGGAAGGACAGGGCAGGCTGTTGGCACACAGGTGCTGCCAGAGAGGCTGGGCAGAGCTGAGAGAGGTGCTGTTGGCAGGGAGGGAAGGAGTTTGTCCTTCCCCAGGTGTGACATTGGCAGTGGCCGCCGCTCCCTCCCCACATGGTGGACTGTGCTTGCAGCTCTTCTCCAGGCTGAGTGCCCTTCCCACTGCTGGCTCCCAGGAAAGGGGCTCCGTAACACTGTTCTGCCCCCTCTGAGTACACGGCAAGAGTGGCTGGGCAGGGGGAAACGCTGCCCAAGGATTTTCTCCTTGGTTGGTGCCGAGGTCCTGCCTCTCTCTGGTGTGCAGTGGACCCACTGCGGTTGCTTTGAAGTGGGTGGGAGCCTGTTTTGACTTCAAGGCTGTGGAATAGGCTCTGAAGCAAGATCAGAACACAACACACGTGTTGCATTGCTTGCTGAAGAAGCTGCTTCTGCCTACAAGAGATTCAATTACTTTACATTTCTGTGTTGTAAGCAGAGGCCAGCGACGGGAGCCAAGTAGGGCAGGTTTGCATTTCTCACACCAAAAGAAAGAAAACACAAAACTGCACCAAACCCTACACAGGCAGCTGGGAAGAGCACACCCTTCCCGTGCCAGTTCCTCCTTGCTGCTAGGCTCTCTGTGTCCAGATGAGCTCATTCCATCTCGTGGCTGGCCAGGCTGTGTCATCTCACTACAAAACCTAGTAAAAATAAATACAGAAATGTCCATGGCATTATGTCCAGCCTGTGAATCAGAGCCCACCTTCCCAGCTGTGGGAGTGACGAGTTATCTGCATGAGCAGCTGCCCTGGGCCAGATCCTGCAGCTCTTCCAGCAGGGAATGCTCCTGCTGACCTTCACCTGAGGGTCTGCAGGCTCTGTAACCTCTCAGTTCTGTGTTGGCAAAGGGTCCCTGTGGAGTTGTGGCACACATGGAGCAGTGACGAGCTGTCTGTCCTGTGTGTTGCTTCCCACGCCCCAGTGCAGCTGCTCCCAGTACTCAGTGAGTAGGGACAGAAGGCCAGTGCACTGCAGAACACACTAATAACAGTGTCCAAGCTGTGGAAAAGCTTTCACGTTGTAAAAGCAGCCAGGCAGCACCTCGTGCTTCCTCTCAGACTTCCCAGGACTCAACTCCTCCCCCATAAATTAAGCACATCCATCCCATTTAGGCAGGGCTTACAAGCAATACTTGAGATTTAGGAGTTTTTAAATGTTCACTGATAAATTCGAAGGCCATTCCTGTTCTGTGTGGTTGAAGAACTTCTCTGCCTGTTTTGAATCTCTAATGTTTTATTAAAAGCCTGGAGGTCCTGCAGTTAGCACACAGCTGCTAAAGGGAGCTTAGGTGGTGTTTTTGAACAAAAACTTTCATGGCTATTTTGGGACTTTTAAATCCTAAGGAAAACCTGCTTCTAGTAGCTGACTAGTCTGTAACTGTTTGCTTCTTTTAACCTTGGAACCTTGTCTGGGGCTGTTTCAGTAACTACCTTCAGGTTCTGTTTTATTGTGCAATGCTGATGTTTTAAGCATTTTGTTTAGAAGAGTTCTCACATGTTATGAAACGAAATTTGGCAGTAAAGAAAAAAAAAAGAAACAAAAAAAGAAAGTAATCGAAAGGAGTAAAAAAGCAGCACTGTGATCCAGGGTACCACAGTCTCCTCATGAGGAATTCCCAGGTAGAGGGGCTGGGGGGTTTGGTGAGGGAACGCTTTTTGCAATGTTTTCTTTCGAGGAAAACTAACAGAAATACACAGAAGGGGCCATTAGGTGAGCCCTGGCCTGGGCCAGCCTGTCTCCATTGCTGGGAACTCCCTGAGAAAGGCTGCCCTGCCCAGGTTCCTCGGGATGAGCCCGGTGAGTCCGTGCTCTCAGCAGGGTGTGTGCTACCACAGTCTCCCCACAGCTGCCGGTGACCTGTGAGGTCTCCAGCTGAAGTGTTTGGTTCAGGCTCTTTGGGATTCAGGGAATGAGAGCTGTAGGTCGAACCTCTCTCTCCATGAAAGCCTTAACTCCCCCCTCCTGCCCCTCAACGCTCTCCTGATGTCCTGATTTTGGCCTTACGTTCACCAGGACTATCCTGCAACTGCGGGGGGGCACTGACGCCAGCTCCCACTAAGGGTAAATGCCTCTGGATTCTCCTGCTTGAAGCCACTGTCTCCCTTAGAGACCAAGTGCCGTCCCTGGACAGCCGCTGTCCCCCCGCCCTGCCGGGCTCTCCCGTGCTGTGTGAAGTGCCAGGGGCGAAGCCCCCGCTCGTCCCATGGGAAACAAAGCTTTCAGCACCTTCCCAAAAGGCCTTCTGGAAGTGCACACCTGACGTGGACGGCTGCCACAAACAGCCTTCTTGGGAATGAGGAGGTGTCCAGGAAAAGAAGCCAGAAGTGAGCACCCAGCCGTCCTCCCCTCCCTCCGGGCTGTGCTCCGAGGGCTGGAAGCTCTCTGAGAACCCCAGCTTGTGTCCACCACTGCTGAGCCAATTCAGCGAATTCAACAATTGAAAAAGGTGAAGACACCAGCTTTTCCCAGATAACACAGACCAGCACCTTCCTCTTGGTGTTGCTGCTGCCCATGGCTTCAACATCCCGCACGATCCCGGAGCCCCCAAAGCCATAGAGGGAACTCTGCAGTTCTGCTCCTGCACTGGGCTTGGCCTGGTGGTCCTTAGAGATCCGAGTTTCACATCCTCATGAATTGGTTCACGATAAAACATCAGCTGTATCTTGCCAACAGAGGGGAGATTGGAAAGTGTTTGTTGTGCATCAGGGCCAGGAAGGAGGTGACACTGGGTGTCTGAGGTGGGTGAGTTGGGGGGAGGTGACATTTCAGTGTCCCAGCTGAGATGAGAGAGCAAGGGCACAGCAATGCACGTAACCCTGGAATCCAAGAGCAGTTCTGCTCAGCTCGGTGGTTCCTGGGCTGACCACACCTGCAGCGAGGTGATGGCAGCTCTGACCCTCAGTGACTCTTGCCATAATCTGCACCCTGAATTGCCACTTCCCGAGGGTCCCGCCCAGGTCTTCCCTGGTGCACACGGGAGTTTTGGGCCAACAGTGCCCCCCTAACTGCATTTTCACCTCTGCTTTGGAGTGGGATGTGCCCAAGGAGGCCTTCCTTGGGAAGGGGGAGTGCAGAGGGTGGGTGAGTAAGGAGGGCCCAGCCCCTGTGAGGTCTTAAATAAAGCATTAATTTCTGATTTTTAAGGAGTCTTATCAGGTGAAATCTTTATGCATCTCTGAGAACACCCCCACAACCTTGTGCCTATGTCTTTGCAGTGATCCTCCTTTTCCACTCAGCATGGGAGGGGGGTCAGTAAGGATTGCACACTGGTAGTAAGTTGCTACACAAAACCAAAACCAACTTGAAAACATCCTGTTCCTCTTTCACCCCAGAAAGGGACAGAACCTCAAGTGTGCTCTGCCACTGCCCAGGGCATGGACTGAAGTGATGTTACACGGCAGGAAACCTGGATGAGAAGTCGTTCCCCTTCCCTTTGCTCTTGGCAGCTTGGGCATGCACCTCTTCCCAGAGCTTTTCCCAGATTCCCGTGTGAAAGGCATGGTCTGGTGTGAGCAGTGTGCAGTTCCTGGTGTGCAGAGTCCTGCCTCGTCCAGTTGGGGGGAGGGATTGGGGAGAAAAGGGTTGTTTTGCCGTTCATTTTCCTGCTGTAGAAGACTTGATTTTTCTTTCCCTGAGCCGCATGAGAGAAACATCCCAGAAAGTCTTGGGTTACCTTTGGAGTTCCCTTCACTTTAATTTATATAGTGTCTTTTTTTGTGAACTGGTGTAAAATGTATATGCTGACAAGCTCATGTATTTTTATGTAAATATTTTTTGTGGTTTTCCCCACTTGCCCTTCTCTGTAAATATTTAGAATTCTCATATTCTTCTCACCTTGTATGATGCAGATGTGGTTTTGTTTCTGTTTTTTATTTGTACTGTAATGCAACAATCCAGACTGAGGTGTCTTGTGGTATTAAACAAAAGCAACAGTCCCACTGAGCTCACACTCAGATGTGCAACTTGACAGCATTAATCAAGCCAGGTTAAAAACTACTCCGGTGTGTTTGTGTGTATTTTTGCCTCTGCCTCGTTAATTAAGCGTATTTAAAAAACAAAACAGGAGAAGCCAGTTTGGAGCCCTTGTTTGGAAGGCTGCTGGCAGGCAGCTGAGGATGAGGGAGGTTTGACTTTGAATCCATATGCCAAGGCTGGGGCTTATCTGTGCAGTTAAACCAGGGCTGCTTCCTAACAAAAAATAAACCAGCCTGGGCTCTTTGAGCCTCCCTTTCCTCTCGCCCAGCACGACAGCACGAGGAGAAACAGCTTGGCCCTGGCACAGGAGGCACAAGGCAGATGAAGTGAGGACAAACAGATGGCACAGCCACCTTGGCCCTCGGGGTTGGCAGGAGGGGTTCTGGGCACCACAGTAATAGCGGTCAGAGTTAATTAATAGCAGAAAGGTGATTAAAGGAAGTGAATTTCAAAGGTTTTTAAGCATTGCAAGGAGGACTTCTGATAGTCTTTTCGTCCAGTAAATGTTGTGTTCTTTAGAACTGCCAAGAGTAAAACCAGCCTAATGCTGCTCTCCTGGCAGGGCAAGTGACCCTGCTGTCCACGTGGAGCCCCTGGGACACGGGGGGACATGGGGTGACACGGGGGGACATGGGGTGCCATCCAGCCTCTGCCCCGGGGGCCTCTGCGAGCAAAGAGGGGCATTAAGGCTGTTGAAATATTTGCTCCCAAATCTTACCTTTACATCCAGATCTGCTCATTAATGCACACCCACCTGAACGCGGCTGCCCTTGTAAGGGCTCACCAGAAGCTGAGCAACCCAATCAGTGTGACCCCAGGAATTCCAGAGCAGCACAGCCAGGGACAGAAGACCTTGGAAAGGCTGCCAAGTCCCTGTGTTCCACCCCCACAGGAATCCCCCCTGCTTGTGGGTGGGCACCAGAGCTGTCCTTGGAGGGCAGAACACGACTGGGGCGACTCGGCCAGCAAAAATTTGTCCAGTAGACAAATTCACATCTGAACTGTTTGTGGCAGCTCCACACGTTTTCTGCTCAGTGCACTGTCAGCAAGGACAACTGGCAATGGTTAAATCTGTCCCAGAAGGCTCGGGTTTGGTGGGTATGGGAACAGCAGAAAGCTGAACCTGTTGCCTCATGGATCACCCTCAGCTGACAACTGACAACCCACCTCCCCAGCTCTAAAAATGCTCCAAAAGCAGCATCGTGCCTCCCCAACAAAACAGGAATTCCTGTCATTCCCCTGAGATCCCAGCAGGCACACAAGTTCTGGGAGGGGGGTTTCAGGGCAGCACCCAGAGCAGCTCTCAGTCGCACCCGCTGCTCCAAACGCGGCTCAAGAGAAAAAACAGCGTTTTTTCAGCCTGTCCCGAGTGGCTGAGATTTACACATGCCAGACGAGGAGAAGGAGGATTTAAACTGCAGAAGTGTGTGTACAGGGGCTGGCAAACGCCGGGCACGACAAGCCTTCTGCTGCCGAGGAGCCTCCGGCAGGCAGCGCTGCTCCACCGCTTCTGCCTCTCACCCGACCTTGCCGGCAAGTTAACACCGAGGAGGTTCCGTTCTAGCAGCTTCTGCTCGAGTTTCCGATTCCTGACATGTAGGGGTGGGGGTTATTTTTAATTTTTCATACTCGAAGAGATCTGTGGAGCGCTCAGTGCCTGCAGCATCCCGAGGAGCTCCGTGTGCTTCCCCAGAGCGGCCCCAGCCCGCAGGGCCACGCTGTGCCTGGCAGAGCAGCCTCGTTCACCCCTAATCCCGAGCTTAAATCCAAAGGTAAAGCGACCTGCAGGCCTCGGCAGGTCACTGCTGCTTTCCAGAGCAGACATCAGCTGTTCCAGGGCCCCATCCCTAGGGGAACACTGCAATATGTTCACTGCTACACTAAAAAAGTCATCCAGAAACAGCAGCTGATGCTGGAAAGGCCGGGAAGATGCCGCGCTGCCCAGTTCCTCCCTTAGTGGGAGCTCCAGCTGGCAAGGATGCCCTGCCAAGATTAATTATCAGCCCACACAGCCAGAAGATCCCCCCAGCCCCAAGCCCCGAGCCCAGGACCTGTCAGAGCAAGGCTTGTGCTAACACAGCTCTCCAGCCAGGCAGGGTGTGATCCCGAGCCTCCTTTCCCAGCACGAGCCTGGGTTTGGCTTCTCACCTTCCCACCAACCAGAGGTTGAGAGAGACTGAGGGGAGACCTCAGTGCAGTTCCAACTGCCTGGGCAGGGGCAGAGGAGGGGCAGGACTGAGCTCTGCTC
>JAWMRA010000063.1:586410-628798 GCA_035584735.1 Pseudotriccus pelzelni
GCTCTGCAGGGGGGTCTCCCCTGAGGGGCAGAGGGGCACAATCCCCCCTGCCCTGCTGCCCACGCTGGGGGATCAGCTGGGGGATCATTACAGAAATCTCTCCCCAAAACTCCAGAATAAAAGACAGGGAGAAAAAGGGCTTTCCTTGAGCAGCCAGTCAGCAGGTGAGGTCCTGACCCTAGGACACCAACACCCTGCACGAGGCTCATGGAGGAAACACTGTCACCCTCCCTCCCACTCTTCCACCCCCCTGGGGCTCCTGGGACACCACACCCTGCTCACCCCGGGGGGAGGATGTGCCTTGGGACCAGCCTCTCATACAAGACATTTGGCATTTCATCACATCCCAACGAGTGATTTGAGTGAAAGGGATGAAAAAAACCCCTATTTTTAGCAGAAAAGTGCAAATTCACAGCATTACCTAATCCACTTTGTGGGGATGCTTTTCATTGGTTGGCTGCGAAACACCTCTGTGTGGGGAAAGGTAAAGCCAATGAGCTCATCCTTCCCATTTTTAACCAAACAGGAATATCCACGCGTTGGAATGAGGTGATACACTGGGAAAAACCATGGCTGAGAAGTTTTATTGGAATAACACAGTTTATAGATCAGGAAATAATGGTGGGAAGGTATCCTGAAAAGTATCCTGGGAGGCATCCTGGAAGTTACCCTCAAAGGTATCCTGGAAGTATCCTGAAAGCCCTTCTCATAGAGCCACAGATTCATAGGAACATCCCAGAATTCTTAGGTTTGGCAATCAAAAAATGGCAGCATGTCCTTGCTTGGGAATTTAGTTATTACCAATAGAATAGAATCCCAGAATCCTTTAGGTAGGAAAAGACCTCTGAGGTCATCCAGTCCAACCTGTGACCCACCACCACCTTGTCCACCACACCAGAGCACCGAGGTCCAGTTGTTCCTTGAACACCTCCAGGGAACAAAATGCCCCACACAGAGACACAGAGGAAGCACAGAGCTCTCTTTCGGGAGGGATGCAATGGAAAACATCCCTATCCTGGATCCTGCCCCAGGAACTCCTTACCTGGGGCTCACCTGTGCCATCAAGGACAAACCCACGTCAAGGAGGAACCAGGTCCTGAGCAACCTGGCCTCGTGGAAGGTGTCCCTGCCCTTGGCAGGGGGTTGGAATGGGGTGGTCTTTAAGGTCCTTTCCAATCCTGTGCTTCCATAACCCCCTCCTGTAGCTCCAGGGGGATGGAAAGCTGCCCCTGTGCTTTGCTGTGTTTGGGATCCCGAGCAAGGAGCTTCTCCCTCATCCGTGATGAGCAGCGCAGGGGAGACGGTTGCACCAGGGGGACAGAGGGACTCTGGGGCCTGACCACAGGCTGCACTGGGAAGGTGCTGATGTTCCTGAGGACCCAGAGGTGCTCCCAGGTAAAGGTAACCCCCCCCTGGAGCAGTGTCTGCCACTTCACCCAAATGGAGATTTCCCAGGCAGACGACGCCGATCGCAGTAACATTTCACAGGGGGCTAGGGGAGCTGGGAATTTGCCAGAAATAGGCAGCTCTTACTTCTGCTGAAAACTTACTTTTCATCTCCCATTCAATTATCAACCACGGAGTGTATTTTTAGAAGCTGGCATTAGGAGAGCGCTGTCACTTTTGTTCCAGCCTCACTTCAGAGTTGGCTTTTATGGGAACACTTGGAAGAGTTGGTGCCTGTTCCTGTCCCAAAACCGGGAAGCAGGAGCAAGGAGAGGCTTGGTAGGTATCTGTAGACCCTCCAAACAAAACAAATGCAGGCTGAGGCTGGTTCAAGGGACTGGAATGTGATGCAGGGATGACAGAGAGGGAGAAAATGAGGCAGCAGAGGAAGGTGATGTTGGCAAGCAACATTTTTAACAGCATATCAGTGCTGGACTCAGAGACCTTCCAGCCCCTGTTGCAGCAGCAGGGAGACAAAGCAATTTGGAAGAAATCTGCCAGAAAGACACACCTTTAATCCTGCTCTTGGAGGCCAGGTCCTCCCAACACCCACTGCCACGTCCCCCAGCCCTCCCCTCCCCGCGGGGGTCTCGCAGGGGGAGGTTGCACTGCAAGAACTGGATGGCACAAGCCCTTCAGGGGAAGCAGAGGAACTTATTCAAGCCTCTTGTCTCCATCTCCCTTTCACAATGCACCTTTTATTACCCTGGCAATATAAACCACCCTGGTTAATGCTCGGGATTAGATTGCACAGAAAGAAAACAAAAGAGGAGCAGTTGCCTGGGTTCGGAGCGTTCCGAGCTGCAGTTGTAGCGACTCGCTGCTTCTTGCCAGGTGTTTTGTTGGGTTCAAGTCAAACATCAAAGCCCATTATCTTCCCTGCTTCCTCGCCTGCCTTGCCCTCCCTCTCCTCGATTCAGGGCGCAGCACAGAATTGATTTGGTTTATTCCAGCACACGCCATGGCCGCCTGTCTCCCCGACTGCTCGGCTGCGAGGAAACAAATTTCCTCCTTAAGCACTTTCCACTTGACCTGCTCTTTTCTCCACGGAGAAAATTGAGGTCAGGGAGCTGCTGTTGTGAGGTGGCTGCTGTTCTCCCACTGCTCTGGGGGCAGCCACCGACACGGGCTCGAGGTCCCTGCTCTGCTGCTGGCAGCAGCTCTGGGGGTCCCGGCTGGATCCCGCTCCCTGCTCCCACGAGACACTGGCAGATTTAGGGAGGCAACAGCTGCATTTCCCACTTGGTCCAATTATTTTTTAAGTCTCTCCTGTATCGCTGGAGAGGTTGTGTCTGATGAGGCCTGTAAATAAAGAGAGCTGCAGTGGGGGCAGAGCTGCTGGAAGGTGTTGGGAGCAGAGCTGGTGACTCCAGCCATCCCATCAATGGGCAGGTGTGAGTGAGCTGGAAATGCAAGAGCAGAGGGATTTGTCTCTTTCCTCCTTTTTTATTTCTCCACAGAAAAGTGAGCACAGACCCCTGAGACCCCACATGCCCTCCCTGCCTTGGACTGGGCGTGCCTGGAGCCACATGGAGGGGATAGGTGGCCACTTCCAGCCCCATGGGCACAGCATAGG
Organism: Pseudotriccus pelzelni; assembly: GCA_035584735.1. Classification (NCBI taxonomy): domain Eukaryota; kingdom Metazoa; phylum Chordata; class Aves; order Passeriformes; family Tyrannidae; genus Pseudotriccus; species Pseudotriccus pelzelni. The sequence goes on from JAWMRA010000063.1 coordinate 589,433, forward strand.
ACAAGTCCTCAGCTTTCCTACCTGCTGGCTCAATGCTGCCAGGAATTTGGTACTGACTCACATGCCAGGGTGGGGCAAAAGAAGCAGAGCAGAACCTCTGAGCACATCCCAGTGTCACCAGCGTGACCTGCTGTGGTCAGGCCACCTCTGGATTCCTGGATCCCCTCCCTGCTGCCACTGGCGCTGCCACTGGCACTGCCAGCACCACTGCCAGCCCTCGCCACCCTCCTGAGATGCCAGATGCAGGGGCTGCCAGGATTGCACCCTCACTGCTCCCTGCCTTCCCCATCCCAGTGGAGCAAGAAGGGGATGGGAAAGGGCTGTGCTCTCTGCGAGGACGGGGCTGTGACAGGCAGCTCTGCAGCTCACCACGCACCGACTGACAGCAGCTCCCTCAGCTCCACTCAGCCTGCTCCAGCACGGAGCAAAATGTCCCCTCCAGCTCCTCCAGGTCCCCTCTCTGTTTCTGGAGGATGGGGGAGGGATTTCTCCCTGCCAGAGCAATCCTCCTCCTCCTCTTTGCTCACTGCTTCCAGCGCAGGGGGAAGGGGAGGGGGAGCTGCAGGTCCAGGCCAGCAATGAGGGCTGAAGGGACAGGGGCTGGAGCTCCAGGGGTCACCCAGCAGTGGTGGGAGGGACCCCACTGTGTGTGAAACCCGCCCTGCTTGCAGCTATTCCATTCCTGCCATGGGCAGGGATGAAGAGGAATCTGATTTAAATGCACGGACATGGGAATTTCAGGCTCAGAGGGAAGAGTTTGGCCTCGGCAAGGAAAAAGTCCGAGTCTTGCATTTCCTTTGCCCACCTCCAATGGTTTGTTCAATATCCCACAGGTAGCTGGGGCCACTGTGGGAGTGCAGAGTCCTCTGGGATAGGCAGAGCCAAGAGCTTCTCTAGTAATTGTTCCTTCAGGAGCTTGTTAATCTGGATATGCAAATTCCTCCAGCAGGGCAGTGATGGTGGGTCGGTGCCAGCTGTGCCCTCCAATGGCTGTGGGTCTGTGGGCTTCCCTCAGCACTCCCATTACTCCTGTGACTCCTTGGCTACAATTTATTTACCTTATGGAAGTGCCTGGAGAACCAAAACCAGGCCCAAGCCTTGTGCAAACTCACCACCGGGCAGGTCCACCCTCAGAGAGCTCCAGAGAGTGTCCTGGGCAGGGCCAGGAGCTGGAATCCATGATCCTTGGGGGTTCTTTCCAGCTCTGGATATCCTAAGATTCCACGATTCCCTTTGGAAATGGGCAATGGGCAATATGTCACGGGCTGGGCACAGCACCAAGGTGTGTGTCAGCATTCCTGTGGCACTGGGACAACAGTGCCCGCTGGGTAAGGGTCGTTCTAAAGGAGGGAATCCCAGAATCCCAGCACCAGCAGTCTCTGGCCCGCTGGGAAATCCCTCTGGGACTTGTCCTGGGATGGGCTGTGCCGATCAGGGGGAGGGATTGAAGCAGAGGGAGCAGCTTTACCTGCTGGAGGTGCTGCCACCCTTCATTTCTTTAATCCTTCTCCTCGCACATTGTAGCCACAGCCAGCCCTGCCCGGGCACCACTTCCCCATGGATACACAGAGGGGGAAAAAACTGGAATGTGGTAATTTCAGCAGAAGAATAAAATATGGATAACCAAGGATGAATCAGTCAGAAACAACCTGGAGGCAGCAGACACTGCCTGGTCCTCAGGTGATACAGTTTTGTTTTACCTCTCTGTTCCTCAGACGAACAGTTGTATTTCTGAGCTACCAGGTAAGCATGTAATTCCCACATTTGGTTATTGATTTCCAGGGAAAACTTCCCGCCTTGCTAATACCTGGAGTAAGATCTGGTGAATAATTCACGAGAAATAATGTAGGTGACAGAATTCAGCCGTTTCTCTGCTCCTGGAACAGGCGGGAACTAATTGGGGTTTCTTTCTGTTGGAAATTATTCACCACCCCGGCTGGTGATTCTGAGCATTTGTTTTTCCCCCTGTGAGCTGATTTCGAGAAGATTCCTGGTGTCAGTGGGGGATATTTGCATCCAGATGACTGTGATTTGTTCCCTTTGCCTTCTTTTCTCTCCTTTCACGACAAAACAAATCCAGGGAGAAACCCCAGCCAGAGAAGAGCAGAAGCCAAATAGCTCCTGTCTTAACTAGAAAGAATTTGCTGAGGCCACCACACTAAAAGCCTCCCAAGCCACACAAAGAGCCCGTGATGCCAAAGGCTAATCAAGATGGCAGAGCGGTGAGTGTGTTATAATTACCCACCAGCTCATTTTCAAAAGCACCAGCAGTTAAAAGGCAGCAAATGAAACAATCCCAGGCTTCCTACGCTTCCCACATAATGAACAAACACATTGCCCATGGCAAGCTCACAGGAATGGATCTTTCATTACCAGAAAAGAGTCTTAACCTTGACCAACGTGCTGCTGTGCAGTTGCTCCGCTCCTCTTCATATCAGCTGCTCTGCAGCTCAAATATTTTGTTTTTGAGCCCTTTGATCCGCACAAAACGCTACAAAGTCAAGCATTTCTTATTCAATAGATGCACATGAGGGGTTTTTGGTGGTTGTGCTTTTTTTTTTCCCACTATTTCTTCAGATCTTCCTGACGCAGTTTCGAAGAGAAAGTGTCTGGCATAAATTCCTGATTGCATTATTAATGTGGAAAAGGGAACATCTGAAGTTAATCTGTTCCACTAATGGGTGCTATATAATACATTAAGGCAGGTTAAGCGTGTGATATAATAAAGCTCTGCTGTGTGAGATATTGGGGCATTGCTGATTGAAGCATAATGGTTATTTTGGCCAATGGTTATAGATTTTTAATAGAATATCCATCTCAGAGCTGGCTGGGAGGGGAGGAAATCTTGTTCTCTAGCAAAATGAAACAACATAATGTGCAAGTCCTTGGGGGCATTTTGGGCACCAGGAGATGAGAAAGATCTAAAGAGTGCCCAAAGCAGGGATGGGAGGGTGGGGAAGGGTCTCCAGTAGAAGGCACAGGAGGAGCAGCTGAGGGCACTTGGTGTGTTCATCTGGAGAAGAGGAGACTGAGGGGAGACCTCACGGGGCTCTGCAGCTTCTTCAGGATGGGCAGAGGAGGGGCAGCTCCAATCTCTGCCCTGGGGAGACCAGGGACAGACCCCAAGGAATGGCTGGAGCTGTGTCAGGGCAGGCTCAGGTTGGATCTCAGGGAAAGGTTCTTCCCCCAGAGGGTGGTTGGCACTGACCAGGCTCCCCAGGGCAGTGGGCACAGCCCCAAGGCTGCCAGAGGGTTTGGATGATCCTCTGGGGCACAGGGGGAGTCTCCTGGGGATGGGCCTGTGCAGGGTCAAGAGTTGGACTGGATGGTCCTTGTGGGTCCCTTCCAGCTCAGCAAATTCTGTGGTTCTGTGCTCCAGGCAGGGCAGTAGGACAGTGCTGTCTGTGCTTGGATCCCTCCAGACCAGGAGCTGCTGGTGCCCCTCTCCCAGCAGGGCTTGACAGAAGTTTGGCAGCGTCACAAGAACAGGAGAGGGATGCAGGAGGTCACACAAATCCCTGGATTAGCATTCCTGGTGCAAGAACTGCCTGCCAGCACCTCCAACAACAGGCTGTCGCCGAGGGCAAAGCATCCTGCCCACGGCCTGGGGCACAGCGCAGGAGAGCCAGACATCACTTTTAAGGGAGGATTTGTGATCTGAGGTCAACAGCACCAACCAAACTGGATGGGAAAATCAATCCTCTGTGCTCTTCTCATCCTCCTTGGGGCAGCAGGAGCAAGATCCATGCTCCAGTGCTTCTCCCTTGGGAAGAGCAGAGAGGGCAGGTCCTGCCCCTTTGCTTTGCCTGTGCAAGAGCTTTGAGGCAGCTCTGCAGCAGGAACTGTCACCACAACACTCCCCTGCCCCCCTGCCATCACTTCATCTCCCTTTCCTTGAGGGTTTTGTATCCCCTGCCAGTGGATGCTCAAACACAGCAGGACAAAGTCAGAGATGTTGGGAAGGGGTGGAGTGTCCTGCCAAAGCCTGCCAGGGATTCTCCAATTCCTGCTTAAATCTGGAGCTCCAGCAGGGCTGCTGGGCACACAGAGTGTCATTGCAGTGCTCAGACAGGCAGCTGGAACTGCTCTGTCCTCTGCTGGGACCAAACTGCTTCCCCACCAACCATCCAGAGTCATTAATTCAACAGGCTTTAGAGCACCAAGTGAGGGTGGAACCTGCAGAAAGCATCCCCTGCATAGCAATGGGCTGTCCTGCAGCAGGGGAAGGCTTGGTGCAGCTCACAGGGAAGTGAAAGTTGCTTCCACTCTCGTGTGCATCCTGACCCTCTGAGTTCAGAGCCCTCAGCCCCTCCTTGTCCCAGTCCAAGGAAAATCACAGTCTCCAGACAGACACTCTTGAGTCCAGACTGCATGTCTGCATTTTATGGTTCAAACTGGCAGTCAGGACAGGCTCTTACAGGATCTGCCTGGAAAGGTCTCCCTGTCCCACACAGCCTCCTCCAGGCTCTTCTCAGAGCTGGTGTCCACCCTGTCCCGTCCATGCCTCTCCCCCTGCAGTTGCTCACCAGTGTCAGGGCTCTGCCCCAGCTCTGCAGCCTCAGCTCCTGGTTCCAGGGGGTCACTGTGTCCCCTACAAAGGGACCAGGGGTCTCCCCACCTTCTGACCAGAGAAGCCCATCAAGCACCAGAATCACACAAGAGGTTCCTGCTTTGCCATTTAACATCCCAACATCTCACACAGCACCAGACCCCAGTTCCCTGCATTCTGCAGGTCCCGACCAGGGGACACCCTATCCACATTCCCAAGGAGGGGAAAACACCTTCCTGAACTGCCAGGACCCCACATTCAAACACTCCCATTGCAGCAGACTCAGCACAGTCCCTGCTGTGCCACCCTGTGCCTCCCCAGCATCGCTTCACTGCTCTGGTTATGGGGGATGGGGAGAAGAAGAAGATGGATCTCCCAGAAATATCCTCTTGAGTGGGGCTGAATTTAGTAATTACAGATACAGTAAGTGGAGCTCCCACCTTTCTGAACAAATAAAGTTGCCCTTCTGAATGTCAAAGGCAGCAGGGAAGGAGCTCCTGGTACAGAAGGGCAGCTGACCCTGGTGCCAGTTGTGTATTTAGAAGGACTGTAGGTGTTGCAGGTGAGAAAGGGGAAACAGGTTGCACAAAGGGGAAGGTTTTTCCAGTAAAAATGTTTTCATCCATTTTTTAGAGATCTAAGATGCTGGAGAAGAATATTTGACTCCAGCAAGTGCTGGAGCTTGATGAATTATTCAAACAGTGTGAACGTTTGAAGCCTGGAGACCTGGAAACCTTCACTGAGAACAAGTCTCCTGGCAGGCTCCCAGGGAGGAAGTGTGGGTGATCCCTGTCATCCAGCTCCATGGATTCCAGGGCTCCCAGCAATGCTCTGTCTCTCAGCGGGGAACAGCAGACCCCTTCCCTCCCTACCCTACACAGCAAATCCCAGTGGGATGCACTCAGGATACACCCAGGGAGAGTTTTCCTGACCCACAGGTGTCAGACTTAATCACTGCAAGCACACAGAGAGGCAGCAAAGAAAGAATGAAGGGCAGTAGGAAGGGTAAACCAGCAAATCCACATTAGACTTTCAGGTAAAAACCAAACCTCCCCTGCTCCAAATCAACCCTCACCCCCAGGGTAGCCAATCTCATCAGCAGCAATATTCCAGAGAGCCTCATTCTGCTGCTCTTCAAGCTATAAATTCAAACATAAGAATAAAAAAAGAGAAGTGCCAGACAGGGCCAGGTTTTCAGACAGGCAGGCAGGGAGCCAGAAGCACAAACACAGCCCAGGCCCTGGTGCTGAGCACGGGCAGACATCTGCCTTGCCCCTCCCTCCTCCCAATCCCTGCCTTGCACAACTTTCGTTCCATTTATTCTCATCTTTCCTTTGTCTTCAGATTTCCTCTGGTTGCCTTTTGAGGGGGGTCTGGATCACCTTGCTTAGAGGATTTTTGTTTTAAACTTTTAGTTTCATTTCTCTGAATCCAGTTCTGATCCAGCCCCAAAGGGTGGGAACTGGAGCAGGATGTGTTTCATCTTCAACAGCAAAAGGCAGGGCTGGTGGGGAAGGAAGGTTGTACAGTAAAACCAGGGGAGTGGATCCCACCACAGACACAAATGCCACACTGTGCTGGCCAGGAACTCGCCTTTCTTCTCTTTCATCTGAAGAAAGTGGAATTTCAGTGATAACAACACATAAGGCAAGAACTTCCCAACAACATCCAGTACAAAATGCTACAGAGAAGTCACCAATTTCTGCCACAGAGGCTGGTTTAAACTTCCTCATCTCTCCCCTCTGTGAAAGACTTCCTTGAAAAAGAAACCAGTGTTGAAGGGCTATCGCTTTTGAAAGTGGAAAATGTTTTCCTCAGTCGACAAAATAAATGCAAAAGCAAAACAAAACCACTGTAACAACCGCCCCAATCCATAAACTTCTCCCTTCCACCTCAGGGGTGATTTTAAGCTGTGGGATGAGGGCAGTGCTCAGCATCCCCTCTCACAGTGGGTATTTCTCCTTGGCAGGGAGGGGAGATCTCCCTCCTGTCTGATCCCAGCTCTGGGCACCAGCTCAGCCCCACCACTCCTGGGAGCATCAGGCAGGAAAAACCACCCAGACATTTGTGCAGAGGCGTTTTCAGGGTGCCTGACAGGAGACACTGCCCTGCAGAGCTGCTGAGCATGTGGAATTCCTGCCTGGTTGGAACCTGCTCATGTCAGAGCCTGGAATCTGCAGGGAATCATGGAATGGTTTGGGTGGGAAGGGACCTTTCAAGCTCATCTTGTCCAACTTAACTGAGTGTTTTTCACATTAGGTTTTGAGTGACCATCAGCAAAACAGGGAAAAGCCCCTTCCCAAGAGCCAGAGGGGTTGATTACTGTTGGTGGAGCAGATACAACACCAATTGATTGCATAAAAGCCCATGAGGCTCCAAGTTAACCAGTCTTTTTTCCAGAGCAGATTTTGAACAAGTAATAGAGGGACAGACATAACATCACAGGAGAAAAAAAAAACTGAAATAGGGGCTGAGCAAGCGAACATTGTGTTCATCCTCCACCCCAAGAGAGGGGGCTGGGAGCTCTGGCAAAGGATAATGGAGCTGCACAGATAAAGACCATCATAATGCACAGACACAAAGGTGCAAATTGAGATTCACCAGCCATCTCCTTGGCTGGCAATTCCCTGCTTTTAACTCCATCCCTTTGTAACCTTTTCTGTGGGTTTGTATTATAGCTGCAACCTCTGCTCTCTGCCTCTGCACACACATTATCAGCATTTCTCCACCAGCGTGGCTCTGCTCCCACCTCAGCTCCAGCAGCCTGAGTGTCCTTGTTCCCAATTCCTTTCATCTCAGCTCCTGGAGGATGAATAATGGAGCAGTGTGAGGGAAAGGAGGGGGCAGACGTGCTTATTTGGACTTCCAGGCCAGAGGGAGAGGAGCTTAAAACCCAAACTGGCCAAATTGGAAGGAAGCTCTGCTGATTTGGGTCTCCCCACAAAAACACCAGTGGGAAGGAGCCTCTGGCAAAGACCAATTTAAAGCCCTCATTATGAAAGGGAAGGAAGAAAATAAGGAATTAGGTTTACATTCTTTTTCCCCCCCTTCCAGACATTGTGGTTTTCTGGGTGTAAAACAGATAATCTCAGATCCAGAGCATCCTGTGGCACTCCTGTCCTGCCAGGTGCCCTGTGCTGGGGCATCCCCGAGCTGGGCAGGCCCTTGGAGATGATCCCCCACCACCTCTGGGTATCACAACTTCCCCCCTGCAGGGGGTGGAATGAGAAGAGCTTTAAGGTCCCTTCCAACCCAAACCAGTCTGGGATTCCAGATTCTATACAGATGGATTTCAGCAGACTCCAGTTTCTATTCCCCAGGCCTTGGACAGCAGGTTTCATCCCCATTTTACTGCAGAAAAAGCAGAGGGCTGAGCTCAGTGAATTTAGGGGGGCAAAGAGAAGGTGGGACATGACAGTGGGACTCCACAGCTCCCACCCAGGACATCCCAGTGTCCCCATCAGCATCCCTGCCCTGATTTCCTATTCCTGACTTCAAACTCACCTCAGAATTGACCCTTGCTGATGGGGAAAACAGGTCAAACCTGCAGAGCCTTCACCAGTTCCTCAGCACTCAAACCCAGCTGAGCACACCAAACCTAAGGCAGCATCTTCAGAGAGAATTAAGCAGCTCATCAATTTGGAGCTGAAAATACAAATCAGATTTATTCCCTGTTTGTTTAGCAGGCCCAGGAGGAGAATGGAACTGCAATGACCTGTGGTGGGACAGACACCTGCCCAGCTTCTCCCGCTTTTGAGCTTTGCTTTCGTGCACTCCCAGGACTCACTAAAGCACCCTGAGCTCAGGCTCGTGCTGCAATTGTATCAGCACTCGAGAAATAGAAATGTCAAAGCAATTAAGTCTGAAGAGGTTCTTTTTCTCTCTATCCATTCAAATTCTAGGGAATATTTCCCAGCTTAAGCTTTTCTGAAAAATAAAAAAAAAAATCAATATAAAGACTTGATTTTTTTTCCTCAAGAATACGGGAAGAGGAACAGGAAAAGCTGAAAGGAAGGGATTGGAGATGGTTCAGTAGAGCCTCAGGCAGAACTGCCAAATTTTTCACTCCAAAACAAGTGTTGCCCTTTTGGTGATAAACAGCCTTGTTTCTTCTGGCATTTTCCAATGGAATGACAGAAAAAATATTTAAAAAAAAATTCAAACCACCGAATTTGAGTTCTGAGCCACTTCAGGTGATCTCCTTACCTGCTTGCCCCTGGTTTGACCCTCTGCAAGGCCAAGATAACAAACCCCCCTCATGACAAGGCCTGTTTGTGCAGCAACAGCTCCAGGGACAGCTGGGAATTGCCTCCTGTCTGCACAGAACGTTTTCCATTTACACAGACACCCAAAGTGCTCTCTGAACCACAATGAGCAGATGAGGCAAAATGAATTCCCAGGTGTGGCCTCAAAGAGGGGGGACAAACCAAACTGCTGAGCACCACAGCTCTGAACAGGAGTCCCTGGGCCCAGGGCCACCAGCCAGCCACCACCCTGCTGGAAAACCCCCTGGAGTCCCAGCTCCTGGGTATTTCTACCTGCTAGACAAAGCTACTGATGGTTCCACTGCTCTCTGTGCTCTGTTCTGCCTGGGACAAAGGCAGTGCTGAATGTTTTCTGCAAAGGAAAACCCAGCGTGGGTATTTCCAAGACAACTCTGTGTCCCTGTGAAAAGAAATGGGAGACAGACTGTGCAAGGAAACAACTGATAGATACCATTTTTCTGTAGGTTTTGAAGTTTGCTTTGGTCACTCAAATCCTATCCAGTCCTTCTGCTGTCACCTCTCTGGGGCTCTTCTTGTCCTAACGAGCCCAAATGTCCCACTGCAAGTTGTGAATGGCCTTCTGACACTGGGTTATGGGGAAATAAATGTCCTCCCTGCATTACAGGTACCAATCCACTAAAGAAACCTCAAGGAAAAAGGGCAAGAAAAAGACATTTCTCCCAAGGCCCCCTTAAGCAGCAATAAATCTCCCATCTGATTCTCCACTGTCTCCGAGGCCACAGGGTGGGTGAGCTGTGCCTTGCTGCTGGGACAAGGCAGATGAAGGGAAGCCCATTCCTACCCCCCTTTCCTGCCAGGAGACAGCTGAGAGCACAGGAGTAACCCAGCTTGGACTGCCTGGTGCCAACAGGATCATCAGCTCTGCCATGCAGGCAGCAGCTTTGCAAAGATAAAACAGCCTCATTTCTTGGAACAGGAAAGGAAGGGAGAGCAGGAGAGCTGCTGGGTGGCTGCACCAGCTCAGCACCACATTCCCAGTCCCGCTCAGCACCACAACTGGCCAGCTTGGCTTCCCCAGCTAAGGGATGACGCCTCAGGCACCTCGCAGGGGGGACACAGCTCCTCACCCCCCTCTCTGCAGTGCTGGGGGCTGACAAAACCTGACAGGGCTGGGAATCCAGAACCTGTCCCTGCCTGGCTCCTCTCCCAGCAGCCACAGCCCCCAGAGCTGGGGTTGCCTCAGTAACCAGGGCTGGCTCCAGCTCTGGATGGTGGGAATGCAACAGGCACCTTCTGGAGGGTGTGAGCTGGGACTGCCTGAGCTCAGCTCAGAGAGCAGGAGCTTGGAATGGAGAGAGCCCGGGGGGATTCCATCACAGACCCCTCTGCAGCTCCTTGCTGCTGTATCCCACAGAACCACTGAGGTTGGAAAAGGCCTTTAAGGTCATCAGGCCCAACCATTAAAGCAGCATTGCCAAGTCCACCACTAAACCATGTCCCTACAGGCCACATCTGCACATCCTCCAGCATCTGCCACATCTGCACATCCTCCAGCATCTGCCACATCTGCACATCCTCCAGCATCTGCCACACCTTCTTTATCCCTTTTCACAAAAACAGGTGGTTTTTCTTGCCATTCACATACACAAGGACAGTCAAAGATTAAGATTCCTCTGGCCCGACAGGATGGGTTCCTGGTCCAGTCAGGCTGCTATGTGAGTATAAAAGTTCTGGCAGTGAAATGTGCACCATGGAGAACACCAAATGCTCTGTGAGGAATTGAACAGCACCGAGACACACCAAATGCAGACCAGATTCTTCTTTGCACCAGCCAAAGCTCTCAGCAAAGAGCTCCATCACAGCAGAAGCTTACCCCAAACCCACCTACCCACAGCAGCGCCTCTCCAGCCACACAGGGCTCAGCTGTCAGAGCTACCCTCAAAAAATGCTGTTTAAGCACAGGACTCCCCCTAAGGAGAAGGTCTTCTGCAATATCTGGGCAGGTACTTGGTCAGCCTTGTGCTGCAGCTTCTGCAGGGACAGCACCAGTAACAACAGGCTCCTCTCCCACCTAAGTGCACTTTTAAACCAGTACTCATCAGCCTAAATGCCTGCAGAGCCGCTTTTGCTCCCCAACTACTCCCAGCAGGGAGTTCCTCAGGATTAAAATCATACCTAATATATTACATAAATCAGTTCAAAATTAGCTTTTCCTCTGGAAATTTTGTGCCATTCTCGTTTTGGTTTTGTCCTCCACTGCTCTCCCTGGCTCAGGGATGTGACATTTCCAGCACACAAGGGTTCCACTGAAATGGAGATGGTTTCCAAGCTGTGGCCTTTCAGAAGGTGGGAGTCATGAGCAGCTTTCCTACATCTCAGTATATATATATGCCCTCTAGTCTTGCCTCAGACAACCCCAGAGCTGCTGCCAGTCCAAGGAGGAAAGGGCAGGAGCTGTGGCAGGCACATGCTGCTACACCTTCATTATCACAGTCACAACACTGCCAGGCTGGAGGAGTATTTTTAGAGTGGGAAAGAAAAAAAACACCTGGGAATTTATCAGGGAATTATTAACACAAAAGTGACACTCATATTAGCAGAGCTCTGTTTTCCCTGTACTTTTAGAAAATGGGTTTATTTCCTGCCTTCCTCCAGCTTTTCAAGACAAGGAAGTTGTTGCTTATCCAGCCACTGAGCGGTTTTGACAAAGATGCCAAGACAGGAGGAGGGATGGGGGATCCAGGCCTGAGGGGGGTACAGGGATGTCTTTAAAAAGACCAGGTTCACTCCTGTCATGGATAACAAGCTGTCACACCACAAAGTCACCCAGGGAAATGAGCCTTGGCACAAGCAGAGTGTAACACACACACACTGGTGAGTAGTGATTCACACACCCAGTTCTCACATTTTCTGCAACATCCTGTTCCTGGGAGCCTTGTTGACATGTGGACGATACAGGCAGTTAACCTGACTAAGATTTACATGGATAAACTCGATTAAACCCCTGTGTGGACTCAATGAGAAGCAGGCTTCATTTATTTTGGCTCTGAAGTAAATAAATTAAGGCCACTTTTGTTCTGAGCAAGAGCAGCCGTGCTGCAGCCTGGGGTAGTTTAATACCTTCAATTCATGCTGTTTGTTAATGTGGACTCATTTTCACCCAAGAATCCCTGTTTAAACACGACTCAAGCAAGACAGAACAGCTTCCTGAGCTGAGTCCAGTCAGTGCTTTGGAGGGAGCCAAAGCAGATCCACCATCAGCTGGAATTGGGATGGGGAACAATTTCAGCTCCTTCTGCGATGCAGGAACTGCCTCGACCCTTGGAGGGGAACTGAGGCCACAGAAGAGCCAAGCTGGTAAAAGAATCACAGAATCACAGACTGCAGCCTCTGGAGATCATCTAGTCCAAACCTCAGGTTCATCCAGTTGCCCAGGGTCACATCCAGGTGGGGTTTGGGTACCTCCAAAGAAGAAAACTCCACGACCTCTCTGGGCAGCCTGTCCAGGGCTCTGTCACCCTCCATTTCTCTCCTCCTAAGAGGTGCTCCAGTCCCCCCGTCATCCTCCTAGCTCTGGGTTCCTGCTGCACTTGCCACTGACCACTCTGGATCTGCTGCTCAGGCAACACTGGGGCTTTCAGGCCATTTTCCTACCAGAGCCGTTTTTGCACACAGGTTATTTAACAGGACAGGGCTCAAGGGGGAGGGAAGGAAGGATTTTCTTTCTCCAGAGGAAGTTGCTGCTGTCGATGAGCGAAATCAAACACTCTGCAGAGAAAGTGCCTGACAGGAGCCTGAGCCGCAGGAACTGTTATCGGCAAAGCGGGATCGGAGTTCAGGGCTGACATCTGAGGAATGAAAGAGCTGAACAGACAGTGCAGGGCAAGGGATGGAAGAGCAGAGGAGCCCAGGAGAAGGCAGAGCTCCCACACAGCCAGGCAGGAACAGCAGCTCAGCTCACTGTCAGCCTGGGGCTGATTAGAGCAGCTCCAAGGGGCTGTGTGATGCTTCCATCCCTTTCCCCTCTCGTGCTCCCACATCCTGGTTGTTTCACAGGGAAGTCATTCCTACAGGCCTGTTCTCAATGCAGCAGCAACAGCAAATATTGAAGATATTACCAAGCAATCCATTGAGCTGGAAAGAGATGTTATGGAGGGAGTTTTATCAAGATAAGATAAGCAGCTCAGCTGCAGAGACACAGACTGGTCAGAATATGTGATTTGGTTTGCCCCTTTGAGCTGATTTACATTTGCTCAAACAACAAACACAAACATATAGAAATATCTGAGACAGATGTTGTCATGTCCTCTGGAAGGAAAAACACACCTAGGAACACAGTGGTTAACAAGTTTTCAGCTTCAGCATATTAATGGCAAAAAAAAGCCATGCCAAGCCTTACTAGGAAGCCAGATCCAAAAGTTCATGGGAGGGCGTCATTCTGGAGGACAGAAGCCCCAAAGACAATTAAGTTGTGATGAGTTTTGTGGAAAGAGCAGCCAGGCAGAGGGAAAGAAAGCCCAGCAGCATCCCTTTGCATGAAAGGCTCTCACAGGAGGCAGATGTTCTGGAGCTCCTGCTTGAAGCAGAAGCACCACAAGACGTGGGGCCCTCACTGCTCCTCTGCTCAGGAACAGCTGCTTGGAAGTCCCTGCCATCCATCACGTCCAAATCCTCACACAGATGCAGTTGGGTTATAAACAGCAATTAATTGTGAACCTACCCTAGAAAGTTCCAGTTACTGAACTAGTTCAGCTTTTGAACTGAGTTGCAGTTAAAGGATCCGTTGTTTCCCAGCATAAACAAGGCCATGGGTTAAGTGCAGCTGTTCCATCAAACACGAGCAGGGAAAAACAACCAAGGGCCCATCAAGTATCTGAGCTGAGAGAATAATTACTTCTACCTCTTTCTGATCACAAATGGGTTGGAGCAACTCAGAGTTTTCTTGAACCTGTTTCTGATGGGAAATTCGCAAAATTATTCCTGCAAATAATTAGTTATTGATCCCTAAGTTTGCTTAGGGAAAAGCTCTCATAAGCAAGTCAATCTATTATTAAAGCCACATTTGCCTGGGGGTTTGTGGCACTGGAACCACATTTTTGGTCTCCTACCGACAAAGCACAACTTCAGGTTTCTTCCTGGGTGAGGGAGGTGTTTGAAATCCCATTTTTCAGAATCAAACCTTTTTTTTGTTGTTTCTTCCAATAAATGCTTTTCTCCAGTATTTGCTTAAAAGGTTTTGAGTATTTCTTGGCAAAAACCCCCAACAAACAGTTATTTTATTAATATTCTAGGAACATTTTCCCAGCATTTAGATGTTCTAACAAATAACAACAGCATTAAGTGAGGCTTTGAATTCCTCTTAGAACACAGGGACAAATCCAGATGCACCAACGTGGGGACAGAGCTTTGATCTCTGCTCAGCTTCCTGCTGCTTATCATGACAGACAAAGCTCTGATCACCAATAACACCCACCCAACACACTTTTTATTACAAACCCACACAATTTCACACAATCAGGCCATACAATCTTTTCCCAGTGTTGCTGGGATTCCTCAGCCCAGTATAACAAAGGAACCCATCTGATCCTCTCAAAGTCAGTATTCACTGGGGAAATGCTGGGCCTTTACTACAACCCCTTTCTTTGGGTCCTTTTCCCCAGAGAGAGGGGAATTAGCACTTTTCTCCTGCCCTCATTTTCAAGCAGCATTTATTGCCCCTTGATTTGAATTCTGGGTGGATCGAACCCCTCCCAGAAAAGCAGAGCAGATTTTCAGTCTGCAGTAATTAGAGGCAAAAACTAAGCAAATTAGCTCTCTAACTTCCACAACTGTTTCATGCTTCCCTGGGCTTTGTCTGGAAAGGTTGCCTGTGCCTGATGTTAGACTTCCACAGGAAAAAAATTGAAGTGTCTGGGGGTGAAGCAGCTTGATGGACTGCTCAGCTCATCTGTGTGCTCACGTGGGAGAGCCACAGAGCTCACACATGGCCAGGCACACACAGGTCGTGGCTGCAAGGCAGGAACCAAAGAGAGCAGCTGGGCCTGACATGATCCCTGACTCCTGAGTAGGATGGAAAGATCACATCACAGAACCATGGAATGTCCTGTGTTATCCAAACCCTCCTGGAGCTCTGGCAGCCTTGATACTGTGCCCACTGCCCTGGGGAACCTGGTCAGGGCCAACCACCCCATGGGGGAAGGACCTTTTCCTAATATCCACTTAAACCCCCCCCGAAACAGCCACTGAGAGGTGCATCCTGCCCTGCACCAGCACAGGAGCGCACACAGCCCAGCACAAACCTGCCAGGAAGTTACAAAAGGGAGAATCCCAAGCAAGCCCTTGGGTTTCTGAGCATCCAACCAGGACTGGGCTGGCACTGGGGAATGGGAGCAGAAGCACAGCTACAGCGAGCACTGCTTGTTCTGAAGGGGTTCAACTGTTCAGCAGCTTGCTCAGCGCTGCCTCAGCCCGAGTTCACCTGGGCTGAGCCTGCAGAGCCTAACCCTAACCTTAAGCCAGAGTCCTGCTCTCCGTCACACGTGAACAGCACCAAGCTCTGTGAGGAGAGAGCTCAAACCAGCCCCCAGCCAGCCCCACACTCCATGGGATAGTCACAGAATCCCAGAATGGTTTGGGCTGCGAGAGACCTTAAAGCTTCTCCACTGGTCCAAGTTGCTCCAAGCCCCGTCCAACCCTGAAAACAGTAACTCATAACAGTGATATCTCAGAGCTTTCCTTCCTGCACACAGAGTGCAGAATTTCCTTTGGGAGCCCCCCTGGTGCAGCTGCACTGTCGGTCCCTGCTCACCTTTAGACGAGCACTGCTTTTCAAGGTCTTGTGAAACTGCCTGGCCCAGCCCTCTCCTCACTGTCTGGACTCCCATGATTTTGAGTGCTACTTGAGCTCCTTCACATCCCATTTCCCTGCTTATCCCCCCATCCATTCTCCAGCAATTCTTCAAATTGTATGCAACAAAACCCTCTAGAAGAATTACTTCATCCTGCTGCAATCACAGGAGATGCTGGTGGGAAATGGACTTTTTCAAATTATCAGCTCCAGACCCAGCAGTGTTTGTTAAAGCAAATACCCTGAACTGTCCCCTTAAGCCTCTGATTCCCCTCCCTCCCACAACCCATTCCCAGCATCAAGAGCAGCTTTAGAGTTTATTCCTTTCAACGGGCCATGCAAATCTGTATTACCACACCATGATGGGCTTAACAAAACCCAACATTTCCAGGGCAAAGGAAGGAAATTTCTGCTTGGTTTTGGTTGTTTGTTTGGGGTTTTTTTAATTTATTTTTTAAAGGCGTGTTGTGAAAAATAAGAGCTGGTTTTTGAGAGGCAAGAGACAAATCTGCCTTTAAGGGAACATTTTCCTTTGCAAGCTCAATAGGAAAAGTACATTTCAAGGTACAAGAGCCCCCAGTGATAGCAAGGGATGGGATTAATGGCTCTTGGTTTGCACTGTTCCTACTGTCAGACTCACACTGTGGGGTTTGATCCCTCAAAAGTGGCCTCCCCTCCCAGTGCTGAACACGAGGCAATCTGCACCATCAGGTTCCCAGTGGGACTCCCACTCAGGTCAGTGCTGGGGTACCACAGATCCCCAGCAGTCTCAGCACTTACACCGTGTTCATACACCACTCCACCCCACAGGCTCCTATCTCTGCTGGGAGCTTCAGGAATATGTAGGAAAATATGTAGGAAAACCTGGCCTGAGGCACAGACTTTGGGTTGGAAGGGACCTTGAAAACCATCTTGTTAAAGCCAAAAGTCTGTATTTCACTGATCTAAAGTTCATTTCACCACTAATTAGGATGAGCACCAAACCTAAACTTCAGAGAATGGGAAATAGAGCATAGAAACATATGAACTACTCTATAATTAGTGCCATTATTGCCTTTACACAGGTCAAGTGCCACCAGTTCCATTATAGAGGTGGGGAAACTGGGACAGAGCTGTCCCCAGGAGCAGAGGACAGGAGCACTCAGAGCTCAAGATTCCCAGGGCAATGCCCAAACTTCCGAGCTTCATCTGCCCTTACAAGAGGAATCATTTATTTCAGGGTCAACTGGCCAAGAAAAAGCAACCCCACAGACTCTGCACAGGGGATTGTGAGTTACCCACCGATTCTCACAACAGCTGCCAAAAAGTCCAGCAACTTCCCAAGTCACTAAGGCATTAAGGACTGTCACAGCCACCTGTTAAAAGCTCTGGTGCTGAGCAAGAAAATCACCTTGTCTGTCACCAGCATCTAACAGCGCACAGCAGAAACCCAAATTCAGAGGCCTTTCATGGACAGTGAGTGAGAACTGCCTGCCACAGCCCTTTTGCGCTGTTTTGCACTTTCCATACTCAAAAGACCATCAGGGGGAAATCAAGTGTTTGGATTTTAAAACTCATAATAAGGAACTCTTAAAAAGTGGAAAATCAGTATGCAAAGCATCACTGTGCTGCAGATGTAACATCACAGACCAAACTGAGGGAGTGAAGAATCTCAGCCTTTAGTTAAGCAGCATCCTGGCTGCTGTTTAGTGAGGTGACACTTTATAATCTTTAATACACTTCTAAAACATGCCCTACTGAAGGCCCTGGAAATGAAACGGGCTCCTTGCCTTGCAGGGAAGGAGGCAGCTGGGACAGCCACAGGATTACACTGTTCTCTGCCCCAGGTAGGCTTGCCACCAGTGAATTCTTCCACTCTCTTTTCTTCTTCCCATATTAATGCCCTTCATCACCATAAGGATTCCTACCCAGTGCCAAAACTCAATTTGCACTCGTTACTTTAATGACCTCATTTGTCATCCTCACACGTGTTCCTGCCCCTGGGGCCCAGCCCCAGCCCTCTGCCACCAGGTCTCATTTACAGTTTGCTCTTTCATTATTGTTTTTCAAGACTAAATTGCCTCTGTTTCAAGGCAAACAGTCTGGGAACTTCCTCAGCCCAGAGACACATCCATACATTCAATCAATCCATTTTAGGGCTCTGCACATCTCATTCCCCACTGACTGTCCCATCCACACCCCACTGCATCACCCATTTACTTCCATCACCTTTGGCTTTGTTATTCCTTTTGAGCCTTTTGAAATACAATCATTAGGACATTTGAATATTGCCATCACATGAAGCTGTGGGAGGAATTTTACCTCTTTTTTGGGGGGAGGAAGGATAAGATGTGATCCTTTCCTTCCTCGATGCATCAGTTCATTTGTCTGTCTAAACCACATTTTTTCTCTCACAGCTTGACTGCTCCAGAGAGGTACATTCCTTCCTATTAGATTACATTTCTCTCTCACAGCATCTCTCCAGTCCTGACATGCTCAGTAAAATTCAATGGTAATTAAGTCATGTAAATAGGTTAGGGAAGAGCATAATACTTCGGGTTTCATTATAGCACATGTTTAGTGCAAACAGCATCACACAAACTGCTGGGCTAGAGCTGGAGGGAGCCTCCAAAAACACCACCAAACCATCACAGAACTGTCTGCCCTTCAGAGCAAGGCAGGGACTGCTATTTGAGCAATGACTTACATCTGTTAGTGTCGCAATAAAACGTTCCCCAGTTTGTTTGCAGCACCTTTAAAAGGAGATATTACAGCGCCCATTGTCCTTTCGAGGAGTAATCACTTCATCCATCCATCCCCTCCCCCAGCTCAGCCTCAACTCACTGGGATGAGATGTGCCTTCCCAGTACAACCTGCAGTGGCCACTGCTCTGCTTTTCCAGTTTATCCAGAGCCACTGGCAAGGCAGGCTGGACATTTGCTGGAAATCTGCTGGACATCACTTGCAGATCCCAACGTAAAGCTTACCCAGAACAAACGGGTGAACTGCTGAGTGCCAGACTCTGAATCACAACATTCCCAGTTGCTTCTCTATTCAAAACCCCTTTTCCCTGGCTAGCAGAAACCTGCCTTTTAACCAAAACTGACAGCAAGGAAACTTCCTTCACAACAAACTCCAAGAACTCAGAGTTATTTCGAAGTTAACAGGCACCTGTCTCATTTTCTTCAGCTCTTGCAATTCCATGACTTCTTCTTTCTTGTTTCCCTCCCCTCCAAAACATTTGTCTTCAGTCGCAATAAACATCACCAAACCCCTTTGCAGTGATTTGCAATGTGCTGATGTGTTTCTTTAGAAGCCTTATCAGTGAATAAATTGGTCCCAAACTAATAATCCTTGTTATTTATACAGACACCTCCTTGCTCTTCTAAACAGACTTCAGCAGGAACATAAGGACTAACATCTTTTCCAGATACATTTGAGTCTGATATAAATGTAAGTATTTTCTACAGAAAAACAAGCTTCAGATTTCTCATCAATATTTATATAAAAAAGGCAAACCAACCTTTTTAAGCTGCTTCCAGATAATGTATGATGATAACTCAACAATAACACAATTTTACAGGTTGTGTATTATTTATAAAAGCACATAAATACTACTTACTGTCAGAGGATCAAGTTTCTGGTACGGAGGGAGAAGACGGAAGTTATTACAGCCCAGTCTTCCCTGGATTCCCTCAAGTCCTTCCCTGGATCATCACACGCAGAGCAGCAACAAGGCTGGGGAAAACAAACCAGAACTGACAACATTAGACCAGCAGAAGCTTTACTAGTGGAGTCTGAAATAATCTGCTAATACAGAAGCAATAAAACAGCATCAAAGCCTTGGAAACATCAGGTAGTGCCAAAAAGATGCAAAGATTTTAGAGACTGTGTGTCACAACAGTGAAAAATAGCTTTTAGTCTCAATAATCTTATTTTTCTTATTTTCTTTTGTACTCTTTTTACCCTTTTTTGTGGAGCATTTGTGTCATTACCATACTCTGCAGCACAGAATGGCTGATGCCTGAGGCTGAAAAGGACTATTTACAGTTCTGTGGTGGGGGGAATTTAAATAAAAATAGTACATTGGAAACCCCACAGACTTTGCACAGTGAGGCTGGGAGGAATTCCTATTGTTCCTTGTGTCCAGGTAGGGAAACTGAAGCACAGATCACTGCAATCATTCCAGAGGAGCTTGGAGAGCTTGGAAAGGATGCAGAGCTGTGATCCCAGGCTCACTGAGGCTGGGAAAGCCCTCCCAGTCCGTGGAGTCCAACCTGTGACCAACCACCACCTTGCCCCCAGCCCAGAGACACCTCCAGGGCTGGGCACTCCAAACCTCCCTGGGCAGCCCCTGCCAAGGCCTGACTGCCCTTTCCATGAAGAAATTCCTCCTGAGATCCGGGATGGGATGCACCAGGAAAGCCAATCCCACACAACCCGAGCCTTGGCAGGCTCTGCAAGCCAAGGTGAAAGCTTTGCCTGAGCTGGTGTCATGTTTAACAGCCCAGCCTTTCCTGGTACTCCCTGTCCAAGGAGTTTCTGATCCATTTAACCACGGAAAGGCTCTTTCCCGCAGACACGAACCACTCACGCTTGGTGTGCTCCAACACCTCCTCCAAGGGGAGAGAGGAATATTTGTAGTCACAGCAGGTAAACGAGCTGTGGACAGGGAACACAACTAATTTAATGGCATGAATTATTTACACATACATTCAGGAAAGCCATCTTGCTACACAGCAGTCCCAGCAGCAGGGATTATTAATTTATAACTCAACTACAGCTACATTAAACAGAACGAGGCTTCCATAAAAACTGAACTGTGGACACACAGCAAATACTGCCCAGCCCGTCCAGGGTTCTCCAGCAAAGCCTCAGTCCTTGGCCAAAAATCCATCGTGTTTCTTGGGCAAAATGGAACAACATCCTCTGGATTCCAGTTGCATCCAGACATCTCTGCTTGTCTGCAGTGCCCAGCCAAAGAAATGCATCCTTGAGTAGGACTGGCCTTTAGGTTTTTGCCAGATTCCAAAATAGCATCAAATTCCAGCCTTTAGGAACAGCAGTGCAAACCCTGGAAGAGGTTACAGGCAACACCCCACTCCTGCAACCTCCCTGCTGGGCCCCGCTCAGCTTAGATCTGATGGCAGCAAGGGGGAAAAGGGACATCCCAGAGGGAGAACAGGAGAAGCCTTTGGGGGTGGAACACTAGGAACAGTCAGATTTGATGAGAAGCTGCAGAACCTTCTCAGGAAAGGGAGAAAACTGGGAACACCTGAGCAGAGAGTCAAGGAGAAGGAAATGGGGCATGAGCAGGACTACAGCAGAGTCAGAGTGGGGACTGGGGAATTCAGGTAATATAAGCAAGGGAAACCAGGGAAACAGAGTCCAGTTCCCTCCAGGATAAGCTTTGCTGTTGATTAATCTGTAAGGAGAAACCTGGCCAGCAATCTGGAAATCTGGAGCTCCACAGCACCACTGGGCAGCTCTAACAGAGCCTTTAGCATTGGGTGTTTACATGACAGACACCCAACATTGTGTCCTGCAACCCCATGACCTGCTTTTAAAGAGACATGGGCTTTCCCCTTGGTTTTGCCAGGTGCTCCACATTCTTACACCCTGCTTGTGTGTTTTGTACCATATGCAAAGAAATAGAAACCACCACTCCATGTGTGTTCCCAGCTTCCCAATGAACACAAGAACAACTGGACTGCTGCATCCTCACCTGCTTTTGCACCCAATAAGTGGCTGAGGCAGCAAATTAATCTCCATGCAGTAGGAACTCAGTTCCTCTTAATGACTGGAAATCCTCCATAATGCACAATGAGCAGCACTAAATGATCTCCCTCAGCACAACCTCATGGCAGAGCAACTCTGCTGTGGACACTGTGCTCAAGGTCCCAGGGCAGGGTGGACTGCCTGTTCCTGCTGATTCTGAGTGTTCCTGTTTTCAGGAGAGGGGTTTGGTGCTTCCTGAGTACAGAAATGGTCTCGTGTTGGGGCCACAGGAAAAGGCTCCCAAAGGCACTTCAGCCCTGGTGAATCGTGAGGAGAAGGTACATGATCAGCCCATTAAAGCAGCTCTTCCTCTGCCATCCACAGGTACATTTCTGGCCCTTGCAGGGAGCCTGTGCTTGACCTACTTAGGGATCACTCTGTGGTGCTGCAGAAACCACCATCCAGTGATGTATCTTGGGTCCATTCTAAACCCCACACCTCCCCTTAGCTGGGCTGGAGGAGCATCCCAGTGTGCCAGCCTGGCAGCCTCCCTATCCCTCCTCCCTTTAAATGGTGTGGGGAACCTCTTTCCTCCTTGTCCCGGATTAGGACTGTCATGTTTTACCTGCCTGCAAGTCCCTGATGGGGAGCATTCAGTGTCCCTGCTGTGGTTCCCGTGCTGGCAATACCTGAGGCTCTCAGAGCCCTGCTGAGGGACGGGAAGGGCTGTGCCTGTGGGCCAGGACAGTGAGGTGGCAGTCACAGGGCCTCTATAAATACATAAGAACTGAAAAGAAAACCAAAACAAGCCCCAAAAACAACAAAGAAACTACCTATTAGCTGCAAATACTGGAAAGGCAGAAAGGTTAATGATCCCAGCAGGGTGGAAATTCTCCTGTGTCAGGAGGTTCAGGCAGCTTTGTACCGAATTTGGAAGAGAAGAGACAACTGTTTCTGAGTGTCCAGAGAATCCAAAGGGACAAGGAGGCAAAGCCTTGGGAAGGTGCTGCCTGTTTGGTGCCAAGGAGGAGGAGAAACCCCCCAGGGCACTTCAATACCAAACAGGAGAAGGACTAGCTCTGCCTCCAGCACCTTTCCCCAGAAGTGCTGCAGTTTGCAGCCCACACTCTCCCTTCCTGCACAAGCAGGGGGTTTGCAAGCCCTGGAGATGATCCAGGAGCTCTGTGCCTCAGTTTCCCCCTCGCAGACAGGTCATGGAAGGCCAGTGGGCCCCACACAGATAGAAAAGCAATACCTCCCTGACTCCTTGGTCCACAAAAAAGTGTTGTTATAAATTTGGACCACAATGGATCATATTCCAATTAAAATTTTATTAATTACAGCGAGCAGAATATGAGCAACCACAGCGCTGGACGGCAGGGGAGTCACCGCTCCACCAACTGCCGAGCCGAAAGCCCTGAAAGTCCTTTTTTTATAGTCTTCTGGTTCTGCTTTCTTGACGTGGCATCAGTACTCTGCGCATGTCTTAGTTGTTACTAGGGGGTCTTTCCTGCCTCCTGGTGGTAGTTGAGGCTGAAGTGAGATGTCTTCCTCACACGTCTGCCTCTTGACCCCGAAGTTTGGCGACCTTGACTTTCCTTATTTGGTATGTTCTGTAAGTTCCTGGAACTTCTCGGCAGTTACTACATCTTGCACAAGCATTTACATTGTTCCCCTGCAGTTTGGCATTTACCCTAGCTAAGTAGGTTGATACATCCTGTTTAATAAACAATATTGTCTGTAACTCCTCACAATCCCCCCTTTTTCTTTTTCTTCATTTGTTTATTAAACATCGCTCTCTATTTCTTCAGCAGAGCACGCAAACTGTTTTCCACAATTTTTGCAACTGTCATCACACCCACAATGTAATACATTACAAATACAATAATCATCATCATTCATAGAAACTGTATTATAACCCGATTTATATCCTGAGGTTAATACGAGTAATTTTGCAATTTCAAAGCGTTCCTTAACAAAGCGTAATACATAACGTAAAATACATGGCCCAAATACTAATCCCAATATAATCATAATTATTGGTCCTGCAAGCGTGGAGAGCAAAGTGGTTAACCAAGGTGAAACATTAAACCAATTTTCATACCATGATCTATTAGCTTCCCTTTCCTTTTTTCGTTGGTCTAACCTTTTCCGTAATTCAGACATGGCATCCTGCACAACTCCAGTATGATCAGCATACGAACAACATTCTTCCTTCAAAGCCACTCACAGTCCTCCCTCCTTGAGGAACAACAGATCTAACCCGCATCTATTTTGTATCACAACTTCAGACAAGGATTTTACTGATGTAGCTAGGTTTTGTATTGACTGCTCTATCCTTTCCAGATCTTCATCTACTGCCATTTGTAAATTTTGTATTTCCTGACCTTTTACTAGTGAAGCTATACCAGTCCCAGCTCCTACCCCTCCTGCCACTAGCAGCGTGGCAATAGTTACCGCAGTAATGGGTTCCTGAGTGTGTCCTGACGGAATAACCCATTTATCACTTTTGTTTTTATGTTGTTCTATTGCCCATTTAGAGATAGTTGCGTTACACAAAGATTGATATCTTGTCGGAACAGTTCCAATACACCTCCCCTGACCAGTTACCATTTGAATTGTGATTCCCTGCATGTGATTTCTTTGTTCATCCCAATTGCACTCTCGAGGGTTGCTTCCGTTAGACCAACGTATCATTAGTAGGGGGGTTTAATTTGGGAGTGCTTGTAGGAGCAGGTAGCATGAGTTGTGTATTAGGATTCAAAACGGGATTCGGGCCTATCGGGAGAGGGTCATGGGGAAGTCGTTGTTTCTGAATTTTAAATAGACTTCCTCTATCTGCTCCAGGTTCCCAAAATCTGATTCCCCACATTTTCCCTACTAGCCATTCGTCACTCGCTGGTTGTTTTACAGTTATCTCTATTCTGTGACACACGGGTATAGAACAAGATCCCTGTACTGTTCCATCATAGGCATGTTTTGGTTTAGTGCATCCCGGTGGTCCCCAGGTCACAGTTATAAACTTATCCTCTGGTGAGGTAGGCCAATTTGATGCAATTGTCTCACATCCCCAATAACCACAAAAGAAATGCCCTGGCAGGTTGCAATAACTTTTTCCTGGGTTTGAGGCAGGACAAATATAAAAGGCCTTGCACTGTGCCTGCCTTTTACTAATTTGGGGACAAGTGTTCCCATAGCATCCTCCAGCTTCAATAGGTATCATAGAGTGTAGATGGACTGTAAAGTTCCACCCGTCAGTGGGCGATGAGCGGCTTTGGATTATTTTCCCTTCCTGAACATTAATTAGGGTCCAAAGTACCCGTTCATGTGGGTTTCCTGCCAGCATGGGAGATATTAGATGACTAAGCCATATCATAAGAATGCAAAGGGTGTCCAGGAGAGGCAGAAACAGCAGGGAGGTACTTAAATTCTTACCAGTCCCTATTGATTTACCAGTCTTGAGGAAGTTCAGCCAGGGCTGCTTGCACATCCCATGATTGAGCCTCTTTCCCTCTTTGGGGTTTCTTCCTCTGCCTCGCCCGTCGGCTTGGTTGCAACAAGTCACAGGGTGTACCATCTTCTCGGCAGCAGGAGTCCCTAGTAGGAATATGCCTCTTGTGTTTAGCAAGACGTGTGGTATAGGCAGGCCAAGATTTCGCTTTTACCATATACCCCTTGCACCGTACAGCCTTTAATTCCTTCCTACACTGGACTTGAATAATATCAATTACAAAGGGAGCTGGTTCCTGTAAACAATAGCAATAATATTCAGGGTTAATCCTGAAGACATAATAATGCCAATGTTCAGGGGACCATAATGGAAATCTAGCTCCTAATTGTTTTAATGCCCAAATAGTGAATCTTCGTTCTGTTTTGTAGCAAATGCTACACACCCCACGAGGGGGATGTCCTTCCCTACAATGTTTCCACCACTTTTCTTGGCACTTTTTGCATTTAAAACAGACAAATGGGTAGCAATCACACCCTGGCTGATATGCTTTGACACACTCCCCTCCACACTTTACGATTGGTTTCTTCAAGTAACAAAGCAGCAGCTACAATTATTTGTAAACAACTTGGCCATCCTCTACTTACGGGATCTAAAATTTTTGAGAGGTAGGCTACTGGCTTCTTTTGTCCAGCCCATTCTTGAGTTAGTACCCCGAAAGCTGTTCCTTCATGTATATTCACAAATAAATGAAATGGTCTTTTTAGATCGGGTAAACTCAGTACTGGAGCTTGACTTAATTCCATTTTTAAGGTTTGAAATCTTTCATGCTCCTCAGAGGTCCATTTAGGTATTTTATCCTTTACTAATTGTTCATATAAAAACTTCACTTTGTAACTATAGTCCTCAATCCATTGTCTACAATATCCTAGTAACCCCAGTACTTGTCAAATTTGTCTTTTTGTTGTCGGCATTGGTAGATCCAAAATTCCTTTTATTCGCTCAGGGTCTAGTATCTTTTTCCATTGAACAGATAATGTCCTAGATATTTAACCTTTTCTTCTACGAACTGCAGTTTGTCTTGTGACACTTGCAAGCCGTTGTCTGCCAGAAAATTTAAAAGATTAATGCTCTCTGTTTTCACTTTTTCTCTATCACTCCCGGCAATCAGTAAATCGTCTACATATTGTAGTAAAGTGTTACCCTCCTGCACACGATAGTTTTTTAATAGTTCTTCTAATGCCTGGCCGAACAAATTAGGGGACTCAGTAAACCCTTGGGGCAGCACTGTCCATCTTAATTGTTGCTTTCGGTTTGTCTGGGGGTCTTCCCATTCAAATGCGAAATCCGCTAAGGCACATGCCCAAAAAGCATCTTTAAAATCAATTACACTATACCAGGAATTGTGTGGCCCTAACTTACTTAATAAAGTATATGGATTGGCCACTACTGGAAAACGGGTAACAGTTCTTTTATTTATTTCCCTTAAATCATGAACTAATCGACATTTCCCGTTTGGTTTCTTAACTGGCAAGATGGGAGTGTTAAAAGGGGACATACAGGGCTCTAGTATACCTAGTGCTAATAATCTATCTACCTCTGGTTTTAAGCCCTTTCTCCCTTCCAAGGATATTGGATATTGTTTTATTCTTACAGGCACGTGAGGTTCATTTATTTGAACTTTAATCGGAGGTATGTTTAATCTGCTAATCGCATCTGGGGAATGCCAGACGTTTGGGTTAATTTGTTTTTCCTCTTCCACAGTTAAGGGATATGCCGACACAGCCAATTCTTGATTCTGCACTTTGATCTCCAATTGTAATTCTACAATTAGATCTCGTCCCAATAGATTATATTCCGCCTCTGGGACGAGTAGGAGTTCACCGATACCAAATTTATTTCTAGTTTCAAAGATTACGTCTTTAATTTTACTGACTTTAAAAGGTTCTCCTTTTGCCCCAATTACCTGTACTTTTTCAGGGGATACTATACAACCATCCGGGATTTGTCGAATAGTTGATTTTTCGGCTCCCGTATCGACTAAAAAGGTGAGCTCCTGTCTGTGGGGACCTATTTTTAATTTTATCAAGGGCTCAGGATGACTCCGGTCCCCCAAAATGTAGAGCCCCTGACTTTCCTATTCCATTTTTAAAGTTTCCTCATCTCTAATCCTTTGTCTGCAGTTCTTCTTCACATGACCCTTCTTACCACAATAAAAACAACTTCCCGGTTCCCTTCGTGTGTTATTTCTTACCATATTCTTTCCTTGATCTCCAGGCATTCCCTTTCGACCTTCTCTTACTGCTGCCACCATCATGCGTACCTGTCGCTTATTGCTCTCCTCCTCTCTCCTCACATACACTTTCTGAGCTTCTCGTAACAACTCATCCAGTCCTCTATCCTGCCAATCTTCTAATTTCTCAATCTTCTTCCTAATGTCCTCCCAAGATTTTGCCACTAATTGGGTTTTAAGGAGCGCTTGTCCCAACGGATTATCAGGATTTACCCCTGAATATAGTTGGAGGGCTTTCCTCAATCGCTCCAGCCATTCAGTTGGACTCTCGTCTTTCTTTTGCATTTCATTAAATGCCTTTTTGATATTCTGGCCACGAGGTACTGCTTCCCTAATTCCCTGAATTACTATTGTTCTCAAATCCTGCATGTGAGTTCTGTGGAGCTGGTCTTGATTATTCCAGTTGGGTCTTTGAAGCGGCCATTTTATATCAGCCTGTGGTCCTTGAGCATGTTGTGCATCCCACAGTCTCATTCCACCTCGTCTAATCATATCTCTTTCCTCAGTGGTGAAAAATTGGCTGAGGATTGACTGCATTTCATCCCAGGTGTAAAGGTTGGGCCCCAGAAATTGATCTAATCGTTCTGCGACTCCAAGAGGGTCCTCGATTAGGTTACCCATCTCAGCCCTCTTAAAATCTCTTAGGTCAGCTGAATTTAGGGGCACAGAAATGTATCCAATAGTGGGCTGGGGCCCTCTCATAGGCATTTCTCTTAAAGGGTACACCTGGGCAGCCCCTCGCTGGCTTCTAGTTCTACGCCTTGGAGGTAAATCGGGTTCTAAGTCAGGTGGGGGAGTGGGTGCTCTGGGGAATGCGAGTGCAGGGGCAGGTACAGGTGGTGGGACATACGGAGGAGGGACCAAAAGGATATCCTCATCCTCTTCCCTTCTTTTTTCTCGCTTCTCTTTTAACTCATTTAATGGGTACAGCGAGGATATTCCTTGTGGTCTTTCTAGCCATATTTGGGCATATTGACTCTCCTCTAGGTTGAAAGGTTTTTTATCATTTACCCAAAGATTTAACTTCTGCCTTACCCAATCTTATTCTGACCCATATACTGGTCAAAATACCATTTTCTCTATTTCCTTCCCTCCCCATATCTTAGTACAATATTTAATCATTTTTCGTTTCTCTTTTCCCTTAGTTCCCGGGAACTATTTCCAATTTTCTAAGATATAGGATAGAGGGGTATTTCTAGGGACTCCAGGTATCCCTCCCATGGGGTTCGAAGGCTTGCTTCCCTTCGCCCCCATCTTCTGGAATATCAACAAACACACACACTCTCACTCCCTTCGTTCCTGGCCCAGTCCCTCGCGGGAGATGGGAACCACAGTACTAAAAGGTCTGCACTCGCTTGGTTCAGTGTATCAAACCTCTCACTCGTTATATTCCAGGAAATCCGATCCCGCGCGAACGGCAATCCCCGCGACCAAAGTTGCGGCTTACTTACGCGTCCTGCGTCTCCGTCCGGACTTCTGTGCACAGAATATTATGGGATTCAACCAGTTCCTTTTTGCTCGATATTCTGAATTTAGGTTCGTAGGTCAGGGTGAGGTGAATTGTCGGCTTCTTATGGGGCCGCGAGCAAGACGCAGGGCACCTCCCCGAAGAGCCGCAGCCCACCGTTCCTGATCCGAGTCACGGCACCAGATTTGTTATAAATTTGGACCACAATGGATCATATTCCAATTAAAATTTTATTAATTACAGCGAGCAGAATATGAGCAACCACAGCGCTGGACGGCAGGGGAGTCACCGCTCCACCAACTGCCGAGCCGAAAGCCCTGAAAGTCCTTTTTTTATAGTCTTCTGGTTCTGCTTTCTTGACGTGGCATCAGTACTCTGCGCATGTCTTAGTTGTTACTAGGGGGTCTTTCCTGCCTCCTGGTGGTAGTTGAGGCTGAAGTGAGATGTCTTCCTCACACGTCTGCCTCTTGACCCCGAAGTTTGGCGACCTTGACTTTCCTTATTTGGTATGTTCTGTAAGTTCCTGGAACTTCTCGGCAGTTACTACATCTTGCACAAGCATTTACATTGTTCCCCTGTGGTTTGGCATTTACCCTAGCTAAGTAGGTTGATACATCCTGTTTAATAAACAATATTGTCTGTAACTCTTCACAGTGTGATGACAATTCGTATTTGCTCTCTTTTCCTCCTCTTTTTTCCTTTCACAGGATGCCAGGGGAGCAAACAAGCAGATTTTATTTTCAAGTTCTCGCTCCAGACTGTAATGAAAACTTGGAAATTATTTTTTCATGAAAATGTCCACTTAGGAAAAAGGCAATTCTCTTCTCTTCTGGGAGCAAATGGTTTCATTAAAAAACAATAAAAAGGTAAAATGGTACTTTTTAATGAGAAGCTGGAGTCTCTTCTTAAGTTATTCAGTAGCAACCCCAGCCACACAAGGTTTGTTATCCTCCCCAGTGTCCACACTTGCAGCAGAAAAGATTCCTGACAGTACTTTTGAGTTACCAGTTAGGAAAAGAAAAAAAAATCCATCTGGCACATAATCTGCATTTGTGATTTACAGTCAGACTTTCAGGGCTTAGCCCAGGTCAAAGCTCATCTCTGCCTTTATGCCTTATTCAGAAAAGGTCCTGCCTGTTGTAATTCCAGCAGGACTGTGCCAGAGAGGAATTTGGATGGGGAATGCATTCGGCATGTTTCTGTTCTCTCAGAAGCCACTATCAGGCAGAGTTCTTGTCTAGACAGATGCTGGAGATGGTAATTAGAGCATTCTCCATCCCATAACTAACAGAATTCCCATGACAGGCTCGTGCTGTCACAGCAGGGTCACGTTGCCTCCGGAGCACAGGATTTGCAGCAGCTGGATCCATCCCTGTACCCGTTGGCCCTGGAAACCAAGAGCAGCAGGAGCATTTCTGGGAGAGATGAAATATGGGAAGGGTCAGGTTACATATCAGGAAGTGGGTAATGAATCAGCTGTGGAGCTGCAGTGGGTGACACATCCCGGGGACAGGCGCTGGCCGTCCCTGCCTGTCTCCAGCCGGGAAATAGATTGGAGCAGATCCCTAAAGCAGCACTGCCCTGTCCTCGCAGGAAAGGCCACAGAGGTGCCTGTGATGGCAGCACGAGGGAGGCAGTGCTGAATGTTAATTAGCAGGACACCTCTCTGTGATCCACAGGTCCAGGTCGTTCCTTCTTTAGCTTCAATTCAAGTCCTCCCTCTCCTGGTTGGCACAAAGCCGCCTCAGCAGAGGGCTCTGTCCCTGCCATTGTATTTATAACCACCATATCGGTGCGCTCCACCCAAGCTGACAGCCCTTTCTATTCTGAGCTGTGCAAGAAGAGAAGGGCAGAGTTCCTGCCCCAAAGAATTCGCAATTTAAACAGGCAGGGACAAAGGGGCTCCTTGCAGGCTGTGGAGTCAGGTGGACACAGGAATAGGATTTGATAATTGAATGCATGTTTGCTCCCTCAGTTACCCACCAAAAAAAAAAACATTTCCATAAATTTGCAAGTCCAGAGATTCTGTCCAGAGCCGGGTCCCCAGAGCACTGAAGGTCTCTAAGCTTCTAACGAGCAATTTCCTCACCCTGCGGGTCTGTCAGTCAGAGCTGACCGTGGTCCCTGCCACTGCTGCTCCCTCAGATGCACAGCTGCTGAGCTCCCTCATTTCCATCTCTCCCAGTGGTCTGCCCCACATCAAAGGAGTTTCCTGAGGCTTTGACAACAGTCTCCCTGTTTCCAGAGGAAAGCTGTGGCAAGCATTTCTGGTATGGGATTATTTAAGGGAGATGAAATGGGATTCACCCATAGAGGAAGAAGCTCCAGCTTTGCATCCAATACACACAGTGGAGGATGATCCCTACAGTGAGAGGGGGAAAGAATCATACCTGGACTCAAAGAATCATGGAATGGGTTGGGTTGGAAGGGACCTTAAAGCTCATCCCATTCCACCCCCTGCCATGGGCAGGGACACCTTCCACTAGCCCAGGTTGCTCCAAGCCCCATCCAACCTGGCCTTGGACACTTCCAGGGTCTTATTCTCTGGGTCTCCCAGTGTGTGTAGACATGTGAGAGCTCTAATCCTGCTGCAAAGGTGGAAGTGCTGCTGGTGTGAAGCAGTAGAGGCTCAGGCTTCAGAGTGGACTGCTCAGATAACTGTTTATCTTGAGTGAGACGGAGGTACAATCATGACAGAGACTTACAAAGCACCTTAAGTCAGAGAAAACCTCGTGCCCGGAGCCAGAGTGGACCTGCATGGCTGTGCAGCCCTGCCTGCACTCTGGCAGGTTTTCATTGCTGCTATTCCTCTCTGAGCATAATTTTTAAAGGAAATAAGTGAGCTCTTATTTCCCAGCACTGAAAATGCCTTTAGGCATCACAGCCAGAGTGATTTCCCTGGCTGGAAAATGTTGAGTCTAGTGTGGCCCTTGTAGCAGTGCCTGTGGTGCCCTGGATGTGGAGCAGGGGGTGACCTGCCCAGGAGTGTGGATGTGCTGAGTCTGTGTGCTCGCAGGGGCAGAGCTGAGCACACCCACACCCCAAACAGCCCAGGTGCAGGAGGCTGTGCCCTTCCCACGTGCATTAATGGCCATTCCCATGGCGTGTTGCTGTGCAAACCCAGGAGGGCTGCTCTCCGCATCTGTGTGACTCCTGTGAGTGCTGCTCCAGGCAGCTGTTTGGGGGAGATAATTAAAGATGGGCTCCAAATCCATAAATCAAAGAGAGAAAGACCTTGAATAGGGGGACAAAGAAGAAAAAAGGATTCGAAAGCCTGCCTTGTGCTGTACAACGCTCAGACAGGTCCTTTCCAGGCATAACTGTGTTTCAGAAGGAGCCTGCTGAGACTCTGCAGTGCCCTGGGAACCAGGCAGGGGAGGCACTGGATCTCTGGGTGTCTGTTGGCTCTGAGTGCTTTGCTCTGCTCTGAAATCACAGCCCTTCTCTCCTGCATGGCCTGCCAGGGGGAAAGCAGAAGATGGAAGTTCCCCAAGGAAAAGCTGTCGAGCAGAGGGGATGAGACGAGCTATGAAAAAACACCAAGGGAGATTCTCCTCCACAGTCCACGGGCACGAGGAGAAAGCTCAACCACGAGCAAACCCCCAGGAATGCCTCCCCCATGAGCATCACCATTCTATCAGCTCAGGAAAGTCACAGGAGGGTTGAGGGGGAGATGTCCCATTGCACACCGAGGGAGAAACTGAGGCACGAGAGGGAGAAGGTCCAGATATATGGAAATATTTCCCCACAAACATCACAAGTGGACACTTATCTGCCAGGAAGCTGTTCTAGGTTAGTTTTTGAGTGCATCTTTCTGGCTGCAGCACAGGCCCAAGGTCTCTCTGCTGCTTTCCAGCCCCATACACCAGCTGTTTGGTGGGTCAGGCCTGCAAGCTGATGTCCAAAGCCCCTGATTTTGCAGAAAATCCCAATTAAAGGGGGGTGTCCCCAGCTCCAAACAGTCCTGAATTAATCACTCCTACAAGAGGGAGCACCGAGGTCTCTTGCTTTGAGGAGGCTTTCCCAAAGCTTTCCCAAGCTTTACACCAAATCACCTCCCGCCGTTGGTCAGAGCTCCCAGGACGAGGATTTTCCGCCTGTGTGGGTGTGAGGAAGGTCTGTGAAGCCCTCACACCACCCAAGGCTCTGGGGAGCAGAGAGTGAGACTGACCAAGCCAGGCACAGGCTCTGCCAGAAGGTTTGGAGAACACTGTCCTTGGCTGCTGCTGGCAGTGATGCTCTTGTTTACTGTTCTTTCCCCCAACCCTCTTAACCTGCTCTTTCACTCTGCAGAGCTGGGGAGCTCTTTGTTAACTGTTTCCTGCTCTGGTTTCCATGGAAAATGGAAAGTCACATGCGCCACCTCCCAAGAGATGACAGAAGTGCCTCTGATCTAACAATCCCACTAGCTTTAATAAATGTGGCCAGAAAGAAAAATTATCAAGAAAGAAAACAAGGATTTCAAGTCCAGCTGTATTTTAGAATAATCAAGTGCTAAAAAATTCCCAAGGTGTTTACATAGGTCCATACTGAGGTATTCTTCACAAAAGAGAGCAAAAAGAGGCATTAAGACTGTATATTACTGGAGTGCTTTGGGGAAATATAATATATTGTGATTTAAAGCATTTGATCTTGCTTTTCCCTGGTGTTATTTCTCTCTTCCCATTATTTCTGAGGTCTGGGCCAAGCTGGCACACGAGGACCTATCTTTCCTGGTGTTTCATTTCATTTGCGCCCGAGGTTCTGCTGGCTCTTGGATAACACGACCCAGCAGCAGGACACCCCAGAGCACCTGAAGTCCTCCAAGTCAGATGCTCAGGGCCTAAAGCTGTGAAGCTGTTCAGAAGGGGGGTGCCTGGTTTGGGCTTTCAGCAGTGCTGTTGATTTGAAACCTGATTTTCAGCATCTTTTGAGTCTCAGTTTCTATGAGAAACACGTGAGTCCGTCTAACAGCTCACCCAAAGGTGACATACAAAGGAAATTCAAACACAAGTAATGTTTGCAAACAAGCATGTGTTTCCTTTCTCTGCAGATATTCGTACAAGGGTTCATCATTCTGTTTTAACCTGAAATCACCTCTTTTCTTTTTTAGTGGTTTCATCTGAGCAACATTTGCCCCCTGATGTACAAAGTATAGGGGATGGCAGAGGTTCAAGTTCCAAGAATTGGAATGAATATGGAGAAGACATCAGGTTCTGAGAAGCTGTGGGTGAGATGAGGCCATTTCAGACATAGAAGCTCCTGGTCTGCTGTGCATCAGGCAGGAGGGGCTGTTCTGGGGGCAGATTCTGGGCAGTCTGTCTGGATCTAAAGTAGAATTCTTAATGGAAGCAAAGTGCAGTGCTCTAAATTTAGATGCTCCATTAATGTGTTTAAAAGCCACGGAGTGTCTGAGATTTCATTCCTAGTGGTTGCTCCCATCAGGCCAAATCTGAAGCACTGGAGCCAGTGGGAAACATCCCCTGGATTCCAACAACCCCAGTGCTGGGCTCACTGTTGCTGTCCCTCCCCATCCTTGGTGGCCCATCTGGTGATTGCTCTTTGTGTCTGAGTGACACGAGGTGTTGGAATGCCTTGGAATTCCATTTCCGCTGTTGGAATTCCACTTTCTGCCTTTCTGGCAGCAAAGCAGCGAGGATAGAGCGGCACAATAAACAGCAGGCCAAGGAGCTGGAATCCAGTGAGATATCTGTCTTCTCAGTATCAGCTCTGTTAGTCTAATGCTTGTTGTGTGGCAAAACAGGCTTCTCTACTGCACTTCAGCTGCATTCACATCAGATGTGCCATAAATCACAGGATAATACAGACAGGAACTGGGACTTGTCTGGGAAATCACTTTCTGCTTGTAATATGCTGATCTCTGTGGGATGGGGATGGATGAGATCTGTGCATTGAAGGCAGTTTTGCAATCTGTGGTCTGACTGTTATACATGAGGGATGTTTATATCAAACCCACACTGCAACTCATTGTTCAGTCACAAAAACACCCCTCGATATCTGTCACCTGAGAAGAACTGCTCTCTCTAAATCCAGGCACACAGACAAGCTTTGCAGTGCCCAAGGATGACCAAAGAATTGGCTGGATGAGTGCTGGGGACTCCAGAGGGGCTCAGGAGCCGCAGCTCCTCCACAAAATCAAAATCAAACCCATCAAAATCAAACCAGAGCAGAGCTGATGCTTTCCCATGGAATGGATCACCAATAGCTGGGAATCCCTCCTGTTTCCTCCATTCCAATTACGCAGGCGATGTGATAATCTGTTCAGTGTGGCATCAGGAGAGGGGCATTGCTTCCAGCGTTAAAGAACAAATTCCGGGCTCACCTGTCCTGCCCAACCCCCTCCTGCCTCATAAGGTCAGGAAACTCGGAGTGATGCATTAACAAAGCAAACCCTCGCAGCTGGGGGTGTGTGTTACAGACACCTCTCTCTGCCGACAGCCCTGTTCTATTTTTACCGAGCAAATGCTTTCACGGCTCAGCTTCCCTGTGTGTGCCCACTTGAGGTGTTGTTCACACCTAGTTTACTCTTAACACCCCTCAAGGACCTGGCAGATGGGCGTGAAAGGATCCCTCCTTGCACAGCCATGTGCCCCGATAGGAAGGGGGAAAACAAATAGGAACCAGAGTTGCTGTCAACACGCGTGGCTCTGAGGGGCGACAGGAGAGAGCAAGGCAGGGGAGGGTATCTACCCTCCTTCACCATTGCTGCCCAGTTTATCCCTTCTCTCCTTGTAGCCAGTTTGGAGTGGGAACCATCAAGAAGAGCATCCTCTCAGCCAGGGCCTGTATCTTTTGGGTTTATTCCATCCCAGCTGTAACTTCCCTGCAATTTTCCCCGTGGGAGCACAACCCTCCGAGTACGGGGTTCAATTGATACACGACAAACCACTGAGGAAGTTAAGGACTCACAGTGCCAAATTAGTGATTTAATTATTGAACAACCTTTCCAGATATGCTAAAGAGTCCCTGTGCAATCAGTGGGATCACAGGGGCCAGGCTGGGGCAGCCCATCCCCTCAGGATTCCCATGCAGGACATGCACCACTCCTGTCTTACACCACTTGCTATGGCTTCAGTAAAGATGTGCTCAAAGTGTGGCTCCTAACCCAAGTGGAGTCTTGGAAATATTCCCAAAACATCCATCTCAGTGACACATAGGTAAGAAATATGAATCCCTTGTTATCAGTTTAGAGTTTTTCCAGTAAATTCCTACTTAATCTATGGAACGTGCACTATTTAAAGAGGCAGGACAGCGAATTTAATTGGGGTGGGAACAAATGCCCAATATAACTGGACTTTGAAGAGTGATCCTAGTATTTAAAACCTATCAGTTTCCCCCTTTCCTCTCCGTTATTAATAGCAGAGGTGCAAAGGCAATCAGACGCTTCTCCTGGGATGAACCAGGCTGGTGGGGTTGGCCACCCTGTGCCCTGTGGGTTGGGCTCTTGACGGGTATCTGGGTGCCTGCAGATCAGAACATTGTGTGCAAATGCTTTGCTGAACCCAGCCTGGCTGTGATTTACCACTGCTAAGAATAAACACTTCCTAAAAATAAACCTTTGCTTTCCTGGCTTTCTTCCTTTCTGTCTTTCTTTCTCTGTTTGTTTTCCTTCTCCCTTTCCTTCTACCCACCTATCCAGCAATCTTCTCTTTTACGCTTTGTGCAGATCAAATATTCCAGAAGGCCTCTCCTTTCCAGCTTCCCACCACACGAGGTAAACTCCAGGACTTTAAACTTCACTTACTGAAATCAAACATTTTGGAGCCAGGCCTCTGTTTTGCAACCATTTACAAAGACTATAATTTCATCCTTGTAGCAATCACTAGACTGTAAGAAGCTGAATCACTGAATTGATTTGGATGAGGAAAAAGCCGCTTCTTTATGTCAGAATTACAACAGGATGAATTTAGAGCCTATTTTCAATTGAAAAACAAATAAAAATCCCAATGGCTCAGACACTCACAGGCAGATGATAGACAACTTCCATAATAGCGTGAAGTCCAACATCATAAAGCCCTTTCCTCACCATTACTGTAAGTCAGATGTCTCTACATCTTTCATTCTCCCTAAAAAGAACAGTAAGATTGGTACAAAAGGCATGGTCTTTATTTGGATCAATCATGTTAAAAGCTGATGTTGCATTATTTAATCTTTGACAGGGAGAGAATTAAGATGCAGGTTTATTCACTTACAGAAAATGTCAGAGTAGAATAAGATGATCACTTAAGGGATTGAACTTAACTACTAAAAGAGCTGCTTTTTCAAGGAAAAAACGTTCACATTCTTGCCTTATTTCTTCCCTGGGTTCTGGTGGCACGAAAATGGGATTTATTAGAGCCTGGACTAAGTTTGTGTTAAATTATCCTGTTCTTTTCTTCAGTGCAAACAATCTATAACTGAATATTCAGCACCAAACTGTACCAGAGCAGGTCTGAAAGCACCCGAGGTGGTGAACACTCACACAGGAATTTTAAGGACTTATGCCCGAGGGCAAGTCAGATTGGCTGCTGCAGAGCAGGCCTGTCTGGCTCCAGACAGCTCTGGAGCTGCGCTGATTTACAGAGCCACGACAATTCCTCCTGCAACTGAAGTTTGGCACACACAAGGCACAGTGCTCTGAAGGCTGGGCTGGCAAAACGATGGAATTCAACACCAGGCACTCCGAGGTTGTCATCCCGTGGGAGAGCCCAGGATATAACAAAGCTGTCCCTGCC
The DNA here is from genome assembly GCA_035584735.1 of Pseudotriccus pelzelni. Lineage (NCBI taxonomy): Eukaryota > Metazoa > Chordata > Aves > Passeriformes > Tyrannidae > Pseudotriccus > Pseudotriccus pelzelni. The sequence continues at coordinate 626,675 of JAWMRA010000063.1, forward strand.
CAGCCCTGTGCCCTGGGGGTCAAGGAGGCCAGTGGTGTCCTTGGGGGGCATCATGTCAGGGAGGGATCCTGCCCCTCTGCTCAGCCCTGGGCAGGCACATCTGCAGGGCTGGCCCAGCTCTGGCTCCCCAGCACAGCAGGGACAGGGAGCTCCTGGAGCGGCTCCAGCGCCGGCTGCGGAGATGTCGAAGGGATGGAGCATCTCTGGGAGCAGCAAAGGCTGAGGGAGCTGGGGCTGTTCAGCCTCCAGAGCACACCCTGAGAGGGGCCCTACCCAGGCTGTGTCAGGGGCTGCAGGGAGGGGGCAGAGGACGGCCCAGGCTCTGCTCGGGGGGCTCATCAATGGCACAGGAGGAACGGGCAGGAACTGATGCCCAGGAAGTTCCACCTGCACAGGAGGGAGAACTTCTTCCCTCTGCAGTGCCCCAGCCCTGAACAGAGACCAGAGAGGAGGTGTCCCTCACTGGGGATATTCCAGACCCCTCTGGACACAATCCTGTGCCAGGGGATGACCCTGCTGGAGCAGTGGCCCGCTGTGGTCCCTTCCAGCCTGAGCCATTCTGTGATTCTGTGAAACTTTGTTCCTCCTCATACACTCACCAGGGTCAGCGGAGCCATTATAATTGCCATTAAAATTAATTCCATTTAAACATCTTAGTAATGAAAACCCAGCTGTCTGGCTCACAGGCCTGTAGTGTGCTGAGTTTCCACTTTACATCATTTGGATGAAACACCACTGACATTTTCACTGCCTCGTGCATCGTGTACCAGACCATTGAGGTGCACAAGAAGCACAACACCCCTGAGAAGGTGGGAGCTGTGGTGGGGAATCCCAACAGCTCTCCAGGCATCCCATCCCTTCATTTTCACCTGGGCCTGAGCAACCTGGACACTGCTTCCCGAACTTCCTGTGGATGCACTCGGTGAGGACCGAGCGGGTTAACGAGCAGCTACACACATTTTTCTTCTCCTTAGCTGAGTTACCCCCCAATCAAAGCAACAGCCTGTTTTCCAGCATGGATCTTCTCTTCCTACTCAAGAGGTCACAGACTGGCAGCCCTGTTTTAATGAGCTGTGTCCTGCAAATTTCACAGTCACTTCAAGTCTAATAAGGGAACCCACGGGGGGGTGTTTTCAATTTGCTCCTGTTCCCTGCGAGTTTGTGCCACACATCACACAGAGCAGCTCCCAGCTGGTGAAAAAAGGGAAGAATTACCTTGTATTCCCCAGGCAGGGATTCTATAATTCAGTATTTATTAAGATTGGGGCGCTCTCATTTGAAAGGCCAAACAGTTTGTTGTACTGTGTGGGGGATGTATTCTGTTAATATAGTGAACAAGGACTTCCAAGAACTAATTTAGTGAGGGTGCTGAAAACCCTGCACACCATAGAAATACTATGAACAAGTAAGAACCCTTAATACTTTGTCTAACCGAGCCCTGTGAATACAAATTAAACATAATTGGAATCCCTGCTCCCACCATCAGGACTAAGGGCTACTTTACAACTGAAATGACACCTAAATGTCTAATTTCAATTTTAAATTCCGTCTATAAAAGCACAGCCTGATTGTTTTCCTCCCTTCGAAAGCAAATTTATGAAAAACGAGCAAATCTAAGCTTTACTTAAGTGTATGTGAATGAACACAGCTCTCAGCTGAAGCTCCTTGTAAAGCAGAACTCCTTGAATATTCATCAGTCCTTCCAGAAATCTGATATTCCCTCGTACACACAGTAGCAAAATATTATTGCTCAGTAAATAATACCAGTGTCCCATGAGAAATTCAGAGATCTGTTCTCAACTTTTAATCTAAAAGGAGTGTGAAATATTCCATTATTTTGGAATATAGACTGTATCAATACTCACATAGAAAATTTGTATTTAGAATCATAGAATTGGAAACGCCCTCTGAGATCATCAAGTGCCACATTCCCCCAGCACTGCCCCATGTCCCCAAGTCCCTCCAGGGACTCCACCTTTGCCCTGGGCAGCCTGTAAAGGGCTGGACAACCCTTCCAGTGGAGAATTTTCCCCACTATCCAACCTGTCCCTCCCCTGGCACAGCCTGAGGCCGTTCCCTCTCCTCCTGTCCCTGTTCCCTGGGAGCAGAGCCCGACCCCCCCCG
>JAWMRA010000063.1:647567-670968 GCA_035584735.1 Pseudotriccus pelzelni
GCACTGACCAGGCTCCCCAGGGCAGTGGGCACAGCCCCAAGGCTGCCAGAGCTCCAGGAGGGTTTGGCTGATCCTCTCAGGGGCAGGGTGGGATTGTTGGGGTGTCTGTGCAGGGCCAGGGGTTGGATTCCATGACCCTGATGGGTCCCTTCCAGCTCAGCACGTTGTATGAGTCCATGATTCTCTGATAACTCCGCAGTGGGGTCACTGTGAAGGTTCCCCTCTCCCAAGCCCCCCCTGCTCTTTGCAGAGGAGGGCAGAGAACACGAGGCCTCTCTTGCTGCCCAACCCCTGGCTCTGACTCCGAGGGGTTAAACACCACCAGCCTCTGCCTTGCAGGGTTTCCCCAGGCATTGCCAAGCCAGCACCACAACCAGCCTCCTTCTTGCATTTAAATAAACCTATGCATTTAAATTTTGTCATTAGAGGTAGCAGAGGAGGACAAGGCCTCCAACAACCTGCTGCCTGAGACCACAGAAGACTGAAGTGATTACAAACCCTTTACTTTCAGTAGCAGCAAGGCTTGAAGGTGCTGCAAGGGATGAGGGGCATAAACTTCATCTGTAAAGCTGTTCTTCCATTTCAGGCACGGAGATTTCCACTCTCTCCCAGCCTCCGTGCAGAGCTGTTTATTCGGGGGAGGCTGTCGGTGAAACCAAGGGGAGCAAAACCCCAGTTCTCACTTTCCTCTGGGCTGTGACGGGGCTTGTTCGCAGCAGAGATGGTTTGGGGAGTGACTCCCGAGCGTTCAGCCGTCAGAGTGAGGGCTCAGCCTCCCGTTTCTGCTCCGCGTGCTGCTCCGAACCGGAAGGATGGAATCACCTCTCCTGGGACTGGAATAAAATTGCAGCGGATTCCAAATCCCTCCCCATGGTGAGCACAGAGTAAATAACTCCTGGGAGGCTGCCAGCGCAGCTACACCGAGGTTAATGAATAAACAACCGCCTGCAGCACTGACTTCCCCGCTCTTAAAATATATATCTTTGCTTCCATCTTCGGGAGAATTCCACTCCTATAAATAACCATTCCAAGAGATAAAGGCATTCAATCTTTTTTTTTTTTTTTCATTTGACAGAACAGAGATTATCAACATTTATACAGAAAAGCTGCTGTGAGGCAAACAGGCTCTTCATAGAGCTTTTTATAGAAAATGGTGACTTTGTCATGGAAAACAGAACACTGGAAACCAAGAAGATGCAAACATAGAAAGGGACATTCTGGAAATGTTTTCCTTGTTTTCCTCATATCTTCCTAGTGGGACATAGTCTCAAAGCATGCATTTCTAGGAAAACAATGAAGGAAGACTGGAAAAGGGGAGATTGCTATGAATTAGAATCCTGAGGTCACTGCTGATAAAAGGATTCAACTGCTTGGTTATGAATGTATTTTGGGAAATACTACCCTAGGTGTATAACCGTTTAATCTAATTACTGAAATGAATTTAATTAATAATATTAATTGATTTAATAATCAGTTTAACCAACACAATAGCCTAGATTTCCAAGAGCGCCTTGGGTGATTTGGGATGTCCAACATGAAAGACAATAAGGACAAGTCACTTTGCAGTGCAGTTTGTGGGAGTCTCTGCCATTCCAGGGGGCTCAGAGCACCTTGGAGTCATTTGTCACTTGTGCAAATCTAGGTCATTTCCTCCCCTCCTCCTGCGCTGGTTTTTTTCATGCCAAATATAGAACGAATTTTCTGGCTTCAGACTGAATCAAGTTGTTAATTACACTCTTTCCTAAAAACCTGCAATTGAAATTCACTTGGGGAGTCTCTGAAAGCTGGGGAAAGCTATTCTTTCTTCTAATATTCTTTTGACAAGTCTTAGAGGAAAAGGGAAGAAAGCACATTTGCTTTTAATTTCTCAGTTTTGAGGATAATATTTAACAGAAGTAAATCCCTTTAAGGGCTCAGTTATGCTCTTTGAAGCCAGTGGGGGGAAAAATCCCATTGAGTTTCCTTGCAGGAGAGGCAGCTTGCTGCTTGGAAAAGTGGTGTTAAACAATCTGCAGGATGCTGTGTGACGCAAGGGAATTCATTTGTGCCAAGAGGTGAAAAAGATGGGAATCCTTCATGTACTTGGAGTGGTATAAAAATAACCAGATTATTTCAGGCTCTACCTCATCAATTAGCTCCTGGTCAAAGGACGTGGAGCAATCCCGGGCTCAGTTCCTGGTGCTATAAAAGCCTCTGTGTGTTGGTGTAACACACCTGCCTCCCAGGAATGTTGAAAGGTGGAACAGATGGATTAACGTGCTCTGGAGATGAAAAGTGTTGCTTGAAAGTATCAATTTATTATTAATGATGGAGCCATTAAAACAATGGGATGGATAATGACAGTTAATTCTTGTATCAGGGCTTTTGTCTGCAGAACACTCCGGGGCAAACACTGGTGTCACTGAGTCACAAAGCCGTTCTTGGTTTCAACCCTGAGCAGATCTGGCTCTGCCCAAGTTTCTAAAAGAACTTTTTTAACATACAAATCCTGTTCCCAGCTTCCTCAAGCCTCAGAGATTCCTGTCTCCACCTGTCCCTGTAGGTGGCCAGAAGCACTGGGTGCTTATTGCCTTAAACCCAAGGGAAGAACAGCTTCCAGACTGGGCATCGTTGAGGGAAGAATGCATTTATTTATGGTAGGGATACAAAACTTCCCCAGCCATCCAAGCCCTCTCTCTACTGATGGAGAGAGATGGGCACCTCTGCAAGGCAATATCTGTCTTTGAGGGAGAACAAATGCCTTCTGAGCACGAGGGGAACCAGATCTGGCTTTATTACACCTCATTTTTGTGTGCCTGCAGGTGAGTGGGAAGATTCCAGGCTTAAGTCACTTCTCCGTTAGGATGTAAAGGGTTGAGAACTACGAGAGATGCACATTTCTTTAAGCTCCACATGACAGCAACGCAGGGAGAGCAACAGCAGCCTCACAGCAATGAAGTGGCTCCTGCAGTTCTTTCCTCTGCAAAGAGTCCAGATGGAATCCAAGTTTCAGCTCAAATTCAGGAAGGAAGGTCTAAGCAGGAATTCAGGCAAGGACACACAAAGCTCACAGAGCACAGACCAACTAAATCAAGATGCAAAGGGCTCTGCAGAATATGGGGGGCATCCAGAGGCACCTGGTTCTTGCCCAAAGCAAAGGGAAGGCTGATCCCCACGAGTGGCCACGACAGGAGGTGGGACAAGAGACTCAGATGGTGCTGATAGGAGGAGTAAGAGCAGCTTCTCCAGGTGATATTTCCTCTGCCTTTAGCAGCTCAACACTTGCACTGAGTTCTCCCTCCATAGCTGTGCCTTTGCCATCCCTACAAACCAAGGCACACCGTTAATGAGCCATTGCATATAGATGAGCTGGCAACCAGTCTGAGCTGCCACGGCCACACATAAAAGCCAAAGAGGGCCCTGGGCTCTCCTGCTCTGACACAGGAGCTGTTGGACCCATGTTCTGGGGAAGGACTGTGGTCTGAGGGACACAAAGCTGGGCAGATTTTCTCCCCCCTGCCTTCTGTGCTGACCTTCACTGCGCGAGACACAAGGTAAGAGGCTCACGGCCACAATGCTTTCTTGGGAGGTGCAAAATTCCGCAATATCTCCAGGCTCCGAATTGTCATGTCAGCACTGCAGCAAGAAAATCAGAAAGTCCTTTTCTTGTGCAAAGAGATGTTTGGGTTCCAGTCTGCCTTGCCACTGGCTCACCTTTCCCTGGGCAGCCCTCTTGCTGGTTCTCTGCCTCAGTTTCTGCTCCCACAGCACAGGCTGCTGAGGAAAACATTGCCAAGGGGAACCTCTGCTTCTGCTGTGGTCATCCAAGACAACAAAGGCAGAACATTCAGGCATTGCCCTTCTCTGGGAATGCTGAATGGATTTGTGGCAGTGACATGGAGCTGGAAGGGCCTTAAAATAACAGCTTTGTGAAAAACTGGAGTGGGATAAGCTGGTACAAGCTTCCAGCATATTAGAGTTGTGTGGGAACTGTTGTTTTAACCCTGTATTAACAGCAGCCACGAGGTCCTCACCTCACAGTAACTTAAGAGCTAAGCATGTTTAACCGGGCTTAATGAGGAGCAGCTTCTGATTTTCACAGCTGTACCTGAAATTAAGGTGTTTCAGTCCCCCAGCACCAGCAAGTCTCCATATTCAGCTGCACAGATGCAAAGAGGTTCTCAAAACTCCTGTTAAAACAAGTTACCCCCCAAAATTATCTCCCATTTTGGGCATGACAATGTGTAGTGCATGGTTCACTTCCTTAATCTCACAGTCAATTACTTTTCTCAGCCCGTATAAACATCAGCAGCGAAAGGGAAAAATCTGCATATGTGTTAGTAATAAATTTAAAAATCAGGGCATACCACTTAAGGGTTGAGTTGTCAGAAAATGGTAATTAAAAGTGTTCCAGCTGACAGTGCTGCTTTAATGAATTATTAGTAATGTTCTCTGAGAACATTGGATGAAAGACACCATAAGAGTTCTTACTTAAACAAACCAATTTTCTGCATGATGCAACTTGGCCGCACAAGAGGAGGAAAATCTCCATTATAGAATCAAATTACAAAAATAACCAAGTAATGGTTTGAATGATCAGGATGGAACAAGTGCCCATTCTGTACTGATTGCCTCTATTTCCTATACCACAGCCTTTTCCCAGAGGTGCTGGGCTAATAACTGCCATTATTTTCTTAAATTCTGTTTTGGGTAATGTCTGATCACTCCAGAGGCTGCTGGATCCCAACCCAGCCTGGCCTGGTTGAGCACAGGGGGGCTGGACAAGGCAGCTCAGAGTGCTTGGGCGAGGAGGTGGATGCTGGGGATGGATGCAGAGGGCATGGGATCTTTGGGTATTTAAATCTCACCATCACCAAGTGCCCAGTGGCTCTTTGTGCCCCTTACTCTTCAGTATCTGATGCAGTTCCTGGTCCAGACAAAACCAAGCAGGCAACAGCTGGGGAAAGTGTGGGGGGGCTTGGAAATAGCCTTGTTTAGGGGAAGCAACGAGGGCAAAGGGCTCTAAGCCTTAATCATGGATTGGTATTTGGGTGTGAAGGGGCTGGGGAGCTGCTGGGAAGAGGCTCTCTGGCATCATTTCCTTTCCCTGAGCTGGTTTTCAGCTCCATCCAGATTCATTGTTTTTCCTCTACTCTTTCAGGAGAAATGTAAGAGGGCGCAGCTCTGGAATCCACGTCTCTTGGCAGAAGTTCTGTGGACACAGCCTTAGAGCTGGTAAGCAGGGATGGCCTCGGGTAGCTGGATGGGTCCTGGCGGGGGGTGGTCGTGGTGAAGGCGCTTTCCAGCCGTGGAGTTCAGAGCCCCCTGCACCTGGAGGCTGTTCTTGTGTTCCAGCTGTTACCAGCAGCTCACCTCAACTCCGAGGTCTCCGGACCAGCAGGAATTAGGAGGGTTTGTCACAGGAATGCAGCTTGACCTTCCAGGCTGCCACAGACCCGCTGTCTGTTCCGGGGCAGCGCTGTCCCCAAAAAGCTGCACTAGCCCTACATCCCCTGCCCTTGGAGCAGGGCTGCAGCTCAGCCTGCCCACAGCAGAAAAGGAGCTTTAGAGCTCAGATCCAGAGGGCTTTGTTAGCCCCCGAAGGTCCTCACAAGTCTTCTCTCCAGAGCAGGGAGCTGGGACCACGCTGGGGCTGAGGGGCCGATGAGTCCACACACTCCGGTCTGAGACCTCCCAGAGGTAAGATGGGTTTATTCCTTTCTCGCTTTCACCAGGCAGGGGTCAGACATGTGAGCATTCCATGAGAAATGCAAAGGAATTTCAGCTGGCTCCTGCTTTATTATAAACCCTCTGTGCTCTAGGGAGAAATGTGCCCAGGGTAGTACACCGAACAGGTCACAAACACCAAGGTATTGCTTGAAGCCCTAAGAATGTCCAGCCCAAAGAGGAAAACAAGCAGTTACACCAGTGGCAGGTGCACCGTAGGAAACAGTCACTGAGAGAAGTTCATCTCACTTCCTTTTTCCATTGAAATTTGGAGGTTGTGTCTAATCTTGTGCTCCACAGCCTGGTGGTGGCCCAGCGAGATGAGATGCTCCTTCAGCACTCCACTATAAACTGTAACTCTGCTGCCTGTCTAAAATAAGATGCCCTGGCTTTTCTAACATTTTGAGGGGTAAAGTGAGGTAAATCCTTCCCAGGTTTTGCACCATTTTAGTGGGACTCTGGAATCCCCCCATGGCATCCTGAGGTTTGCTGCATAATTGAGTTCTGCTTGAACTTACAGCAGGTGATACAAAGGCTTTAAAGGCTCGTTGATGTCTGAGGTAAGAGCTGCACTTTGGGAAGCAATTTAGTCTCAGGTTCAAATTAGGCACTTAACAGAGGCAGAAACTTCAAATAGGAGTCTTGGTACGTGGCGTAGCTGACGATCCAGGGAAGTTTGAAGCAATTCACCTTGAGATGCCAGTCCTGACAACTGAGAGGGACTCTGAGGCACCTGAGCCACCCAAGTGGGCACTTCAGTTTCCCTCAGGTTGTTTGAGTGAATTGACACCATTGAAAATTCCAACAAGATTTAAGCTCCTAAATGAGTAGGAAAGATGTAAGATGTCTGAGCAGGAGAAACTGTATTTCCCCCTGGAATTGAGACAGTAGGAGTTGTGTAAAGGATATCTAAGAATTCAACATTTTCTGTCTGGTTGTCTGGAGCAGAAGGACCTCCTGCAGGAAATACATTAGATGTTGCACAATAAGAGGCAGAAAGAGCCACTGGGCACTTGGTGATGGTGTAATCTAAATACAAACCCTTGCACAGTGTGGGAACTCATAATAAATCTAAACTTAAAACTTTCCTTTGCAAAAGGGCCTGAAAATCAGCTTATTATTTGTCCACCTGCAAACCCCTCTGGTCCACTCCTTGCTGAGAATGTTAAGGTATTATTCATGCAGAAGCTTTTTGTCCCTTCCTGGATAATAAGCAAATTTCTGCCAGGACAGAAATTGGACATCTCTTATTCAGATTAAGATCTCTTATTCAGATTAAGACCTAAGATCTGTGCTCCATCACAGTTCTGACCCCAGGAAGCTGATGCTGCTGCCACAGCCCCACATTCAAGACATCTCGAAACTTTGCAATCTTGAATTTTTCCTCCAGTACCCTCGTTTCTCTTCCGTCTCATGAGTAGGTGGGGAAACAGGCACAAAGGGGAGAATATTTGTCCCACAGGACAGAGAAAAGTGGGAAAAGTCAGGAACTGAGCTCAGATATTTGGACTCTGGGAAATGCTTTATCACTTGACTGTATTTTCTAGGTCCTGCAGCCAAAAGCCATTTTATTAGGACAGATTAGTTTGGTTCTGGGTTGAGACACAGTGCGCTCCCTCAGTTTCCTCCTCGCTGTGAAATAGCAAGGAACAGAAAGAGCTGAATGCTGGTCTCTGACCCTGGTAATAAGTTGATTTAATTGGATTTGATTTTTCAAATGTAACATCTCAAGCCAGCCATAAACTCTGGAATTAGCATAGCACGTCTCAGCACAGGAGAGAGACTTTCAAGGAGCAGAAGGAGATGAAGCCCATGGCCAATGAATTTCAAATTACACCAAGGATGAACTCAGCCATGTGCACGTCAAGCTAAAACTGTGCAGGCTCGGAGAGCAGCAAGCAGACAAGTTATTAATGGCTCATATTTGCTATTAGGAATGCAAAGGAGCTGCTTTGCACCCAGTTTGTTCAGATGTCTCTTCACATCAGTGACCCATGTGACGGGTCAATAATTCACTCAGTGCACACTGAAAGCCAAGAATGTCTTGCAAGTCAATTATACTTAAATAAATAATTAGGAGAACAGAAGGAACTGAAGGATTGGACTAGAAAAAAGCTCTGCTGGTGAAATACTACATATCCCAGGAAAAGCAGAGTATTCCTGGCTTTAGATCTTCAGCTCCCCAGTGCCTTCAAAGAGTGCTTGCCCCTGAAAGCAGAAAATAGCCTTAAAAGGGGCAATTTTGAGTTTTAGTATTTTGGGGAATAATCAGGTTCCCGTGTAACTAAAAGCTATTTGCTTCCTGCAGGAGATGTGGGGGAAAGTAGGACATTAGGCAAATAGCTGCCTACTGAGACTTGATCCTCAAAATTTGTTCCTGAAATTTGTTCAGCTTTCATGGCATTAAATTGTAATAAATCCCAGGAACATTTTACCCAATCTCTGGGCACAAGCGGGCTCTGATTCAGAGGGACAAAAATTCACTTCGTCAGACCTTGTAGGAAAGAGCAGCAAATGCCTTTGACTTCAGCTGGGAGCCTCTGAAATCAGCCTTTTTCACAGCCCGTGTCTTGGGACCTCTCAGAGCCGTGGCAGGGGTCGCAGGGTGAGCTGCTGATGCCTCTGGAGTGCTGGCTGTTCTCCCACTCCACGGGGCAGCAGCCAAGGAGAGCTGGGGGAAGGGAGCTGTGAGGGTGAGACTGTGATGGGATGAGATGTATTTGGAGCGGCTGTAGAAAATCACCCAAATCAGGCTTCAGGAACCAGAGGCAGGAAAAAACCTGTCAAGCACAGGCTGCAGCACTTGGGATGGGCAGAAATCTTCCGAACCACTGGTGTCTGATGCTCTTCTCGTTGAGCCTGGACCGATTAAATGCACAGCATCAGCCAGCAAGGGCCGATCTGTAGAGCTGCTCCTGCATGACCGACGTGCAGGGAACAGAGAGAGGGGCAGGGAAAATCGACAGGTAGCAGATGATGTGCTCCAGTGTCGGCTCAGCACATCAGATGGGCAGAGACAGAAAGGAATTCCTGGAGCAGAGGGCCTGTGTTATCCAAAAGGGTACAAGGGAAGGTGCATCTGTTCGGGAATGTGACAAATCCTTTCCCTTATGAACAATTCCGTGGGGTCACCGTAGGTTTCTTTGCTTTGTGGATGTTCAGTGAGAATTAAAAGGTTACATCCATTCCCTGTGGTGCCACCATAGCCCACCTGACTTTGATTACAGCCAGAGGGGGGGGTCTTTGTGCTTCTGAGGTAAAAAAACAACTTCAAAACCTTCAGTCCAAAATGCCTATTGATGGTGAGCGAGTCTGGAATGATATTCCTTTCAACACATCTGCTGGAAAACTTCTGAATGGGAGGCAGGACACGCTCAGAGGAACTTAACACATGTTAATATCCCTGTGTAAGAGAAACTCCAACCCTCAGTACAGAAATTCAAGAAACAAAGACAGCTCAAGTGGAAAACAAAGCCAGATCCAAGCAGAGCAGAGCCAGGGTCAGAGAAATAGCAAAAGAACTAAGAGTAGAAAAGACTTCCCTAAACTATATATCAGTGGGCTTTACTATGAGAATACTGTTATTAAAGGAAGGTGCTCAGTCATGAGCAGCAGCACAGAATTGGGGCTTCAGTGCAGCCTTTAATCCCTGGCAACTGAGACAGGCAGAGATGGAAAACTACTTTACACACAGTTCAGTGATAGAAATGATCCAAGAAGAGCTGCACACACATACTTTCATCCTGAGAGAAAGCCTTCCTCACTTTGTTCTTTGTTTACATGAAGAAAGTGATAAAGTATGAAAGAACTGCCTTTCCACGTGGAAAAAAATAGCAATAATTTCTATTAATAGCTCCTGAAAGATCTCAAAATACTTCAAGTGGCAGCTGTGTTCAGGGATCAGCAGTTACTACTGATGCATCAAGCTGCTCTAACAGGGCAGGGCAGCCCAGAAGTTGTAATAAAATAACTCTCTACGTCGTGAAACCCCGTTCTCAACCTTCAAATAGCCTCACAGTTGCATGTAAAATAGTGCAATTATTCTTATTTCCTTTGCAGACAGGGAGGGTGAGTTAGAAAGCAATGGAAACTGTCAGACCACAGAGTTGGGGCCACAGCTCAACAGCTGCCTCTTTGCAGATGAATCTTCCTGTCTCCTCTTCACCCGTCTCAGGGGAGGCTGCAGAGAGCAGCTCCCACCTGGCAGCTCATATGGTTTCTCTCCAAGCCTTTCCTCTCCCCAGTCCCACTGCTCAGGGCTTGGCATTCCAATGGAAACCTGGCAGAGCAGGGTTTCAGTCTGGCTTATCAAGGCCAACGTGACAGTCCCTATCTGGGCTGCTCTGGTTGGGTTATTGGCAACCAACCAGCACAGCACAGGGGGAGTTTTGCCAGTTTAGAAATCAAAGTCACCTTGATAACCACCAGAGACTGGGCTGCTGAAATTAGCACCTGACTAAAGGTGAGGACAGTGCTCTTCACATTCCAGGGAAATATTCCCTGGGGTTTTCCCTGGTGCAATAAGCAGGTGCAAGATTGGAGCAGAGCAATGATCCCACAGCCTGAAATTCATAGCAGGAGTTACAGAAGCACAGACAGTCTGGATCCTGGAAACAAAGCTACCTACACAGGGTCACCCAGCTTGGGGGTTTATTTGCCTTCCCCTCATCTCCCTCAGGTTCCTACACAGGGATTATCCCAGACCTGACAAGGAGTCCATCAAATGCTGTCTCTGGGGCTGAGTGTGCAGTATGTAACCACAGCAGGGCCAGCAAGGCCCTTGTAGTTTATTCTGAGTATTCCTTTACCATGTATCTGCTCTGGAGCTGGAATTGGTGGTTCTCTGAAATACTGAGAGGAGACTTTTATATCACAGCAAATTTGCTTTCTTGCTTTTGTTCCTTTAGCACAGACAGAGCAGCTTTGTGCTCCTCTTGTGCACTGAGTGAGCAGAACCTCCTTCCAAAGCTGCTCAACGTGTTTTCTGCCAGCACTGTTCCCCCTCCCAGAGCTGGGTCCTTTTGGGGCTGGTACAAAGGTACAACCAGTTTAAATTTAGCAGCACTTTGGGAAGAAAGGCTGCACAGAAGCTTTGCTATGGCAAGGCAGTGCTGAATATCGAGATGCCCCAGCTCAGGTGGCAGAGCAGGGGCAGACCAGTGTTCACAGGGGGTTTTACCTTGGGGAAGTGTCTCTTGCTGTGTCACTGATCCCAGAACCAGCACAAACCCTCTGGCCACACCGTGCTGGTGACTGACATTTGACATTGCCAACCTGGAGGAACAAAACCTCGAGTTAATGATTGAACCCCTTAAATACTTCAGCAGAGAACAGCAGAATGAGGGAATGTGCAGAACTGGCTCACATGACTCTGCCATTGCCCCCGTGGCTCTCAGGGGGGTGTTCATGCAGCTCTGCCTTCCAGCCCAGGCTCAGTGCTGGTTGTTCTTTGAGTGGGTTCTGCTCCCACACTTCCAGGTGAGAGTGATTCCATCTGCCTTTCCCACCCACTTGGAGTGCAGTGCCTCTGTCAGGCAACAGAGAGGAGAAATAACTAGACAAACCCTGCCTTGCTCCATTAAAAATTTCCAGCTAAAAGCAACGAGCTTTATCTTCAAGGATTCTCAGTCCCTCAAAATCAATTCTCCCAAAGTTGAATACAAAACTAGCATAACACTGTTGGTGAGTCAAATCCTGATTTTTCCTCATGCAACCACAACAACATGTCACACACAAGTCCACTGCAATGAGGAGTATTTTGTTGGGGTTTTTTTTCTTGACCCAAGAAAAATCCCCAAAGATCCAATTTGCTTGAAAAATCATTCCTCCCAGAGAGCCACTTCCTACTGAAAATTTAGTATTTTCAGTAGAAACCTACACCAGAAATAGTTCTATTGAGGAAGGCAGCTCAGCTCCCAGTTCCCTGTCTCCAGGGGCAAGGAAAGCAGCCTGGCTGCACAGCTCCTGGTGCCCCCTGGATTCTCTGACAGAGCAGAAGGTGCTGTGGGAGATACAGCCTAGCCATGGAATTAGCTCCAAAATATCAAAGAAGGATGTTTTCCTTGATGCCAGTGAGGTGATTGTCACTCAGAAGTGCTGGCAAATGTTTTTGTGTTGACAGAGGTGTTGTACAAGCCTTCAGTAAATGCAGCCATGGATTAATTTCTGTGCAGCACTAATTACAGTGTTATTAATTGCTCACAATGACAGTAATGTCTTTATGGCTGTAAATCCTTTATTTATATATCTGAAGTAAGTATTTTAACCTCTGAGGACCCCAAACACTCCTAAGCTTTCAGAAAACAAGATTTGCTCAAGTCTCCAGTGCTGCAGTGCCTGTTCTTTCATTTATTCATGTGCCTGTGTTGCCATGAATGAATTATTTCAGTCAGCTTTGTGAGGGAAACCAGGACATGAGGGAAAGAGGGAGGGAAGGAAGGAAAGGAAGGGAGAGAAGGGAAGGGAAGGAAAGGAAGGAAGGAAGGAAGAAATGGGATAGTGCATGTCCTTGTTGTATCCCTGTTGGGATGGGCTGGAACAGTCCTGGTTCACCCAGTTTGAAAACAGAAGGATGAAACCTCCCTCTTCCCATTTGAAGAGGAAATTTTGGCACTTCAGAGAGGTTCTTCCCTAGGTGCTCAAATAGAGCTGTGGGCCTACACAAATCTGGGATGGAAGACAACAGTTCCAAGGATATTCCATATCCCCAGGGGATATTATGAACTGCCCCTTTGCCTCTCCTGCTGAGCACCAGCCAGCACTGAGGGAAAAGGGCAGCTCTGGCATCTCCCAATAATTCTGTTCAGCAGGACAGAGGGCAAGGCAGGCCATAAATCCTTTGGTGTATCCACTTGAAATTCCACTTGGACTTTGGGCTGGCAAAGTGCAGCTGCTTGGGCTGGAGCCGTGACAGGGCTCCGGATTATCCCTGAGCCGGATGGAGGGATCGCATTTCCCACATGGAACTGGCATTTCAGTCAACCTTGGGAGGCACAGCCACTGTGCTCAGCACTCTGAGGTGTTGTCAGGGGAACAGATTCCCTGAAGCAAACTTGGCTCTGTCAGCTCCCAGTCCCGGCAGGGCTGGGCCCCTGCTGATGTGTCCCTCTGGAAGGTGCACAGGGGATGGAGCAGATCAGATCCTTCTCAGACATTCCCTAGGGCTCACTGACTGCTCCAGTGGCCTTGGATTTTGGCTCCACTCACAATTGATTCAGTAGAGGGGCAGCTCTTGCTGACAGTCCCTCGTTCGGAGTTTGATACAAGCAGCAGGACAGAATCTGCAGCCGGCATTCCATCCCAACAGGCCATTCCTGCCCTGCATCCCATCCCAACATGCCATTCCTGCCCTGCATCCCATCCCAACAGGCTATTCCTGTTCTTCATGCCATCCCAACAGGCTATTCCTGTTCTTCATGCCATGTCATGCCATGCCATGCCATGCCATGCCATGCCATGCCATGCCACCCCATCCCATCCCATCCCATCCCATCCCATCCCATCCCACAGGCCATTCCTGCCCTCCATCCCATCCCATCAGGCTATTCCTGCTCTCTATCCCATCCCATCAGGCTATTCCTGCTCTCTATCCCATCCCATTCCTGCTCCCCATCCCATCCCAACAGGCCCATATTCCTGCCCTGCCCAGGGCAGCCAGTGAGGGGCAAAGAAGCTTCACTCTCCAAAGGGCTGGGGAGTGAAGAACCCAGCAGAGGATACACAAGACAAAGTGTTGGACTTTGCTTTCCTAATAAAGAAGCATTTTCTAAGGTATTAGGAACTGGATATTTCATGTACTTTGTTCAGAGAAAGTTCAACAAAGAGAAAAACACAGAAAGGGCTGAAAGAAGATCTGAGTTTTGCAAAGAACTGAACAGAACTGGAAAAAGAAATAATCCTTTAACTCTGTATCCCCTTTCTTTTACCTAAGCTGCTTAGAACTTCATCTGAATCCCTAGCAAAGATGTGTTCCTAACAAAGGCTGTGGGTTCGGGGACCTGCTTTCCATTTATGCTCTCCCCCTAATGATTCAGTTCTGCCAACTTTGCTCAGACATCCTTTGCTGGGAGGGAGGGAAGAAATGCCTGTGAAGCCACAGATACCAGAACTTCAGGGGAATGGAGGCAAAGAAACTTTGTTCTTGTCAGGCCCCCATCAAACACGAACCACCTTCCCCTTCCCTCACTCTCTGACCTCCTCAGGAGCTGCACGTGGCTGAGATTAAAGCCTTTTCCTTGGGCTAATGTGCTCCACGCACAGCCCCGTGCAAAACTCACCCACAGAACAATTAAAGCTCCTGGTCATTATCCCCCCCAGCCAAAATTTTTCCAAACAAACCAGTAGAAAGCAGGTAAGAGCAAAGGGAAGCGCTCAAGTGCAGCTGTGAGGGAGCAGAGCAGCTCCAGCTGGGACAGAGCTCCCAGGAACTGCAATGATTGGCATTACCTACACCCAGGAGTGCAGGGAAAAAACAGAAGTACATCTGACAACAGCTAAATTCCAGGCATCTGTAAAATATTCTGGGTGGAGGGACTGAGGGAGGAGTTGGAAAGCCATGACTGGAGATCTGAAAGTTTCTGCTTCTTCCAGTGATCCCGGGGAAACACGAGGCTGGGACAGGGAGGTGGAAGCTTCTTGTTTTCACAGCTAACCTTGACAGGTCATGTTTATTCCTTGAGGGGTTTTGTTGGTAAAGGCCGCCACATTAAGACTATGAGCAGTGACCCCTCTATAAACGTACTGTGCCTGGGGACAGCTTTGCTGACTCCTGCAGCACGGAATTCCACACCAGACAGACAGAAACACTGTGTTTGTTTGGGCCCAACAGGAAACATATCCTGGTAAATATTAGCTAAGATGTAGCCAGGCTACCTTTGCTGATTTAAATTAAAAGGGCTTTAATTGCTGTATTATATAACTTGCTTTATATAATCTCCTCCAGACAGTCAGTGATATACTCTCACCATGCTTATCCAGGAGGGAATTTCGCTTCTGCTGAAGCAAATCAACACATTTCAGCTGTGTGTGGGGGCAGGAGATTTGTTGAAAGGAGAATTCCTTTGTCATCCTGCCTGCAGAAAGGTGTAATTCTTCTGCCTCTTTGATCTGCTCTGGGGGAGCTCCAGCAGGGCATGTGAAAAAGCCTCTGAGGAGGGAGTGGAAAGAGGCAGGAGAAGGGTGGGGAGAGTGGGGATCTATTTTCAAGGTTCCAGGCTTGTTCTCAGCTCTTCTGTGGTTTTTGTCTGGTCAGCATGTCCAGATCCTCGGTCAGATTTCCAAGGGTTTCCATGGAAGGCTGAATCAGACCTTCCAGAACTGTGGTAGCAACTTGTCATGACCCTCAGTGTGAGAAGATGGGTAGATTAGAAACCAAAATTCCTGTAGATTCCTGCAGATTCCTGCAGATTCCTTCCTAATGTTCCTAATCCCTTATAAAACCCTTTTTAATTAGAAAATTAGAATCCTAATTCACTGGGATTAGGAGCCTCCTTATGTCTAAGGAATCCATGTGGATGGACAAGGTGATGCATCCCGAATTTTCACCTGCTATTCTGACAAAGCCAATTTTCACATTCTTGTTGTGAAATGAACACCAGGGTCAGCTGAATGTTTTTGAACCATAAGGGTATCAGAAGACAAACACTGTAAATTTTTTTAAACAGTGTCTTGCACAGGAATATTTTATTTTTGCTCAAACTATGCATTAGCACGAACATTTTGGAAGTGAGGTAGGAAAATAAAAGCTGATAATTGTTTAGAAAGTGTGACCTCATTCCCCTTTCCTCGAGTACATGCTTAAAGTTTAACCTTTGGCAGCCACATTTGCAACCAATAAATCCCACAGCAAAAGTTTCAGGTGGGGAAAAGGTACGTTACAAAGTGACCTTCATTTTTTTTTCATCCTAATTTTATTGAGCGGGGGAAAGGTGATTCCAGCCTGAGTGCAGAAGGAAGGCAACTGTGAGACATGGAAACAAATTCAGTCTCAGGGCTGCTGATACTTACAGGGACATTAAATAATAGAATTTACTTCTAGCTTTACAACATACAATTAATTTGTGCTTAGGCTCTGTCAGTGTAATTTAATATTTCATCTGCTGCTGATTATCATATCTGAAGGTCCTTGTAACTATATCTAATGGGAGGATTTCTGGTTTAGCCAACTAAATGTTACTTTATAGAGTAAAGGGACGTGGCCAAACAGCAATTCTTAACTTTATGAAAATATTGTGGCAAGTGGACCCTCAGAGGGGACCCAGAGGGGTCCTTTCCTATCAATTGGGAGTCAAACATCCACCTGGCACAGGCAGTCCTCGAATGTTAAAATGGCTAAAGTCAGATGAGACAAATGTCCCACTGAACTCACATCAGCGTCTGTAGGATCACTCTGGGTTATCCCCATCTTGGATATATGAAATTAGAGCTTAGGGGAGTGAAGCAATTCTTGCCACAAATATTTCAGCACATGAAATCCAGCAAAATTTGGGCAGCCCCTTTGAGAACAATTGGAGCCCAAGCATTTTGCTCTGACCAGAAAGGAAGCCTGGGTGGGATGGGATATGAAGCAGGGTTGAGATAACTGGTAAAGCATCTTGAGCTTGCTCTAAAAAAAAATCATTCCTAAGGGTTGTTTTGCCATCCCTTTCTGTTGGGAAGAGTAGTGCAGCTGTCAAGTAACAGTAGCAAACACTTACAAAGCTCTCAGCATCTCCCATCCCATCAAACCCAGGTCCTTCTAAAGAAAACATCCCCCACAGCAGCTGCAGGATCCCAAAATGTTCATCTCTCTGTCGCTGGGGATACTCATCCTTAGAGGCACACCAGGCTCAGAACACCCTTTGTTTGAGGGAGAATATTTTCCCTTCAAGTCCTTCACTTCTTTCAGTTGTTCGTAGCTGAAAGCATTTTGCCCCAAGACACCTGATCACAGCACAGGGTTTGATTGAGCTGCGTGAGAAGAGTTTTGGTCAACAAAAGCTAAATATCATGGGCTAGGTCAGCACTGTGCACCCATCCACCATCCTTCCTGGCAACCAAACATGCTTGGAGGCTGATAAACTCAGAAATCAATTATTTTTAAGAACAGTCCTAAGTTTTGAGTGGAAATCAGGCCTCAGATCTGCCTGTGAACACAGCAGGCAGCCCCTGACTCTGCAGCAGACCAACCTGTCCCCATGTGTCTGAGTAACTCCAACACTGGGAATTTTCCAAGTGCAGACTGAGCCATACTCCAGTCTAAGTAGTGTTTTCTCCATCAGTGACTCTTATTCCCTGGGCTGCTTGTTAATGTGGCCAATAATAAAGGATAAAATCAACAGGGATGCAGGGTTACTCTTTAAGAAAGGATTTCTGAGTCTGATCCTTTAGTCTCAGCATCACCTTTGCTGTGGGAAAACCCCCAAATTCTCCTGATGCTGAAATTTAGTTTCCCCTTTTATTCTCACCTAAAAATCCTATTTGAGATGCTTTTGTGAATCCAGAGTTTGAATTTCACCCCTTCAAACACCATCTATAACTACACTAAAAATAACTGTGTGCTTGGCTTAGTTATACCTTCTGCATCTGCCCTCGATTCCTCCCGAATTTGCTCCCCAGGTCACACCCAGGTCTCCTCATGCCAAGGTACCACACACACTTGCAAAAACAGGCCATGATTCATCTCCTAAAAGGCAGGAACACGTCACCTCACCAGTTTTCCCCACAAATGCCCGTGATGAAGTTACTTTTTCTCTCTGCTTCCACTTACTCAGCTATGCAGAGGACAATATTAACAGTTGACCGAATCTGAGTTTACTGAGCAAGCCAAAATGATTATTTTTTTGCTGGAATGCTCCTTAGGCAAGGAACTGTTCTTTTCCTCGTGTACTTACCGAAACTTTCCCCACCAAGTGTGGGAAAATATGCAAACGACATGAGTTTTTCCTAAATGAGCGTCTTGAGACTCCGTCAGAATTTCCCTCTCGCCCGCAGGTACAAATTAAACCTGCGTGTTTGTTGTTTCTTGCTCTCCAGAACAGCAGCAGCAGAGGGAATGTTCAACTACCTCCGGCAACGCTTCACCAGCCACATCCGGGAGTGCAGCCGGCGCCGGGCCAGGCTGGTCTCCAAAGATGGGAGGTGTAACATAGAGTTTGGCAACGTGGAGCAGTCCAGGTTTGTCTTTTTGATTGATATATGGACCACCATCCTGGACCTCAGGTGGAGATACAAAATGACTATCTTCATTTCAGCCTTCTTGGGCAGCTGGTTTCTGTTCGGGCTCCTCTGGTACGTGGTGGCCTACATTCACAAAGACCTGCCCGAGTTCAACCCCTCCATCAATCACACTCCCTGTGTGGAGAACATCAACGGCCTCACCTCAGCCTTCCTGTTCTCCCTGGAGACCCAGGTGACCATCGGCTACGGCTTCAGGTGTGTCACCGAACAATGTGCCACTGCCATCTTCCTGCTCATCTTCCAGTCCATCCTGGGGGTGATCATCAACTCCTTCATGTGTGGGGCCATCTTGGCCAAGATCTCCAGGTCCAAGAACAGGGCCAAGACCATCACCTTCAGCAAGAACGCCGTCATCAGCAAGCGGGGAGGGAAGCTCTGCCTCCTCATTCGGGTGGCAAACCTCAGGAAGAGCCTCCTGATTGGGAGCCACATCTATGGGAAGCTCCTCAAGACCACCATCACCCCAGAAGGAGAGACAATCATTTTGGACCAGGTCAACATAGAGTTTGTGGTCGATGCTGGCAACGAGAATCTCTTCTTCATCTCCCCGCTGACCATTTATCACATCATAGACAAGAACAGCCCGTTCTTCCACATGGCAGCAGAGACCATCCTGCAGCAGGATTTTGAGCTGGTGGTGTTTTTGGATGGCACTGTGGAAGCCACCAGTGCCACCTGTCAGGTGAGGACATCCTACATCCCCGAGGAGGTGCTCTGGGGCTACCGCTTCGCTCCCATCGTGTCCAAGACCAAAGAAGGGAAATACAGAGTTGACTTCCAGAACTTCAGCAAGACAGTGGCTGTGGAGACTCCCCACTGTGCCTTCTGCCTCCACAACGAGAAAGAGGCTAAAGCCAAAGAGAAGAAAGGTTATGACAACCCTGGGTTTGTCCTTGAAGTCAGCGAAACCAGTGACACAAAAATGTAGTGCAGGTACTCGTGGGGCTGTCCCTGTTGTCAGAGAGGATTCAGTCTCCAGAGGATTCATAACTTAGAAAAACAAAAGAGAAGCACAGGTTTGTTTTTACTCTAAAACAGCATTTCTTTTCTCAAGAGCCTCAAATCAAAGAGGGGCAGGACACCAGTGATCTCCAGAATGCTATTTAACTACGCTCTATGTGTTTCATAGAACTTATATTTTTATACCTGTGGGACATTTAATGAAGCTGCTACGTTGGAATGTCCAACTCAAGTTCCCAGGGGCATGAAAGGCTGTTAAAAATCCTGAAAATATGGAAAGAAGCTTTAGGACATGTTAAAGGTACACAGGAAGGAGAACATGAAAAGGGGAGACAGAAAGCAAAGCTAAAGAAACCTGGGGGACTTAGGAGCCAAAACCTCAAAAAAATGTGCATTTCTGGTTGCCAAAGTCCTCTATGAAAACATTCTGAAACAATTCCTTCCTTCTTTCTTTGAGGCTGGTACAGGAACAGAAACGGAGCATTAAGGGATGGAATGTGCTTAGGAAACCAGGAAAGACAAAGCTGGGGCCGTGCTGCTGCCATTTGGAACTCCAAAATAGGACTTCTCCCCTGTGAAAGCCTATGATTCCTTTCAGAGAAAAAAATAGCCAAGTGGAAATGAAAACTGAAAAGGCAAGAAGCAGAAACCCACAAGGGACAGAGGGAAATTTTGGAGCTTATTCCCAAATGTCTCATCCTTCAGATCACTTCCCCAGGAGCTGGATGGCTGTGGAACAGGGAAACATCTGAAGGCAACTGTCCAGCAAGGTGGGGAGATGGAGAACACGCTGAGTGCTTCACACCCGGCAGAGAGCACTCCACTGGGAGGAGATAGGAAATTCCCAGCTCTGGATGTATCCTTCAAAATAATCCCCAAAGCAAACACAGATTAGCTTTCCCTTTGAAGCACCGAGGTCTTGTTCAAACAAAAACACAGCCCGGGAGCCTCCTACCAACAATTGGCTTCGGATTTAGTCCCAGACCATCCATCTCACCACAGCAAAATGTGCAGCCCTCCAGGAAACACCTTCTGCTGGGCGGGAGCTGAGCAGTGGGGAACATTTTCTGGGTATAACTGTTGATATTTGTCAAGTTTCAAATGCAACAAGAAGCTTCAGTAACTTTTTGGTGAATTTCTACCCCCTCACAGCCTTTTTAAATTTTTCTCAGCTGGTTCTGTTGCTGAGAGTTGAAGTGGCAGAGCAAAGGGAGGTTTTTTGGGAACACTTGATGTAAGTCAGCTCATCTATTTTCAATGCTGTGGTAAAATGGAAATATTGTTTAAAAGCTGCCAGACTGAGTGGTTTTAAAAGGAGGGGAGAATTAAGCAGGTCAAATGATGGCAAGAGGAAGTTCTGCTGCAAATGAACAGTGTGAGTATGGAAGTCAAACTCTGGGAACCAGGAGTGTCCAGGTCTCAGTCCCAGTGTAGCATCAACTCCTTTGTTGGTTCAGAACAAATCACTTCATGTATCTCAGATTTACCATCTGTAACATGGGACATAAACACTTGCATTGTACAGAGAACAATGATATGAACAATTGTGTCACTAAAGCACTTTAAAAGCCAATTCTCAACTGTCTCAGTCTTTCCTCTCCTTAAGGCACCACTGTCACACCCTTCACCTCAGGATAGAAAGGTCAGCACGCCAAGTTCTGTCCTCATCACACATCAGTTACTGAAAGTGCTGCAGGAGGGCCAGAACTGGGGCATACTGAAAAATGAGCTGAAACCTTTTAGATAATTCACACATATTGCCCAGTGTTTTAACTGTACTGTTTTTGCAACCTTGCAAACCAACAGTGCCAACTGTAAGTATATTTTTTCAGTCCCCATCACCAGAGTATCTGAGCCCCTCCAACCTTGGAGCCCTACAGATTATCCCCCCAGAAGGACAGTTTTTATTCCCTCAAGCAATCAGTGGCCATGCACAGAAATCCAGGAGGGAGCAGGCAAGTGAAATAATGCCTCAGGAGTCCCAGTCTCATCTGAACCACGAGGCTGCTCAGTCTTTGCAGAGCTGCTGCTGCATTTCCTCTCTTGGCTTCCTGTGCAGTTCCCTGGGTGTGATTTCCCCAGAAGGCAGCACAGGCAGAACTCCAGGCTTACAAAATGCATCTCTTACCCCAGGATGCACCAAGGTGCCCTTGAAAGAAATACCTTCACTGTACAAAAATAGCAAGACAAAGGGGAATCCATTTGAAGGGTCAAACCCAGCTATGCAGTGGGGAGCCAGGGAAGATTCCAGATTTAAGGAAAGCTTTTTGGGATGTTAGTGCTAGAGGGAACAATAAATCAAATCGTGTCCAGTGCCCATCCAGGAGGTGGTGTACACCCTCGAAAGCTTAGAGAGTCCCTAAAAAATGCCCTTCCAGGCAGTGCCCTTGGAAAGCCATTTCAAAATCCTAAACCTCAATGCTCTTCATGACCCAAATATTGAACTTTTTGCCCTGTGTCTACAGCACAAGCATGAGGAGGTGCTGTTCCATTTTTAGAAGTTTGAGATGCTACCACGAGTCAAAGAGCAGCTCCTGGGTGACCCTGCAGGGATGGATACCTGTTGTTCCCTCTCCTGACAGCAGCAAGGGTGGGGTGATGGTGCTCTGTGTTTTGGTGTCACAGGAGGGACTGGCCACTGCAGGATCAGGAGATACAAGGGGATGTATCCAAAGCTGAAGGGGCCATGGCTGAGCTGTCAGGCTTACTTAGAGTGGGCTCATACTGGGACTTACTGGGAATCTTGGCCCTCCTCCCTGAGCCTCCCGCTGATTGTCACCTCAGGAAGCCCTGCCAGCCCCGAGCAGGCAGGAGATAGAGCTGCAGCAGGGCCAGCACAGCACAACAATGAGTGGAATTTCCTCTTTCTGTCCAGGGAGAGCTGTTTGTCACCGCAGAGATAAAGGCCAGGCCGGGAAAAGGGTTATCGGAGACACGCGGCACACGGGGCTGGGCAGGACAGACTCCATGGGGAGTCTATTTTGGGGGCTGTCACCCCCACTGCCATTAAAAGCATGTTCAGTTAAGAGGATGAAAATAAATTTAATCTTGCTGAGCAGAAGTGGCTGGAGGGAACCACAGACCCGATACTGGCAAACAAAGGCCGGTTCCTTCCCCCGGGACAGGGTTGCGCTTCTCCAGCTCTGCTCAGGGCTCAGAGTTCTCCTCTCCCTGTCTGTCTGCCCATCCTGCCATTAGTCCTTCCAGAGTGGAACACAGAATCCCAGGATATTCCCAGTTGGAAGGGACGCACGAGGATCATCGAGTCCAATCCCTGGCCCTGCACAGAACCACCCCTGAGATGCTGTGGAGGCAACAGCCTGGTCCAAACCCTCCACAGGTGTGGAGAGAAAGTCCTGCTCCTCCAGGGGAGGAAATCACACCATGTGCTTGCTGCTGGATTGAGGCCTGAAGGATTTTGCTGTGAGAGCCAAGCAGCCAGGCTTGGGAATAACGTGTCTGCACTAAACTTAATTTATCTTCTCATTTCACAAACAACATGTTTCTTCTACTGTATTTATTTTAAACATTCATTCAAGCTGTGCATAATATTTCAATCATTTTGAAATAGATTTACCCTCCTGCTGGCAAATGAATAAGGCATCCTGCTGACTGCTGGAGAAAGGGCCATGAATTAAAATAACTGCTTTTAGTTAAACTGACATATGCTGGGTACTGTCTCCACACACACTCTAGTTGTAAGTGGTGAAAAGAGACCTCTAAAAATAATAATAATAATAATGACAACAATAACAACAAACTCTGGCACACTGTTTAGATGCTCATCCTGACTTGCACTGCTGGAATGTGGCAGATCACTGCTAATGCACTCCCAGAGGCTGCCTGGATAACTCCTGCCTGTACCCAATTCCTTGGAAACTCTGCTTCTCACCCAGAAACAAGTGATCAGTGAGAGCAGCCGAGGTGTCACATTCCGTTCCTTCTCCTGTGCTTGCAGTCATGGGAAATCCAGTGGGAAGAGCCTTTGTTTCCCCTTCATTTTGCCCCCTCAACCCACCCCTGCCCTGAACCACCATCCCAAGGGTGGCCCAGTTCCTGTTGCCCATGCAGGAGAAACCACAGCACACCAGGAATGGGAGCAGAGAGGGAAGCTGAGCAAGTTCCTGAATCTGTGCTCCTTGCTGCAGCCCAGGGAGCCTCTGACAACACCATCCCTAAACTGCATTTAACCCTGTGATGGTGTCACTGGAGCAGTGAAGAAGGCTCAGGTTCTCCCCAAGGCTGCTTGAATACACACCAAAAAGTACTTCCTGAGGCCAAGTTGACATTCCTGCGGTGGAAGCATCTGCAAGATTTACACTTGAACAAACTTGTGCTGCACAAGACAGGCATGAATTCCCCCTGCTCAGAGGGGGTGGCCAAGATGAGACTTCATGGCTCCTTTTTTAAATTGTTGTCAAATTTAAGCACAGAAAGCATTGAGGGGCAGAGGAGGGGCAGGACTGAGCTCTGCTCTGGGGGAGCAGGGACAGCCCCCAGGGAATGGCTGGAGCTGTGT
>JAWMRA010000063.1:681953-720767 GCA_035584735.1 Pseudotriccus pelzelni
CCACCACCTTCTCTTCCGTTTCTTCTTGAAGATGTAATTAGCAAAGGCGTCACCTAAACTCCTGATTGGCCTTTTTCGGGAAATTCATCCGGACAAACTATTTCCAATCCCCAAGGAGGGGGACTTTTGCAAACCCATGACAGATGGTGACAGAATGCCTTTCAAAGCCACAAAGTCTGGGATGGGAGCAGTACAGACCTAACTGGGGTATTTTTTTTCAGCTGATTTTATGCACTTAAAGCAGAAAAAAGGAACTCTGTCGTGACACCAAGACCTGAGCAGCTACAGTCACCCGCATGGTGCTGCCAGGCTGACCAACTTGTTTCTTCAACATGGAAGTCTCATTAATGTCTGCAGCACTCACGCTGTGCAGGTGACATACATCTAGGTGATCCCATACTGCCCACTGTTCCTGGGATGCCCACCCACTCCACCTCCCTGGGGACTTCCTTGCTGTCTCTGGGCTGGCAGTCACTGTGGCCACAGGTCTCCCCTTAACATAAGCAAGATGTTACACCTTGCTCATTCAAAAACTCTGTCCTGCCAAATTTACCTCTGCTGTAGCCAATTTCAGAAGTTTGATCAGTTGTGTAGGACAGGAATAGTAGTTTTGTCAAGCTGAGGATAAATTTGTATAATGTGCAATGATGAGCTACAGCTATAACTACCATCCAAAAGCAATATTACTAGTATTTTAAATAAAATATTGTTAATCCCTTTCTTTCCGAAGGCCAGGAAGGAAGAAGACTGCAAGGTCAAAAAGAGATCTATGTATTCATTAAATCTGACTCACTGACATAGAAGATGCACAAGGTGTCTGTCTATGCTTTTTAAATATTTATCAGCTTTTGAAGCAATTTCAAGTCCTGAGCTTTACAAGACTCTGTCTACTGTTTTCACCAGTAACATCTTCCAATATCTTACTGTTCTCATTACTAGAACATTCCACACAAGATTAAATAATTCTCAGATGTAAATTTTTTGGCTGCTAGCTCTTCATGCATGTCAGTCAGCAAAACTGAGACATCTTTACTATGTTTTCAATATTCTTTAGTGAACGATCACATTCCTTCTCCATTTTTTCTTTGGCAAACTAAGTTGATAGAGCTACTTAGCATTCCTATGACAAGGTCTGCTTTTCCAGTCCCTCATCCTTTTAGTAGATTTGATTTTCTTCCAGTATTTCAATACAATTTTTAACCTTCAAGAACCAGGTCTGAACATTCAAACAGCAGCAGCTATGGTGTTACTTCCTTTCTGTTCCTGTTAAACCATTCTTCAGCAGTCAAGGACTGTACTGGTTCTTTTTCTGGTGTCACACTGAGTCTCCAGTGAGACGTTAGCCAGGAGAATTCCAGTCACTTACATTCGAGACAGAAAGCTCGCCCTCTCCAAAATGAAGTGCCTGGCATGTAACCAGGAAATTCAGTAATCGCATTTCCATAAATAGTATCCATGTGTATTAGTTGTTAGTCAAAAATATTTATGTCATCTTCAAAATTCATCAGTAATAAACTTTTTTATGGCACTTTTTATAGAGATCTGAAGAAGAGGTATACCTACTTTTTTACCCTCCTCATCTTCCTGGAAGGGGATTATCCAGATTATTCCCATTCAGGGCAAGAATTTTAGTTCTCTGAACACTGCAGATATATTTTAAACCTTACTGTGACTTTTGAAAGTTTTCACACTGAATTAGATTAAAATTTACAGGAAGAGTTAAAATGCACCTTAGGAATTTATTATACAGTAGGAGTCAACAATATACTTCAAATCAAGCTTTCTTTTTACCACTTTAACAGAGTTTTCAGATCAGAAAATGATACAAGACAATAATGATCCTGTAGCACAAAACCCTACACTATTATTTTCAAGGTCTCAAATCACTCTTTTAGTCTAGCTTTCATGTTTCTTACTGGCACCAGACACCTCCCAGCATGCTCACACAACACCAAGGCTTCCAAAACATCATTATCTGTTTCTCACCCCTGCAGAAGTTCACAGCCAGGATACTACACTTGAAGGAAAGAAGAGCAAACTAGAAGTGACACATGAACATGATACTTAAATATTTTGAGAAATGCCTACTGGTTTGGATTTTTTCCCCCCTTATAAACACATGTAAAGTTAACTTAGGAGATTATTCTCCCTTCCCAGCATCTGTGACTGGAAGAGGTGTTCCCCTAGTGCTTGTATCACATATTTTAATTTGCAAAAACGTTCCTGCAGAAAAGAATACCATACCAGACATTTCTATTCATAGAACTTGTTACCACCAACCATTATTACAGGCATTCCTTAGCTGCTTAGAATTCATGCAGAATGCAGGATGTCCAGATGATAAAGCAAATATGCACTTACAGAAGGTAAGAACAATATCAGTTCTGAAAATAAAAACTTTACAAAGTATAATTCAAAGATAAATACAATTACAAATCTGTGAAAAGCAGAAACAGTATTAGTTAAGCAAACATACTAAACCATTATTTTACCTTTGCATACTTAAGGGACTTAAAACACACAATTTACTCAATATGATGTAATTGTTCTTCTAAAATGACTAACATAATTAAATTATTTTTGAGAGTGAAAAGTATGTATTCATCTAGTAATACAAACATGACTTAATGCATCCCAATTATTAATGAAATTTAAATGGCAATAATAATTTGGCATGCATAAGGATGGTAGGTACAAAAAGAGTCTAATTCTGTTGTGGACTGTATGGAAACCGAAGTTTTTATAGAATTCAGCCTTATTTGAGATCCAAAATTAGCAGCAGATGTCAGCAGAATAAAAATGTAATTATTCAAGCAGGATAAAGAAGACACTTTGATTCAAGCATTCATTTTAGTTCATATCACTGAGCTTAAATGAGGTCTTAGTAAATGTTGAGCTTTATTACTCAGAAAGTTACTGTGTGTGGTCACTTAATAAAATTGATTAATCCTCCGTGATAGCAGCCAGAACAACAATAAAAATGAAATTTTTCTTCTTATGCAGTAGAAAAAGAAATTTAAACGTTTAGAGCAACCTTACCAGAGCTCTGCATCTCACATCTATCGTTTTTTCCGGTGGTGCATGTATGCTGTTAATCTTTAGGGAGAACCACACTTTGCAGTTTGAAGAACATTCTCCTATGTTAAAAAGAACAAAATGCTTTATAAATTATCCTGTGAGGTGATCAATCCTAGCAGCCTTCAAATCAATGAGAAATTTGAACCTTTAGCAGAAATGCCAGTCACTGTTCATACTAAGACAAAGCAAATCATGAACTGATTTAATCACTGTCAACAAACTGCACTACCTAATCCCTTCTTGTCTGGATTCAAAATAGTAACAAAATCAATATGTACACAATGGAATGGAAATAACACTTTGGCAAATTAATTTCCTAGACTATCACATTTTTTCCTGAAGTTTGAATATTATTGATTTGCGACCAACATTTCATATCAGATTGACAGTACTTTCATAATTTTACGTTGTATATGGCAAAATTGTATCAAAATTAATTCCACTCATATAAGCTTTGGTATATCAGAGAAATTAAATTCTGTTCAGTTACGCAGGATTGTTGCTGTGCAATTGCATTCAAGCCTCTGTGCTTTGCTAAAACGTATCTTCCAGACAGACTTTGAGTCTTGATTTGAAGATATCCACTAGTAGTTCGTTCTGGTGGCTAATTACTGGCATTGGAAGACATTTAAATATGAGTCTAATTTCTGATTTCCATTAGACTTGCTTCAATGTCCAGCCAAACTATTTTGTAATGACTTTTTTCTGATAGATTAAAGAGATCTGGCACTAAGTATCTAGCATTTTCCTGTATTTAGAACATAGTTGTAAGTGTTAACAAAATTATCTCTTCAATCATGTTCAGAGAGGTGAAAGCGACTGAGCCCAAAGTCTCTCATCATATGGCCTGATCTTCACAACACAAATACTTCATGTGTTAAGTTTTTTCCAAGTATAAACACCTGTTCAGCACTTTTTAATAATGCATACCCAAGAATGACCTGCACTGTTCCTGTTTGTCAGTGTATTGTATGAGATGAAAATGGCCTTAATCCTCCTACTCACATTCCCTGAATTATACACTAGAGAGCCACATTAGCACTCCCGTTTTACCACAGCATTAGTCTTGGGAGCTCCTACTGGTTTCCTTTCCTGCTGCGACCCCAGCTCTTCTCAGAGTCGCTACTTTCCTTATTGCAGTTCCTCATTCTGCATATATGACTTTATTTCTTAACCCTTAATTTTCACTGAATACATCCTGTATTAACTTGCACATTTTGTTCAGGCTAACTTGATATGCATAAAACTTACTGGTTTTTAATAGCAGCAGAATACCAGCCTTCCACTGTCTGAAATATCCTCGCTATCTTAGAATCTATAAAAATTAACATCACTGAGTTAAAAGCATCTTCTGAATGTCCATCAAAGGATTCTGGCATGTACATCTCCCTGAGTTTAATCAATTACAAAACATTAAAAAATAGTATATAGAAGAGGGATGGCTTCTGCAAGAAGGGAGCATCACCTTACACCAAAACAGAACATACTACCTGGAAGCTAAAATAAAAGTTCTTAAGTAAATACCAAAAGAAAATCAAAGAGTGACCATATCTTGGGACAACACATCCTTCAAGAATGCAGTCAAACTGTAGGAAAAGCTATAAAATTCAGGTATGAAACAACAAAGGAAAACGTCAACAGTAAAGTTCCATTTACCCAGGATATGTGATTAAACTGCAGGACAAAGGGATTTATTAAAGTATAGCAACAGATTCTCGAATTAATGTTCTGTACAGTTAAGGAAAGTAGAAAAGAGCATAAACTGCTATTTGAACAGAAAATTGACAAGGCTGCCACCCTGTCCTCAAACCTTCCAGAACACTAACACCACCCCCACCCCGCAAAAAAAAAAAATAAAAAAAAAAAAAGCCAAAACAAGACAAAACCAAACAAAGCTAAACAAAAAATACCCTCCCCCCAAAAAAAACCCCAAACAAACAAACAAAAAAACACCCCACCCTCTTGAGTGACAACTAGCTAAAGATTTAAAAAAGTAGAAGCAAAATCTTTTCAAACACATCTGAAGTTGGTAGCCTGCCAAACTCAGAAGGGCTAAGAGATGATCAGGGTGGAAAAGGAATGCTCAAGTAAGATAAGGCTGCAGCAGAAAATCTAAATGAATTCCTTGCAGTAGAGTTTGTTACAGTGCAGTTCAGAGACTTCCTAAACCCACTCTGGAGCTTATTTTGAAGGGAATGGTCAGAGGGAGTCTCCCAAATTAAGGTTTCAGCAGAAAAGGTTTTGGAGCAATCTGGTAAGAGGAAAGCAACACATCACATTGGCAGGACAGTGTCTGCCCAGCATTTCTGGTCTAATGGAAGGTGTCCCTGTCCATGGCAGGGGTGTTGGACCAAGATGATCTCTAAGGTCACTTCCAACCCAAACCACTCTATGGTTCTACAAGTCTGTGAATTCAAAAAAATCCCATGTATTAAAGTGTGGTAGTGCAAACCAGCATGTGACTCCCCGTGTAAGTCAACTTCAGGTGCAAAGAAATGAAAAGGCAGAGAATGTGCTGCCAATTTTCAGACAGGTCTCTGGCAGAAACCAAGAAATTACAGATGTGAGATTGTTTATACAGTCCAAAGAAAATCATTAAGCAGCACAATAAGGGGAGAAGCCATGACACACAAAACTATTTGAATCCTTTGTCAAAGTCAGCAGCTGTGATAAGGGAGATGTGGTTCACATAGTACCCTGATGATCCAAAAATCTATTCCTAAGATCCCTTTCTGAAGGCTTCTAAGGAAACCACGCTGCAGAGGAGGGAACATTAGAAGATGGGATTAAAATACAGAAACCCAAGAAGAGGAAGAAATTGCTAGTTCTCACCATGAAGAGAGAGAAAGGATGGAATGCAATGAAAAGGCTTGGTATAGGTATGAAAAGTCAGACACTGTTTCTCCTCCCTAAGACAGATATTTTAATTGTCATATTCTGTCTCAAAATAACTGACCAACTGGAAGCATATCTCCAGTGTTCCGGGAGGTACTTTCACTTCTTCCCTAATGTACAACCACAAGTTTTGTGGAACTGCATCATTACGTGTCATTACAATATTGCCTTCCAGCAATTAATACATCTATATTGCAACTAAGATATTTTTCCTTATAGACTTAGGGCTTGCTTTGTTCTCTCTGACCACAGATTTCTCCTCCGTACTCATAACTTTCCTGAATCACATTTCTGTACTTCATAATTGCAGTAATATAAAATTTATAATCTGCTTGCCTTTTCTCTTTTGCCTTTGATATATAAATCCATTTATTCTGTTCAACTTACTTAAAAATACTTGAACTCCTGACATCTCTCAAAAACAAAGTTTTCAGGCCAACTTGCATTCTTTTTAGTTTTTACTTCAATTATGAAAATATGTTTTTATGTTAGGAACCCTTAATTTCTTTTTTTTGTACTTTACATGCATTTAAATGTTTAGATTCCTCTCTCTTCTGGAGACCACAAATAAACTACAGTGCTCACAGTGCTTACCTTTCTGTAAAACACCTGTCATGTTTGGGAGGGAACACCTTGTACTCATTTTTCAATGATATTACATGTATTACACTTTAGGTCACAATATTATTGATATAACACTTTCAATGGGCATTTACTTAAAAACGTAAAGTACTTGAATGCAAAGACTTTCCTTAACACATGGCACAAACCTGGCAATCTGACAAATGAGCACCTTTTTTATTTTGCCAGCTGAACTCTTTACCAAATATTTCTGAAAATATTGTTTAGTATTAAGCCTTGAAGTTGTACAAACTTTGATGTTCTGTCAACTTTTACTCAGTGAAAACATGGCTGGAACGGTTGCTTTGCTGAGCACTTGCACTGTTAAGAGCATAAAACTGAGGGCTTTATCCTCACTTAGATACCAAATAGGTTTTATAGATAAGTCCCATCTCGTGTCTTTATCTATAAAATGTATTTGAATGGACCAGCTCAAAGCCAATTTACTGCGAGTATTCTCATTCTCAAGTAATTATAGCCTTATTTTACTGTGAATTTCTTCTCTTCCTAAGGCAACCCACAAGAAAAAAGCTAGTTCTTACTCTCAAGAATATTCAGAAGTCACTTTCAAAGCTATAAAAATCTACTGAAGCTTTAACTCCCTGAAAACAAACAAACAAGAACTTAAGCATATTAAATTAACAACAAAGGCTTTTGAAATTTCCTTTAGTTGTATCTCAGTGTTTCTGTTTCGAACCTGAAGAACAACTTGCATGGCTGAAAGCAGGTCTAGTATTAAAAATTCATTTGCTAATGTATAGAGCAGAAGGTCACAAGTTTGGGGATTTCCTTCACTGTTTTTTGTTAGGTTTTTCATGGAGTTTTATTTTACCAGATAGCAGATGCTGGGGAAACAAGGCTGAAACCACACAGGCAATGGAGATAAACTCAAAACACTCCTGCTGTAACACAGAGATGGCTCATTCTCTACTCACAGAACAAGGCTGTAACTGTCTAATTCTGTTTTCTGCACACGTTTAACAAACAGGCAGAAAAAAAGTTTGGACCCCTTTTTTCTCTCTCTACTTTTGTAAACTTCCACTGACATTTTTAATGCACTTGAAGTCTTCTCTTAGGGCCTGAGCATTGTACTTTGATGTCTTATGAGATAAACTCCATTTGACTTTACGCCTGTATCTCTTATCGTCTCACTCTGGGGTTTCAACGACAAATAAAAATCCTTAGCCTGCTTTATGCAACCATCAGGTCATGATCTTGTCAGATCTCATAAAACAAACACAACAAATTGTAGTCAATACTTCAGACAGAAATCACCACTAAAAAGGAGCAAGAAAAAAATCTTCTAAACATAAGAATGCATCTGCTTCAATATTTAATCTCCACCATCTTCTTTTCTAGTCTCTCCCTTGGTCAGTGGGCCTTTGGCCTGACTAGTTAGGTCAAGCAACTGTCAATTATGGTTAGGGCAAACCAGCATCTTCCACATCTTAGCTACTGCACGTTCAAACAGGACCACTATAAAAGAGCTTACGTATTTTTAGTTTTGGAACTTTCCCTGATTATTTTGTAATTTTTGTTTTAAATATGGACTCACTGGAAGCACAGAAAATTGTATTCTTCGAATTCATGTAGTTATCCTGAACTGGGGGGAATGACAGAAAATGAGATGTATTTCTGTATCCAATACTTAATAACAAGTCAATTTATGTAACTAATATTTATCTATTCCTTTAACTAATATTTATCTTATCAGTAATTACATTTGTGAATAGCCAGTTCTGTATTTAAAACGCAGGACTACTAAATTACAATTTACATGAAAATTAAACTTGAACCCTCAATAAAAACATTTCAGGTTAAAATTTCAAACTTCCCTTCCAAACCTCATTATAATTTACATGAAATGCCAAAATCATCAGCTTTTCTTCCAGAGAGATGAACATCCTTTTGTAATCCAATCAGTTTGGTATCTTGTCCTACTTCTCTTCAGGGATGCAAATAAACTGTTTCTCCTGTGCCTGATCTCTTCATTTTATTGTGCAATTTAAAAAATGCTATAAAATCCTGCTTAACAAATCTGTGTTGTAAGCAATACACTTTTAATCTTGTACTTTGCATCATGTCCTGAAGAGTTATCAGTTGCAAAATCCCCTTCCCTCTACTCACAAGATGCTTTTCTCTGCTCTCTTGGATAAGAATACATTAGACCCCATCAGCCACAAGCTGAAATTTCTGATCTCTCTGTCCCCTTTCCTTGTCCTTTCCTTAAAATTACTTTTCAGCCTGTGTCTGCTACACCAGCCATTAAATGTGCTGTCAAGCATCAGCAGTTATAAATAGAAAAGATTCTTCTCTCCTGATTGGGACAGAGCTGCCTATCATTCAGCTGAATGACACATCACTGATGATGAAGGAAGATTTGGCTTGATCTCCTGAAAATTGTAGAATTCTAGGGTGGTTTTTTGGGTGGGATTGGGGGGGGGTAAGATGTGTGGATATGGACACAATGGGGAAACTGGAATTGCAGTGCTAAATAACATTAATTTATTTGAAAGACTTTATCCTGATTTTACTGATTAGGATAGATCCTAACCAGTAAATCCTAATTTTTCTGATTTCTCATATTGGCATCAGAATTATGACTATTTAAAGAAAAAAGCTGAATTTAAGTTATATTTTCAAGTTTATATTTTCAGTTCTTTCCACAACATTTTTATTAAATATTTGCACAGTTAATATAGCAATACAAACTGAAAAAAGGTAGATTCAATTCCAGTTATGAATAAATAACTCTTAGGTACGTCTTTAAGGGTATGTTTTTAACAATAACAGGCAAAGAAATAACAAAGTACGATTTCTTGATTCTCAAAAGCAACTTTCCATGCTGGTAGTTATCCACATGCTCGTTGAGTGGGCACCCTTAATGCTGTTCTCATACGTACATTGCTTCACTTTACGGAATGTTAAGTATAAATCAAAAAAGACATTTTGTCTACTTCCCTACACTTTACAAACATGTAATAGCTTTCAATATGTAAAGAGCTCAGTCATGCTACTGCAGGAAGAATCAAAATTTAGACTTCATTCTGCTCACATGCAAACACAATGTCCCTGAGCAACCAACTCCCTGTAATGTCATCTCCAAAGGACAAGAGCTATTGTTCCTGAAAAATTATCAGTTAATAAGTGCATGTCATATTTATTTAATTTTTCCCTTTTGATTCAGAATAAATAATTTTATATAAATTATGTGAAACAGACTAGTTATTAAGCAGATGCGATTACTTATGTTTCTTATTTTTCAAATTTGACTGGCTGTAGCCATCTAAGAACTACACTAAAAAGACCTAACATTTCTTCTGCAAACTTTTCCTGACAATTTAAGTCTCTCTACTGTGCTAAATTCAAAGAGGTTTTTCCTCTAATTTAATTTTTTAAAGAATTTTAGTGGATTACTTCAGACTTACTTATAAACCTCCAAGGTTATTCCAGATATAAAACTAGACATAAAAATCCTTTACAATAAGGTTTTGGATACTTCTTTTAACATTGTCACTAGATAAATCTAATTGGTTCATATGTCCCACGTAAAAATTGCAATTTTTTTCTGTGTAGGAAGACTCCACTGAAAACAATTTATAAGTTAAATCCTGTTTTAACTGGTTCTAGATAGCTCTCTCCACTTTATCTGCACTCAATTTTTGGGGAAAGCTGTAAAACACACATTAAGAAAATGTTGCAAGCCTATTACATTAAAAGCTCAAAATGATGCAAAAAGGTAGATACTTGCATTCCTTTTTACTACATGAAGAATAGCTTGTCCTTGGAAAGGCAACGCTTCTACACTTTCTTTTTCTGGAGAAATTAATTCGAGTTTGTTACCTTTAGGTTGTTACCTTATAACCCTCATAACCCTTCCTCACATAAGGGTTATACTTTTTCAATAAAGGTAATCGATATGTACAGCTTTTAAAAATGCTTTTGCATAACATGGCAGGATAAACTTTGCTCTCAGCTGCCATTTTATGTACAGGAACATATTTAACCCTAACATTTCAATGAATATTTATTTAATGTATTCCACATAACGTTGCTTGAAAAAAATATTCTAATATTCCTCAGTCTTTAATCTTGTCCTTAAAGGATATGATGTTACAATTCCCCTAAAGCAACTTTCATAAATTTAGTGTGCCTTACATTTTGTAATCATCAAACCTAAGCTATGCAGAGGGACAGTACTTCAAGTGACACTGAAGATTGCACTACTTGGTATACATAAATTGGAACTGACGTATGAAAGTGGTGCCCTTCAAAATGCTGCAATTTAAAATGAAATGATGATGCTTTCATGTGTAAATATGTACTTAATATTGACTTAATTCAAAATTTTCAAGTTAGTATAATACCTATAGGCAGGACTGGGGAAGAAGGGCGCTCTAGAAAAGGAAAGTCTGCACGATAAATTAAAGTTCCTTTTCTTCAGGACTTGTTCTAAAAACTAGATAATGACTGTATCCCCAAAGCCTTTTCCACTTGGGAAAATTTGGAAACAGAAATTTGAACAATTTTCTAAAATGAAAAATCAAAACCACATTTAGGCCCTTGGAATTAGCTACTACAGTGTTCAGTAGCACACAAAGCTCTGAAAAAGCATCTGGCCTTTCATAAGACAGAAATCCAGAACTTCTGTTTTTTTCTTCTGCCTTCAAAGCCATCTTTTCAAATGAAGATCACCACCTTACGGTGGAAACTCAGATACCACTAGCCAATGAAAGATATTCCCTTCCCCTAAACTTTCTTCAAAACTGTAAGGAGAAGAGAGAATTTTAACACCACAGACAGCTTATTTCAAGGAAATGGATGACTAATACTGTTGACATCTTCCATTTTTGAAGCTCACTCTTCCATACTATTAATATCACCACAGCATGATGTTCTAACACCGTTTTTCAGTTAGACACCTTGACTGCATAGACACTTTTCTCATCTCCATCTCCCAGGTAACAGCCTCAAAAAAATCATCCAGCAGATCTGCTATGTCCATGAGATCTGGAAGATAGAAAATATCCCTTTACCTCAGAATATTCTTGATGTCCTTCACAAACTCTCAAGACCTTAATACGACCACGTCACAGCTCTCTTATCCCTTGCAGTCTGATTAATAAAATGTAAATATGGCAAATACGGCTATTCCCTTTCTACAGAGGTTTTTTTCACCCTCCATTTGGGTTGTGTTCTACACTTGTCCAGGGAATTACCTTCTACGAAATGTAGCCTATCCTTCTATCGGCTGTTGGTGACACACAGATCTATCTGCTGGTACACACCAGGACACAGCTCAGGGTCTCACTCACATGTTAAACTCTTCCTGATGAAATCATGGAATTGTGGCGTGGGGAATAAACCCAGAGCATATGACAGCATGCCATCCAGATACCAAGAGCTCATGACATTAGTAAATACAGACGTGAAACAAGAAATAAAAATAATCAACAATAACAGAGGTAATATATTTGGCATTAGAACCTATTTCCCCTCACCTCTTTGAGCTTTGCAGGCAGCATCACATATGTGAATATAAAGTATGCAAAGCTTAAGGAAATTCCAAATTCCGAACAGAAATTCAGCACATTTTAGCCACACTTTAGCCACACAAGAGTCAAAATCTCACTGTTTTGGGTTTTTCTTGGCAGGGACAGGGAGATGGAATGGGGAGGGAAGGTAGAGAAGGGAATATTCTACTTTACTAATAGTTTGAGGAATAAATTCTGAAGAAATAAGTTCAAAGGACTGTCACAAGTCACTGTATACTAAGATAGGTCCAACATAGCAACTAAATGTCTTGCTGTGCCTTCTTTAGTAAGAGCATGAAGCCACACACTGAAAGAGCCTCAGACTTTCAGAATAAGCCACTGAATACTCGCTGAAGAGCTGGGATGACAGGGACATTTCGGAGATGAAACAATCTGTCATCAATAGACCATGGAAAATAAACATGGTAGGTTTCAAGTACGATGCTCTGTGTGTTTGGGAGTGACCTGCACCTCACACATATTATGTCACACGGCTTTCTCAAAACTCTGCCCTTCAGGTACTATCTCATTTCTTAACTGCTGGCTCTATTATTCTTCATTTAGATGATTGCCATGTCTCAGCTGGTTAGCTCAAATCAGACTGTCATCATAAGAATCTTTCTGGTAATCTATGGGAAGATGATACTTTTTCAGTTACTGCATTATGGTTTTAGAAGTCTGAATAGCAAGGGAGAAGAACTAGAACTTTTCACTCATATGAATAAATTTTATATAATGAGAGATTATATAGTGAAGCGATTGTTTAGAATACCAACACTCTTTTAAAACACTGTTTAACTTCTAATGGGAAGACAAATTACATTTGCTTTAAGACTGTTATTTGATTATTATAATTACCTTAGTTCAAAGACCTGGCAAAGAAAGAAGCTGAGGTTAAGTGGAGGAGATTCTTAGGATAATCTAGTCTAAGAGTAATATAAGGACATAATTACAAAGGGTAGAGAGGCAAAAATAAATCAAGAAAGAAAAAAAAGAAATAATAATAAAATAGCTAATTTTTATGCAACTATGAAAAGATTTATGAAAACACAGAAAAACTAGTATGACTAGTACGAATTTGAAGTTTAGAAAAAAACTACTGCTAAATAAATAATTTTTTTTTTCTTTTTTTCTCTTTTTCTTCAGGAAGATTTTAAGGAAACACAATGCTTACAATCTTCACTCACTCCAAAGATTGGTATTGAAAGTAACCTCTCTGTCTCTGATGGAAAGAGCAACAAATGGTGGACTTTGAAACATGCAAAAAGTATCAGTGAAATTTTACAATGGGAAGGGTAGGGAAGAACTAAGACAAATTAGCTAGGTCATGCCGTCTTTATTAGGAAATAACTGTGAAGAATATCCTAGAGGAATGGCTGTAAAAAATCCTCTAGGAAATAAGTTATATCTACCAGGTTATACCTGACACACTTTCACGTTCCACAAAATGCCTCCAAACACCCTCATTCACAGCCATAACCTGCAGCTCACATGCCATTGAATTCTTGGCACTTTGTGAACAAACACAGAGCTAGGACTGTGCTAAACCAGTGAACACAAACAAGTTATGTACTCACTTTCCCTGCTTTCCCTTACATCTCAAATTTTTTTAAATTACTCAAATTCTTAAAAGGTTTTTCCTTAAGAACGACTGTTTTTTCACCATTTGCCGCATCTGCCTTCATTTCTATTGCACATTTTAAGAGGATATAAACTGTGACTTATGCTAGGAAATCACTTGCCAGGTGAACAGCTTGGGTAGGGTCTGTGTGACGCAGACATTTTAACGTGTCTGAAAAAGCAAGAGCCAGCTCCGAAGTTGTGTGTGTGCAGTCATGGCTGGTATACCCTTGGCACAGCACAATAAGCTACACCCAGATGACTTCCAGTCACGGAATTCCTTAAAATGACACTGAATTGTTTTCCTCTCCCATGGCAGAATGAAAACAAAACAAATAAAATTGATTATAAATTTATACATTTAATAGTTATATTGCTCCAAAGAGAGAAAAATCTAACTGGTATTAGCTCAAGATTTTTTCTTTTTTTTTCTTTTTTTTAACAGGTGATGTCATATCCCATAATTTACATTCATAAATTTAACTTTTTGGCTACTAAGAAGTCTTTAACATAGAACATTTGACATTAAAGGACTGTAGCCAGAAAAATTAAAATATGAAACTAGTATGATTTTAGAATTGTTAAAAATCTTTTACTGAAAAAAACATACCATAACGTGTAATTAATTCTTGTTTTCAACTCTTGTTTCAAACACAAATTATTGAATAAAATGTAGATGTACATTAATTAAACGTATAGATTACATAAGAGTACATTAGTTAAACATGCTGTCCTGTGAAAAGCTAGAAGTCAAAAAACCCCAAAAAACAGCAGTAAAGCAGCACATGTTCTTCAGTCTCAGAAGTCTGTTCACAAATATGCCACTTATTTATCATGACAAATATTTATTGCAAAGGGTCAGCAAACCTCTCATTTTTAAGTCTTAGCAGCTAAGGCCTGTTAAACGTCCTTAACAGCCCTCCAGGTGTTATGCTCTCCAGATGCAATATGCTGTGGTTAAATATATTTCATATTCTTTATTATGAAATTCCAACTCATATTTTATTATTGTCAACATAACATATTAAAAATAAGCTCACTGAAGACAAAGGTATCCCAATTTTCACTAGTGTTGTGTCACAAAAGCAAATAACTGCTCTTATGAGTTCCTGCTCATGCAAGGAGCGCAAGCCTTTCCTCTGAGAGGAAAATACCGTCAAAACAACTGAATTGTAGAAATTACCCTGGAATTCAGAAACTATGGTAAAATCAATTGCATCATTTCCCTGAAAGTTTTATATCAACCCAGCTCGGAATTCAGCAGCTTCAAAAAAAGACCCAAGAAAAGGCAAGCACAACGTATCTTCATTTTTAATATAGAACGTAATTAATATTCAAAGAATTTACCGCTTTTAGCTACCAGGAAACTAATTTGACAACATTTCCTGGAATAAATTTCTAACTGAACTTTTAAATTTGAGATAAATTTCATTTTATTATGCGAACCTACATGAGACTTCAGTGAGAAGACAGCTCACTTCCAGACAGAGTTGACTCTTAAATTCTCTACCATACCCAGGCAGGCTCAGCACATGCAGTTTCCTTATAAAAACATGCCAAATACCAAGGCTAAGAATGCCTCTTTCCTAAGTGAAGATAAACCAGAATTACAAAAAACATACTCATGCACCATACTGAGTGATTCCTGACTGCCATTCATTAGAAAAAAATTTATTCTCTATTTACTGAACAAAAATATTTTTTCAAAAATACAGCTGGTATTCTAAAAACACAAAATTAACCAAAAGCATTTTATCAACCCTAATATAGTCTTACTTCAGTGTTTCATAGAAACACAGCCAGGCAAATGCAAAGGCATTAAATCTGACAAGTGTCCCTTTTTTTTTTTTTTTTTTTTTTTTCAGAAGCCATAAACCCCACTGCAAATAGATCAGACTGCAAAACAAACCGCTACGGTTTCAGCCGGGGACAAAGAGTGGGATGGGACGGCTCGGCAAGAGGGAGGGGACAGCCCCAGCCACGCTGTCCCAGAAGGGAGACCCGATCCCAGAAGGGTTAGAAGAGGTCCCTGTCCCCTCTCCCGTGGCCGGACAAGGCTCAGCAGGCTTGGACACTGGTTTGCAGCCTGGAACTTTATCCCAAGCTCAGTCCTCAGCTTGTCCTCGCTGTAAACAAGGTACTGCTTGCCCTGGTGGCATTTTCCTGGCTGGAAAACCATCCTGACTCCATCCCAGTGAGGCAGAGCTCTATCAGGGACTGAAATCAGGAGGGCTGAAGCCTTTTCCCATGTCCTTCCTGCAGCCAGGCTCTGACTTTCATTTGTCCCCTGGGATATCCTTCTGAAGGATTACAACTCAAACTATTAGAGAGATGCTTTGGGAAGTATTTGGAAAAACCATCAGCTCTGCATTGAGAAAGGCAAAACCTTCAGAAATTTCTACTGATTTAGATGCATTTTGGTTAATTCAGCCCTAATGTAATGTTAACAGAAGTGTCACGTGGTGATCCTGGGAAAAAGCAAGGTAGAAATTCATTTTACAATAAAA
Source organism: Pseudotriccus pelzelni (assembly GCA_035584735.1). NCBI lineage: Eukaryota > Metazoa > Chordata > Aves > Passeriformes > Tyrannidae > Pseudotriccus > Pseudotriccus pelzelni. Next base: position 698,209 of record JAWMRA010000063.1, read on the forward strand.
AAATCCTTTTCAAACTGGGGGAAAAGTTTCTTTGCAAAAAGCAGCAGAACTCATTGAAAATGTTCAGTTTTCTCTGATTTTTTGGGGGTCAGGTCATAGACTCAAGTGAATCAACTCCTACAAAAGGGTTGATTGGTGTGTTTTGAGTAAATAAATAGGCATCACCTGGAGAGATGATTTTCCTCCTCCTCCAGAGGGAGAAACCTTGTCCCAGAGGAGGAGCCTGCTTTGCTCACAGCCCATAAGTGACACTATTACAGATGTGCTGACTGGATCTCTGTGGCTGGTCAGGATCAAGGCTTGGTTCAAGTTTGGCTAAGCCTGGTCCAAACTGTCATTCCAAACCTCTCTGAATGCGTTTCCTTGTGGCCTGGAGTTTTAGGATGTAAAATGTCAGCCTGGAAGTGTGAATGTGACTCAGCCCAGGTGGACTGAGACGAGTTCCTTTGCCTTAGTTCTCCCTATACAATATAGATCATGGAGTAAAGTGTGGGAATATATTGTGTTGTGGGATGAGACTGAGCTCAGAGCACCACTTTGCCACGGTGAGAAGGGTTAAATTTAACAATCAGCAACACAGACACTGCTGTTGAAGCAACCTGTGCACTCAGCTGCTGCAAATTTCCAACTCTTTCTCTCCCTCTCAAAAATAACAGTCCAAATCCACTAAACTATTTTTATTTCACAAGAATCTGTGCAACGTGAAAGAACCACCCCAACCCTCCCAGCTTCCAGGCCCAGACTCTAAAAGCTGAATGTGTTCAAAGCAAAATGGAAAAGGCAGAGCCAGGGAACGTATCCAGAGCCTCGGGTTGCTGCACAAACAAAGCATTCCCAGGACCTGACGCCCAGTGGCTCGAAGAGATCCTACAGAACTCCAGCCAGACAGTGACAGGGAGTCTTATCTGTCAGTAAAACCACTTGGGTTTTACACCAAAACTTGCCATGCGATGGAAATTCAATTAAAAGACTTGGACTGAAGTTCTCTCCTGGTGTAAATCAGCAAATAGCAACAGAGGAGTTGGGGGCAAATTTATACCAGTAAAGAATCAGGTCCCCATGTCTGGTTTAGACTTAAAAGGCCCCGTGGAACACCAGTCCAATGAAAAATGTGTGTTCAATACAAAATGGAATTAAAGAGCAGAAAATAAATCATAGATGCTTTCAAGAAATGTCACTGTGCAGCTGTCTGGTTTATGTCCAGCAGTTCCCCAGCATGAATGCAAACTCTATTATGGCGAAGGTAAAGGATATTAATAATGCTTTGCACTTTCACAGCACCTTTCAACTGAGGATCTTACAGCTTTGCAAACATTCGCACTCACAGCGCGCCTGGGAGGGAGGTTAAATATCATTTTATTTATTTGCATGCATAAAGACACTTTCCTCGGGCTTTAGCTGCCTTTTCCAGATGAACTGACTTTCCCAGAAATCAGGCTGTGTGGAACAGACTGTAGCACTGATCTCTGGACCCTTTCTAGCCTTGGTCTCTACGTTCCTACCCCGAATCTCCCTCAGCTTCTGCCAATCCCCCGTGCCACTTGGAAGTTTTCATCTTCTGCTGAGCAACTCCCCTGTCAAAGTCTAGTGGTTCCTCTGGAATGAGGTGCAAATCAGAAGTAACAGTGGTGAGAGAGCCTGCCAGGCTCTGCAGAAGGCTGAGAAAAGGCTTAAAGCATGGCAAAGTCAGCCAGGCCAAGCTTGGGCATTAGGCAGGGGGTCCTGGAAAGCTCAAGAGATGAGTTCCATCACCCAAAGCTCTGCAGTTCCCTCTTGTCAGATTGTTTAGTGCAACAAAGGAAGGGCTTGATCTGGAGAAGGAATTGAGTGTGTCCCAGGAATCCCAGGGCTGAGTGGGATGTGGAGAGGGAGAAGGGCTGCCCACTGTGCCATGTGGGCTGTGCAGGAGGGGTGGCACTGAGATGGGAAGAGAAGGGAGCTCCAAACCCCAGCCCACCCTTCCAGCCACCCCATGTCCCAGCTGGAGCTGTGCCCCTCTCCTGCTCCCCAGAGCTCTGGGGCAGATTTAATCTAAACAGACTGATAGACTCAGGTACAGGGGCAAGTGGACAGGCACAGAGATTCCCTTCCTTAGGAAACCAGGCTTAAAATGCCCCAGTGGATTCCACCCCACAATCCCAAATCCCTCAGTCCCGCGAGCAAGGCATGAGGGAGGCTGTGTTTCAGATATGATGTATTAGGGAGCAAACCCTCTCTTGATAAGCTTTAAAAAGTTCTGAAAAATTAAAAACAACGCCCATGCTTTATAAATCTGGGAGCCTGGGACAGAGGGGGGATTTCAGCAGAACAATAGGCTCACAGTCCCTGTGCTTCCTGAGCTGCTGGGAAGTGCTGACAGCCCCTTCATCCTGCTCTCTCCAGAGGAGCTGTTTCAATCAAACCACATTCAGGCACTATTTTGTGCTACCAGCCCCGATAAGGCTTTCCAGGAGAACAACGTTCCCTGGGCCGGGAATATCCTCAGTTTTCAGGCCTTTTTGTTCTAGGATGGATACAGGGGGTTGGGTTATTTATGGACTAAATGCTTTAGGGGCACCATGGGGGAATCTTATTTAGAATGTTGTCCGTCCTGGCAAGCAATGCTGGGAAGGAACACCATGGCATGTTTTTCATGTTCATGGCATCACTGGCAGCAGTGGCAGCTCTTTTCCAGGCAGGCACTGGCTGCTTTGGGAACTGCTGGGGTTCACTGTCAGTGTCCAGAGTGACTGGGCTGAACACCAGGGTTTTCCTGCAGTCAGGTTTTGGAGAAGTCTGGAGAAACACATCTGCAGGAAACTTGGGGGGATCTGGATTCCCCAACACAGCTGGTGCTGAGCAATGGAGCCCACAAATCTCTGCCTGCTGGAGCTGGTAGTTCAAAGATATTTGGGAGCTGAAGGATGGGAAGTGGTTTGTCCTAAGTCATGGAGACAGAGGGAAGAATCAGGTATCCAGACTTAGGATTAATTGAAGTGGCCACCTGCGCAACTCCCTTTTTGGGAGAGAATGAAAGGAGGGCACAGGACCTCACAATTCTTCTCCCTGAATGAGAAGCATGGAGAATCCTGTGGTTCTCATAGCCTGCTTCAAATTTGCAGGTTATTCAAATAAGGCAGGTTATTCTGGAATTCTCCTGTATTTCTGAGCCCTCCATGCAGGACACAGGCTGGTTTTTGCAAGGAGTCCTTCTGCTTCAGGAAGGATCCTGGCTTGGCGACTGGAATTTAAATTAGCTGCTCTAAATGGGGAAAGCAGAGCCAGGTGTCCTCGGGGATCCAGATTTGGGATTAATCTACCTGGTCACTTGGGGTCTATTTTGCAGCAACTCCTTTATAGGGTGAGAGGGAGGGCAGGCCCAGGACCTGGTGCTGCTCGTCCCCAGGGGAGCCTGTGTGTGGGGGCACCGCTCTGGCACCTCAGAAAGGGCCCAGGGTAGGCACCTGGGGACAAAACCCTCCCCTGCTGCAAACCAGACATGTCAGCGAGGTGCAGCCAGTGCTGCGTGTCCTGCCCTCACACTCCTCACTTCGCGTCCTGCAGATCCCACCGGGGGCGTGGGGTCGTGTTTAGAGCCAGCTGGAGAGGAGAAACCCAGGCTGTGGCTTTGTGGAGGGGCAAGGACGCCAAAAACACCTCCGGCTCCTCCTAGAAACATTAGATGGCTTGTTTTAGATGGTGGCAGCAGACATAAAAGCTGAGGAGCCCGTAAGGTCCCTGCGTGGCTCACTCCGGCTCTGTGGACACGTTGGAACTGCCCCACACACACGGTGAAAACCCACAGTGCCAGCAGCTTTTCTGTGAAGGCTCTGGGCTGTCAGCTGTCTCTAGGTTGGGGCAGGGATGGTGGGACAAGGCTTGGAGCAGAGCAGGGTGTGAGGAGTCCTCCGGCCTTTTGCAGTGGCCACACGAGGTGGTTCGTGCAAGTCTCCCAACTTCCCATCATCCTTAGCCAGGTGATATGTGTGTCAAACTGTGAGGCCTCAAAACCTCACAGCATCACTTGTTCTGCTTTTCTGCTTTTCAATTTACTATTTCTGCTAATTAAAACCATTAGCATGTGTGCCATGTCATGCTGTTTGTCATTCAGTGTTACTGTGACTGTTCTCATGAGACTTTCCAGTGCCCTCAAGCACCAAACTCAAGCATTTCTCCTTCAAGACATTATCCTGCTCCTTGAGCTGAAGAATCACCAGGACAGGGATTGTAATTAAGTAATTCTAAGTCTCTCTACTAAGAAGAAACAATTCACTGAGCACAGACTAATTTCAAAATAACTTCTATGTTATCAGGCTATCTGATTATCTCACAGTTTAAAAAATATTGTCAGGGCATCTTTTGCATCCTCTACATCTGTGTGGATTGACAGTTGGGCTCAATGATCTCAGAGGTCTTTTCTAACCTGAAGGATTCTGTGATTCTCTGGTCTCTCTGTTGTTATTAACCTGTTTTACAGATCCAAAGTCCAGGCTTGGAATAACACTGGGATTTGACCTGAAGTCAACTCAAACCAAATGAGAACTGGATTTACATGAGACATCTGCTGCAGAGCATGGATATGAAGAACAGATTTAACTGGGGAATGTCTGAACGCAGCTGAGAGCCCAGTAATGAATTGCTGTTCTTATGGAAATACAGAGCAGAGCAATCAAACACTTCTGATTTAACTCCTGTTCGAAATCCAGTGATGGATTAAGCCCTGTGGCTGAAGCCCACTTATTTCCAGCATCAGACAGGACCTGGAGCTTAACACAGTGTATGAAAAGAACTGGGATTCAGGATTCCTGTCCCTGGAAGTGTCCAAGGCCAGGCTGGACGGGGCTTGGGGCAACCGGGGCTAGTGGAAGGTGTCCCTGCCCGTGGCAGGGGGTGGAATGACATGAGCTTTAAGGACCCTTCCAAACCAACCCATTGTGTGACTCTGTGATCTGGGATTCCCAAAGGGACTCACTCAACTGGCACAGGCAGGGCATGCTCAGGGCAGGCCCTTCTGAACCAGCAGACTCAGGGGCAGGCACACGAAGGAGCTCTCACACAGCACAGTTCCCAGCCTGGAGCTCTGCTCCCCCACTCCAAACCCTGCAGTCACTCCCTGTTTGCTTTGAGCCAGAGGCGACAGCCCCCAGTTGTGCCTGTGGCTGGAAAAACATCCCCGAGCTCTGCAGAGCTGGAACTTCCTGATCCAGGCTGAGCTGCCCCTGCAACACTCACAAAGACACATTATGAAGAAAAGGAGGAAGCAATGAGGGTTTTTTTTTCCTCGTGTTGTTGCTTTTTTTAATATCAGCAGCAGAAATCCCAATGCACAGTGCACGAAGACTGAAGGATGTGTCCTAAGAATCCCTCCCAGAGCCAGCTTGGAAAAGCAGATGCTTTCCAGCCCAGATCCATCTTACTGAGCCACTCAGGGCTGCAGCGACAGCCACGTGTGCCAGGCTGAGCAGCGGCACAGACACTCAGGTCCTGAAGGATGTGCTCCTGAGCATCCCCTGGACACCTCTGGAATCACCCATGAGTGTGCAGAAATGTGCCAACAGCACCAGGGGTGTTTTCCCCCCAGCACTTGGGGTAAAACCGAACCATTAGCATGCTCGAAATTTGCCCCTGTTGGAAAATGCACAAATGCAGAAGTAAAAAGGCCTCATCTTCCCGGAGCAAAAAAAAGCCAGAGGCAGCCACACGAGAGAAAAGGGAAGAGACACATGCACAGACACTGCATTTTTACAGCATTTGCCCATTTAACTCATTAGCAGGAAGCAATTTTTATCAGGAAACAAATTTACCCTTGTCTTAGGAAATGGCCAAGGTGCTTCCAAGAGCTTTTTGCCGCCGAGGCTGAAACCCTGCAAATGTGTGACCCCCCCACGTGTGCAAAAACACTGCTTGCACTGCACCCCAGGCCAAAAAAATAATAGCTCTTTTGCTGGGAGAAAAGGAAGGATAATGGTTACTTAGAAAGTGCTCCAGACAAGCTGTCAGGTTGAATTCAGAGAACTGGAGTCTACTCTGGGACAGCGCTGGCTCGGGGTGATCCCTTGTGAGTTGGGTTTCCTGCCTGCTACAGCTTAAAGACAACGATTCTTTGTTTCCAGTTTTGCTGGTGAAAAAACACACGCCTGCCTCCGAAGAGGGTCAGGGAGAAAGCAGACAAAACACTAACTCTGGAATTTCAAAGGAAAACAATTAAAAAAAAAAAAAAAAGGAAAGTATAAAAAGCAAAATCCGAGCGCGCCTGCTACTGTCTCTCCTAGAATCATAAATCCCTACTCTGGCCACACAGTGGAAATAAAAGAAGCGCTAAAAAAGCCTCCCCTTTTTCTGCTGTGGAGCTAAAAATGGGATATTTCATCACCAGGCACACAAATATCATCGAGAAATGTTTTAGCAAGTACAGACAATTGGGAGGGCACTGACAGCAACTGCTTGTCCTCTGACACCACTGAAGCCAGAGGGTTTATAATCTTTGCTGTGAGAAGGGGCTGCACTGACACCCTAAAAGGAGAGTTTACTTAAACTGGTCAATATTTTTCACATGACAACCTTTTAGACCTGAAAAACAGCCTTTCCAGGGGAAGAATTTTATGCAGGAATTTGAGAGTGTTTCCCTGTGGGAACTGTGCTCATACAACCCCCCTGCCCGTGCTCTCTGCCCTCTTCTCTCCAGTCCCCCCAGCTTCTGAACTTGTCACCCCAAATTGTCACTGAATTTCACAAGTTTTGAAGAGTTCCTACCAATCTGAAGGAGTGAGTTTGCAGCCGTGATGGTACAAAAAGCAGCTGCACGGGCTCATGTTTTGTGAGGTACCAGAGAACTGGGGTGAGAGAGATTTCATTGATGTTCCAACAGCAGGAAAATCTTCCTTAGGGGCTCACAGTGAAATGGATACAAACCCACAGGAACCCACACTGGGTGAATTTCAGGGCTCACTGGTTGATTTGTTTCCCTAAATTTGCCAACCCAACAAATCATACAAGCAAACACACTTTACATCCAAACATCCTTGTTATTCCCACAACCACCTCTAAAATGCAAACATAAACATGGGGTGGCCACAGACTTAAACCTTTGAAATTCACCCCCTCCATCCATATTCATGGATTCATAGATAGATTTCTTCCCTCTTTGAAAATGCAGGTGGCATATCCATTTTTCCCATGCTCTGCTTGAATTTGGGTTGGATTTATGAGACTTTGGGCTACCACTGATCTCAGCCAGCTCCAGGAGGCTCAGGGGGGACCTTCTCACTCTTTACACTCCCTGATAGGAGTGGGGGCCAAAGGGGGTAGGGCTGTGCTCCCAGGGAACAGGGGACAGGAGCAGAGGAAACGGCCTCAGGCTGTGCCAGGGGAGGGTCAGGTTGGACATCAGGAGGAATTTCAACACTGAAAGGGTTGTTAAACATTGGCAGGGGCTGCCCAGGGAGGTTTGGAGTCTCCATCCCTGCACAACCCCCCACCCCACCAGGCACTCCCACAGGCCTGTTTGGACACGTGGAACTTGACACATCAACACTCCACGCTGCAGAGAGAGGGTTCAGCCCCTGCACAGCCTTTGGGACATTAAGCACGTGAATTCCGCAGAGCCCAACGCACTCAAAAGTGAGCACAGACCTCCAAAATGTGCTGGAGGGAGGTCAGAGTGCTCAGAGCCACCTGGGACACAGCCCTGTGGCCTCTGAATGTTGTTGTGTGTGGATATACTTTCCATCTCCCTGTGGAGACCTGCTGAAAGGACACCATCCTGCAGGAGAGCAATTTAAAGCCTCCCTGGACTCACAGATAATGTGGACTCACATTCTTGTCCTGTGTCTCCAGGACCTACAGTAGGTCAGTCATTGCTCCAAACAGGCATGGAAAATGAAACAGCCCCTCTCTCCACTGGGGAGCTGGGAGGGGAACACAGATCTTTCCATTCAGCGACGTTACAGTTCCCAGAAAATCCCTCTCTAGCCAAAAAATCCTGGTGATTTTCATTAGGGCAACTTCTTTCTCCCAGGCAGCTGAAGACAATTTGTCCCAGTGACGCTAAATACCATCCTCTGGAGTGTTTATGAGGCTGAGAGGAGAGGAAGCTCAGGCAGCAAGAGCCCTTTGAACACCCCGAGGTCTGTACCTGGCTGAGCTGAGAGTAAAGCTCAGCTGCCTCGTGCCCCAGCCGAGGAAGTTCGTGCAGGCAGTTTCTGGAGGCAGTTTAGCTCCCCCAAACAGTGCTGCAGGTCCTGGCAGAGCTGGCACTGCAGAGGAGAAGTGAGAGGGCAGAAAATAGAAGGGAAGAAGGGAGTCAAGTCTGCAGCTGCAGCCAGCCCAGGCAGCTCTGTGTGCGGAGCCAGGGCACGAAACCCAGCCCCGGGCCAAGGGCTCCTGGGGGCACCATCCCGCTGCCCTGCTCTGTCTGCAGCAATTTGGGAGCCATGTGCTGCCTCTGGAACATCTGTCTGTGCTGCAGCTGCAGCCTGGGGTTGGCCATGTGGATTGTTCTCTGGATGTGTGTGTGAAGTGGTGTCAGCGCAGGCACAGAGCGTGGGGCTCTCCCTGCAGTCTGCACAGGCACGTTGTTGGCATCACTGGTGTGAGCTCAGAAAAGTTACAGGAGGAGGAGTGAAGAAAATGGTGGGGGTTTTTTTCCTCTCTCTAACTTTTCTTGTGCTATTTCGTCACTTCCTCCTGCTTTTGAATCCTCGGGGGAAGGTGGTCAGAAAAATTTGTCTGGTTTCATTCACAGGCATAGAGAGAAGAAGTAATTTACAGGATTAGTAGATTCAAGATGCAGGGGCATAAAGAGAAATGTTTAATCTTTTGAGAGGTTAACTCATAAAAAATCATGATTTTTAACCTGAAATTTCCTTCCCAAAAATAACAGCATCATCCTGACATGGGCCCACTGAAAAGCCTTGAAAGGAAACAAAGGAAAATCTTGTTGCCTGATGGACTAAACCAAGGCTGAGGAATTACAAGCTCAGTTTCATGTTCATTAAGAGTCTCTTCTGTGATATTGGATGAGACACTTCATTCTGCTCCCCCAATTCCTTATCTGTCAGCCTGTCATGTTCTCCTGACTCTTACCCTGACATCTTATCTCACCAATAACACTTGGAGCATCAATCAGTGGGTTCAAGTGGGTTGGAGGAACGGAAGAAATGGGAGAGGAATAGACGGGATTTCAACATTTCTTGTGGAGCTCTTAATTTTTATTTGGCTGCCCCAGGGGTGTGCTCAGTCCTTTACTGCCACATGATGAAAGTACCATGTGAAGTTGAGAACACCAGGCTGATAGAAATCAGCCCAAACCTCTGTCAGCGGCACTAAAGGGACACACTGGAGGCCAGTAAAGTGGAGGGGGAGGAACACTCTGCCCTCACATTTCTTTCAGCCTGAGTGACTTGAGGCCCAAGTCACAGAGATAAAAGGTTTATGAAATTCGGAGAAGTGAAATTTTTTTATTCAGAGCATTTCTCTTTAATTTAAAAAATAACAAAACAAACCCAACAAAAAAATGTGGGGTTTTTTTTTCCTCTTTATTTTTAGCAACCACCTGGCCTGAGACAGACAGAGCAGAGGGTTGGGGGGGGGGGGTGTTTAGGGGAATTGTGGAGGAGCACGTGTGTGCTTTATTCACCCAGGAGCAGGCCCAGCTCTTATCAACTCTAAATAGACTGTCAGTGGCAAGGCAGTCCCCGCAGAGCCTGAAGGGCTTTGTCTCTGTAATATCCCAGGTTTTATCAGCCAGTGCCTGTCTCAGCAGAGAGAACAGGGAACACACAGCTCAAGTGGTTATTTACAGGCTGCACAAAAGGAGCTGTTGGAAAAAAACAGCCCTGATGTCGTGTGCAGGGTCCAAGACAGATGTTGGAGATGAAATGCAGGGGGAAAGAAGGGCTGGCTGGGAGAGCAGCGAGTCGAGGAGGCAGCCAGACACTCCATGCAGGAGCTTGGGAAATGTGGGAGCTGTTTGCTGCAGCCTTTCAGGGGAATGGGAGCTTTTGTCTCTCCAGCTGCTTCAATAAAAGAACTTAAAATAAATTAAAAAAACCCCTTTCCCCACTATTCTTCGAAATGCAAACTTGTGACTTGGCCATGAAGAGAAGTTTTCTTGAAAATCACATAAGTGTTGATATAAAATATATAAATATCTATTTATATAAGATTTATACGCATATATAAAAATAAATGTGTCTATAAATACATGTGTATATAAACACCTGTGAGGTGAGGGGATTGGCCACAGGAGGAGGCTGGTTCTGGGTTATCTCACCTGGCAGACACTGCACACTTGGCCCAGAAACTCTTCAAATGAGGAGCTGAACACAGTGCAGGGACCAAGCCCAACGTTCCTGCAGCTGCATAAAGGCAAAGTAAGACCAAGCCCAAGGCTCCCAGTCCTACCCGGGGAGTTATGAATTCCTACAAGTGAGTTATGGAGCACAAGAACAGATTTTTGCTCTTTTTTCACCCTCTTTGGCCTTTCTCAATTCAGCTGGGACTTGTTGTCTTATGTAGGCAAGGGTTGGGCATCACCAAGTGTGTCCCTGCACATGGCAGTGGGTTGGGATGAGATGATCCTTGAGGTCCTTTCCAGCTCAAACCATTCGGGGATTCTCTGATCACACCCATCACACCAACTCTCTTAACTTTAGCCTGACTGAGAATCCAGTTTTTCCTTAAAAATAAGGAAAAGGAGCGGGACTGGAGCTGCAGAAGAAAACCTGAAACACCTGACTGAAGGGTACACAACCAACTCCACAGCCAGAAGGAACCTCCTGAATGTTAACTTTGACACTTCGAGGTTTTACAGCATCAAAATTTCTAATAGATTACAAAAACAAAAAAAAGGGGTCGTTTGAAAAGAGAAAATCAAAATGTTCCAAAATGGAAGTGTCAGAAAGATCCATCTGTTCTTCCTTGCTGCTTGAAACCAGATGGTTTTGGAACACCTGAGCGGCCTTTACCCAGTAATGGATTTTACTGTGGGAAGATGAACTGTGAAGTCACTCACAGAGAAACAGTGTCTCAGTCCCTGCTGTGCATCAGACATTCTGACCAGTTTCCCATCAAGGGCAGACAATATGCCATCAGCTCCTCAGCTCAGCAACACCCCAGTGTGACAGTGCCAGGCACACATTTTCTGCCCCGGTGTTGGCTGGCACAGCAGAGATGGGATTGTCACCACAGGCCGGGCTGAAAACCACCACTTATTCTATTTCTTTAATTATTCTATTGAAATGCTGTGCAGGCAGAACATTTTCACACCAGTTTTAACCCGAGCAAAGCCGTCATGAGAGCACAGGCAGGACATTTGTAAGCAGAACACTGACCTTCTTTGGTGGCAAGACGTGAGGAGGGTTCTGTGTGGGATGGAGTGTTGTAGACCAGCAGTGAGCTACCTGTGAGGAAAAGAGAAGGACTTATTGCAGCTTGAATGTGCTCTGCCATGGGGAACCACGAGGCCACGGAGGAAATGCTGTCATTGGGATCTAAAGACCAAATTTCTCAGCCAATTAGACACCTATTTTCTATGGAATTCTTCTAAAAGCTTGGGAGCTGCATGTCCCACCTGTGCTGCTGTTTCTTTGCTCGAAAAAAACAAAGGACATTTGTCTCCTTCACTGAGCACCTTGATGTCCCCTGCTGAAAACTGGTGTAAAAGCTGAGGTTGTCCAGTCCATTTATCCAGGTACACTATCTATCCCAGCAGAGCCTCCAGAAATGACTGGGGCACAGATTGTATTGCAGGATAAGGAAAGAGCTTTTCTCTCTCTGGCTGTGAGAGAGAAGTTTCCTGTTTGAGGAACATACAGCAGAAAAGACATGAATTGCACTGTCAGGACCTTGCCATTTTTAGTGTCACATGCTTGGTTTGGGGCCAGCAGCTGCACAAACCTCCCTGGGATTCCAGCATCTCCCAGGCCCTGGGGATTCTGAGAGTGGCCTTTCCATCCAGCCCCACTTGACACACAGCTATTCAAGAGCAGCACGAAAAAGAACCCATTGGAAGGGTCTCTGTTTTGCACCACAGCCTGTGGTGGAAATGCTGTTTTCTGAGCATTTTACTTTGGTTCTACTGGAAACTCTCCTGGAAATAGAGGAAGAGACCCTGTGAGTTCTCAGAAGTCAGCATGTAATGCCCATTTCACGGTTGTTCTGGTTTTATGTGTTTACATAATCTTCCAAGCTCGTCTTTCCTCCAGTTCCTTGGAAAAGTTGCTGCTGCATCAGGCAGTGACATCCCTAACAAGGCAGAAGTCCTTGATTGTAGGGACTCATGGTGGGAACTGGAGCAGGCACCAATCCTGCTGTGAGAAGTGCTTTTACAGACACTTTCTGCTTTTCATATCCCCCCGTCCAGTGAGATTCTGTCCTGTTGAAGGTCCCGAGCAGCGCCCAACCAGCAGTACAGGATCCCATCTGTGCTGTGCTGGCCTGAGCACCGCAGGTCCTGTGGCAGGGCCCGGACACCTCTTCTGCAGGTCCTACAGTACCCAGATTAGCACCTTGTGACTGGGCCCTGCACTCTCCACATTCCTCTAATCCACATGATCCCAAATAGCCCTGACCTCACTTGCCCCTCGGTAGTCCCAGCGTGTCCTGCTCTCCAGCACTGGGCTGCCAGAATTAAGAGCCATTGCAGGTGCTGGATCGTACTGGCCCTCTGCCCTGTGTTCCTATGGATTCCTTTCCTTCCCCAGAAAGCAAACAAAGCCAGAGGCAGCATTTACACGGAGGCAGAAGGTGCTGGCAAGCAAAGCCTGGAGGGGGGATTGCACCAGGTGCTGCAAGATGGGATGTTTCAAAAGGCCAGGATGGGTAACACGGTTAACTGCGAGGTAAAGAGTTCAAAGGGATCCCAAGGGCTCCTTGGCTGGGATAGCCAGAGCTTGGCTTCAATATTTAGGGAGGTTTGCTGCTCTTTTGCTGCTGCTGGAGGACTTGAAACAGCTTTGCCCACAAAACTCGTGTTTTCATCCGATGCTTTGCTTCTCGAATATCTGCGGGGAAACTCCTGCCCAGCGCTCTCTGCTTTTCAGGGTGTTTAAAGGAATCCTGAGCCCAACGCCCAGCGCAGCCCTGCCCTGCCAGACAGGGAAGTGCTGGGGAATTCAGGAACACGCGTTCCTATGACTAAATAGGCTGCAAATGCCTGGTCGCGCTGAGGAGGTGGGGGTGGGGTGATGAATAGCGGCGAACAAGCCGGTACGGTCGACTTTTAGCTACTTTGAGCTGAAAAATGCACCCCAAGCCTCTGGAAAGGGCCGGCGCCTCCCCCCAGTTTAATTGCTAAAAGTTCTCACCTTTGCCCGACAGTCTGAGGTTTCTGGTGGGAACACCACAGAAAAGGAAATGTGTTTCCCATTAAGGGTTTCAATGAAGGAGGGAAAGAGAGAAAGGCAGAGACAGCTCAGGACAGAGGGAAGCAGACAGACAGACAGACAGACAGAGGCCAGGCTGCCCCCTCCCTCACTCCTTGGGCACAGCTTTGGCTGGGATGAATTTTGGGTTGGTTCTTATTCCTTCTCACTGGCTGTGTGACACCGTAGATTAGAGCAGATTTTTCTGGTATTATCAATACAGTCTCCTATAATGAATATTAAAATTTATCTTATGGTTCCCCTCACCTTTCCCTTTCTTTTATTTCCCTTGCATTAATTACAAAAGAAAGGTAGAAAAGGACTGAAAATCAGAGCAGGAGAGTTTTTCCCCATAAAATCTTCCTTCTCATGAGCTGGCTCATCCTTCTGAGGTGCAGGAACATCTCAGTTTCACAATCTTGGGCTCTATTTAATCAAAAAGTCTTTTTTTCTCCTCCCTTTCCCAAAGCCCCGTGGCCTTCCCTCCGCAGCTCCTGGTACAATCCAGGTTCTGCTGCATTTAGCAAGATAGTTTTGTTTGGCATTAATACATGGCTTGAAACCACCAGGCAGATTTTCTGCTGCTCTCTACAGCTCTCATTCTTTCCCCTTCAAGCTCTTTTTATTTGTACAACCCACACACCGATCCCCGTCACCAGGGAGGTGACAGCTCGGGCTCCTTTTGATCTTCATCCCAAACAGAGCATGGAAACATGAAATCTCCCTTCCCACTGGCTGCCTGGAGAGGATTCACCAGGCAGAAGGTGTTTGAAAAAGATCAATCGGCCTGGAATCCCAAGGTGTGTGGGGATAAACAAAGAGGAGGAAAACCCCAAGGTGGGAGCTACGCAATTTTGGAGGGACAACGGGGAGAAACATGGAAAGAAAGATGATTATTTGGAGGGGATGGACCCTGAAAAAGCTACTGGGGTGCTTTGAGAGACTCCAAAGGATGAGGAGTGCTGCAGGACTGCGTCTGCAATCTGAAATCTCCCCAAGATCAGAGCCACCGGAATTCCTGACTCCCTCAATAGCAAAGGAAACAGGAAACAACTGCACCATTCTGATCCAGACCCAAGTGCTGCCTGGAGACTGAAGGTGCTTGATATGAGTTTGGTTTAGTCTTGGCTATATTAAGTAGCTCACCTGAACCTTCGATCTACAAAACTAAGACTGAGCTTTTGTTGTGGTCTTGCAGATGTTACTGGTTTGTCTTTTCAATCTGGACTCAGATGTGCCAAAATAAGGTCCTTCATAGGCAGGTTTAGGAATGTTTTCACCCTAATCAGGAGGGTAAAATGTTGAAAATCTTCTGAGGAAGCTCGTTTTGAGGGACTCTCTCTGCCTGGCGAGCAAACAGGCTCAGAAAGTTCAGATCAGCTTTGATTCTTGGAAAACAAACACCAAAGTTGAGGACCCACTGTTCTCACAGACCCAGTTTTGCACCTTCAGAGGATGAACACTTTTCAAGAGAGGGCCTGGGCAGATGTAATCGAGCCTGTAGGTCTGCAATCCCCCCCAAAACCCTCCTGTGTCTGTCGCCATCACATCTTCCCCACCCTGAGCCGGAGCAGAGCTGGGTGTCTCTGAAACAACCAACCTTCCAGAGCGGGGAAAGCTGATGAAAAACCAGCCCATCTCCCCGTGGCACCGAGCTTGGCACTAAACATCCGCTGGAAGCAGGCTGGAAAAACAATCAGCTCCTTTGGAAGGCGTTACTCCGGGAGGGAGTTAACCGGCAATCCCCATCCCAGCCTGGCATCGGGCTGGGAGCAGCGGCAGGGCGAGGAATGCCCCTGGAAGCTGCCCTGCCCCAGGCACACGGGAGCTGCTCCAGGAAGGACAGCACTCCCAGAACTCACTGCAGGTACTCCCCTGGCAGGACACTGTATTTTTATGATCATTACTGCAGCAAATGCAGCTCGTGCTCCCCCGGGGGACAGGAGGCACAATCCCTGCTCCACAGGCTTCCCACGGCAGTGGATGAGACCAATGGAAGGCAGGAGGAGCACTGGCCCCGTTTCGCAGAAAGTAAAACTGAGGCACAGAGGAGTTGGGGCAGAGGGTTATTCCTCCTCATTTCAGGCATTTAAAGCAAGATGTGAATCAGGGGGCTGTTTTCCTGAACGTCAACATGCCCTGAGGCTTCTGCTCTGTGAGCGGAGACCAGAGTGTGACCAGATCTGAAGGCTGGTGAGATCAGCTGGGAATTTGTTCCTGAGCAAATGGGCAGCAGCAGGTGGGAAAGGTGGATTCAGGTCATCAGGCTTGTGGCGTGAGATCAACAATGTCATTCCCCTGAGACTGCCTCTGAACACCCCAAATACGGGGACAGCAGGCACTGGAGGTGCCGTGTGGAGCTAAAGAAACGGGAATCCAGCCTGGTGCTTGGGTTAAAACCCACACAGCTCCCTCTCCCTGTCAACCCTCCAGCCTTATCAATAAGGCAATTGGAGTCTCACTTGGGTGTTTATCTTGTGGGAATTCAGACACATTTCCACTTACAAAGGACTCCATTTGCCCAAAGTCATCACGTTTGGCCCAAGCAGCTCTGCCTTCACAGAACTGCCCTCTCTGTCCCAGCAAAGTGTGTAATCCTGTGTGCAAACCTGACTCAGGAAGTGTCCTGTGAGCCAGCAGCTCTTTGCTGATGAAACATGATGAAATCCGCCAATTCTTTGGGATGGGAAATTATTTTGTCGTGAAGCCACAAGGGACAAAAAAACTGTTCAAATCCAACAGCTTCTATTTGTTGTGAATCATTTCCTTGGCTCAGCTTCTCCAAAAAAAAATAAAGGTGGGGCTTACAGAGGCACCCATCTGTGATCTAACTCTTGTGCCACTGTAATCTCTAAAGCTCCCACTGATTTTAGGCAGGGAGAGACCAGCACCGCACAGCTTTGAAGGAACACCCTAAATAAATGCTGTCTCCCTGCTTGCCTGCACTGGCCAGAGGAGACACCTTCAGCTGCCTTTCCATCACAAATTGGTTTTCTAGTGGAGAAAATATACTTTTTTCTTTCTCTCCCTGTGCTCCCACTGTGATTTGTGGCATCTTTTCCTGATTTTTGAGTCCTTAACTAATCATACCCTGCAAAAGCTGTTTCACTTGAAACAATCCTGGAGCATGTGGGGCTGAGCTCCAGTTCTCTGGCCTCATCACAGCACAATTATCCTTAGCACACCTTCGTGAGGGAAGAAGATGCTTTTAGCTCCATTAATAGATGAAGGGGAGACATTTGGAAGTTCAGCAGACTGCTCACAGCTCCTGTTTTGGGGCTTAATCCAGCAAAAAGGACTGTTGGATCCATCCCATGCCCTACTGTGTGACAGAGAGGAGCATTAAGGAGCTTCCACAAGCTTTTCTGTGTGTTTTGAGTCATTTGCATGGTGTCTTCTTCAGCACCTTTACATTTGGGGAACCACTCTCATATTTTTTCCTCTTTTCAACCAACCTGGGCCTGTAGGAACACAGAAAATCTCCAGCTCTGGCCAGCTGTGGGTCCTGTTTTGCAGAAGTTTTACCAGAAGCCTGAGGGGAGGGGCACAGCCCTCCAGATGCAAAGTTAGGGGATAATTTGCCTGTGCCACATCAGTTAATGTTTGGTTTAATCTCTACAGCAAATATATGTATTTTTATCACACAGCCACAGACGTTTTTATAATCTGCAGGACCATCTAATCTCATTGCCCTGCTCAGTTCTTCACCTCCCTGGTAGCACCAGTAACTCCATCTGAGTAAATTTTAGCTTTCCAACCCACTTTTTATTCCTTGCTTCCCTGTTTGCCGTCTCTGCCTGTGTTCCTCTCCTCATTTTCCTGCACCTCCCCTACTCTTCATCCCACAAGTCCAATCCCCACTTCAGCTCATGCTCCCAGCGTGTCAGGACAGGGCAATACTCACTTTCCCTGAGGTAACTGAGGTGAGACAGCAGAACTTCGGTGTTGTAGAGGGAGGTGGTTCTGAGAAAGTCGTCCTTGTTCATCTTGCAGAGCTCTTTGCCATCCATGTTCTGGAAGATGGTGGTGTCGATCTCCATCAATCCGTACTCCTTGATAGCCCATTCCAGCCACTGGCGCACGTGGTCCTGGGTCCAGAGGGTGGGATCTGCCAGGGGAGCACAAGGGCTGGTCACACACGAGCCTCCAGCACTCACTGGAGCCCAGGCAGAGCATTCACCGCCGTTCCCAAGAGCAAATATATTTCATTTTCTGATTCCAACACATTTTAGGAGATGAACGAGCTCTGTGAGGTGGACACACGGGCAGGGTCACTTCACTGCCTCCCACCCGCCCAAATCTTATTCCTCTGCTTGGGATCAATTCTGGTGATGTTGGACTGGGGCTTTTCTCCTGGAAAAAAAGCTTCCCAAAGGCAGCTCATCCCTTTGAGAGGGGATGCCTGCCCCAGCAGTGGCTCTGCAGTGACATCAGGGCTCTGTAAGTCCCACCATCCCTCGCAAGGGCACCGTGAGGTCCCCACAGCTGACATTTGAAAGAGGATGGGGGTATTTATGGTTGGCAAAGGGACTCTGGAAAAAAACCTCTCATTGCTCAAGCAGAGCAGGCTGTCATGGCTGTGAGTCACAGCCCTTCACCCTGCTGACAGGAACACAGTTCCACCTCCTGTGAAAGCCTGCAGCTCTTGGAGGGCAATGTGGATTTTCTCCTGTCTCCTGCATCATTAGGGATGTCAGCAGAGCCCCAGCTGGGGAATCTTTATTGCTGGTGGTGACGTAGGAGAGAGATTGAACCCGGCTGGAGACCCAGAGCCCATGGGGAGGGAGTTAAAAAAAGAAATCAGCCTTTGAGTTCTGAAAAGAGCCCCAGCTCAGAAAGGCCCAACAAGGCTTGCTGCCACGATACCATTTCCCAGAGTCATTGCAGAGCATATCTGCCCTTTCAGATGTTTCCTGTGCTGCTGCTCCCCACATTTCAAAATTTAAGCTGCAAATTCGTGTTCTGTTGCAGCTGGAGAGGATTGCAAAGTGAAGTTGAAACTTTGGAGATGTTTGGTGTGTCATTAGCAGGGGACCCATTGCTCCAAGACAAACCTCAAACACCTCAGGTCCCGAGGAGCCGAGAAGATGGATCAGGAGGGTACAGGACCACAGGGCTGGGGGGTGTGCTCTGGGCAGGGACAAGAAATACCTCTGCCACTGATTTAGGAAATAAACGTACCAAATAATTCCTGGGGCCGGGGCTGTAAACTGTGTGTGCTCGGGGTGTAGGTCATACCTGGTGCATTCCTTTGTACCCAAGTTCCAGCATAACAGCATGAAATGGAGAAATGAGACCATGGAATACTGAAGTGATAACTGTGACATTTCCCCACCAAGCCTCCAGTAAACCTGGGTTGCTTAAAGCTGAATCCTAAACATGGAATTTACCATTCTCTACCTTTGCAAGTCTGCTTTGGGAACAACACATGGATTTCCATCATGTTTTGGCAATAGTTAATTCAAATTCTGCTTTCTAAGCACTGGCAAAAGGCTGCAAATTTTACTATGCAAGTATTCAAGGGAGGGTTTGTTGTTTTGGTTTTTTTAATTGAAAGACTTATTTGTCTTGATTCTTGCAAAAACACTCAATGTCTAGAGGGCAAAGTGAATTTGTGGCCTCCCTTTAAACACTGCAAAAGACATTGAATGGCCTCTGAAAAACTGCCTCCTTGAAACATGGCTTGGAGTTTGTTATTGCTACTATTGTAAGCCTAATGTGACATTATTTTTGCTTATCTTCACCCTAATGCACTATAAATCTCAATTCTGGATTACGTTAAAATTTCCAAATGCCTTTCTTGGATGAGTCTTCTCCTATCCTGAGGCCTGGGATGATGTTCATCATTGTCTTCCAGCGTCTGGGAAATCACTGCTATTTCACAACTTTCTCAAGGCTTTGAGTTGTGGATGCTCCCGATGGGGAGAAAAAGTCCTTTTCTTCACTCTCCTTCAAAGGGAAGATCCGAAACTTTTTCTTCCACTGAGGGCACTACAATTTCCCCTGTTTCAACAGTGCTCCACTTTAGCTCACCCTTGGTGTTTTTAAACAGGGTGGTGAGGAGGGGGATGGATGTTGAACACCTTTAATTACACAGTGAGTGGTTGGTACCTGCTCCCACCCTCCTGGGCAGTGCTGACACTGCAGACACAGCCCGGGCTGTCACCAAAACGCTCAGCCGGTCCCTCGGAGCAGGTCCCAACAACAGCTTAAATGCTGCTTGCAGATTTGCTGTCAATCTTTTACTGCCTTTTCCTTTTCACCCTAAATGGCAAACAAATGCTTGGGGATTGTCATCTGTTCGTGGTCAAGCCACGATCAGAAAGCAGAGCTGAATTCCACGAGCATATTCCTTCCTGTCAGCAGTGCAACCCTCCCTGCCCTGGGTGAAACCCTCAAAATCAGAGCAAGTTCTGGGACAGAAACTGGGCCAGCACTTGGCTCCTTGGCTGGAGGGTTGCTGGGCTTGCCTGTTTATGTGGATGGTGTTTATAAACATTGCAGGGAAAAGGCTCCTCATTCCAGGTTCAGCCTTCACCCCTGACTATCCAAATGCACCCGTTGCATCCTGCCAGTTCCAGAGAGCAGATGTGGATGTCAAATACAAACAGAGCTGGACAGGAATGTTTCTGTGTAACAGTTTTTGGAAGGGTAATGTAATTCCTGCGAAATACAATTTTTCCGGGTTTCTACTTCTAACGACAAAAAATGAAAACAAAATAGCTCATTTTGAATCAATCAATATGACATGAGAGTGCATCTGGATCCTGGGAGCATCATGGGAGTTATTATTTGGGCCCACTTCATGCTTATTCTTGCCTTTGATCATCCCCTTTGTGTCCCAGGAAGCAGATTCTCCTATAACACGTGATGGGAGATGGGTTTGGTTCAACACACCAAAACAACTCTTAATTCCGGGGAAAAAAAAAAAGGAGAAGCACTAATTATCTGCTTGTTATCCTGCTTCAAGGCAAGCAGGGTTTGGTGGTACCTGCTGGGACGATGACTCTCCTCTCGTTGGTGGTCATGTTGGGGGGAGGCCCGTTCTTCTCATCCATGTAGGTGCTGTAGCTCATGGGGGTGGACTCTGTCCCTGCTCCCACGAGTTTGCCACATTTGTTCACGCTGCAGTCCACGGGGGACTCCCTGGAAAGGGAAAGGAAACAGCTGAGTTACCATCACTGTGCCCTTCCAGCCCTGGAGGAGGTTTGGGTTACAGACATGGCAACGATCTCGGAGGTGGAATGTTAACAGGAGACTCTTTCAGTGTGGGAGAGGCCATTCCTGGCCTGTCACGTGGATCTGTGGGGTGATCTATGAACCACAGGTCTCACTGGGGCATCTCTGATAGTTGGAGGACAGAGAGCTGGAGAATCCAAGAGGAATGACTTCCAGACAAAGCAGTGCTTGCAAGTTGTACTCAGTACCTCTGGAATACCAAAATTCTCAAACCAGATAAAGAGCATGTGCCTATCACACGGGCCTGTTGGTCACACCTCCACTCCCCTCCATCCTTTGTTGCTCAGTGAATTTTAGCAACCCTGCAGATACAGCTGGGTGCTCCTGGGAGCCCCTTTGGGCTGTCTCATTGTGTTAAAACAACCTCCCCGTTCAGTGGAGCCTCCCCACTGACAGCCACTGCCCACCCCGAGCCCTGGGGCATTCCTGCAGAGCTCTTCGTGGCCACAGGAACACCCCCTCATGTCATTAACATGGAACTCGAGGTACCAACCACAGTCACAGGGCAGTCACAGGAGAACACTCAGTATTAGCAGAAAGAGTCTGGTTTACACAGGGCTGAACACAACTGATCTTGTCTGTTCTTAGTCTGAGCTCAAGGAGTGTTTGGACAAGGCTCTCAGGCACATGGGGGGACTGCTGGGGTGTTCTGTGCAGGGCCAGGAGTTGGACTCCATGATCCTGGTGGATCCTTTGCAGATCAGGAGATCCTGTGATTCTGTGACTGTCATTCTGCAATTCTATGATTCTGGGATTCTGCGACTCTGGGATTCTGTGAGCTCTGAGGAACCTCCCAGGGAAAGCCCTCACCTTCCCAAGGGTGCCCAACCTCTACACAGAGCAAGCCCAGAGCCCACATCAGGGCAGTTCAGGCCACGGGCTTAATCCCACAGCCATCCTCCTCCTCTGCCAGGAGCCAAGTGGTTTTGGGAGGAAAGCTTTTGCTGCAGGGTAAGAGCTGTGACAGAGCAGCAAATCCCACCCTCTGAGCTCAGCTGGCAAGGCTTCCGAGTTAGGACACTAAACAAATTTGTCTCTCAACCTGAATTGGGGGGCAGGGAAAAATTACTGAGCTTCGGTTATCGTGGCTGGGAGATAAATGCTCCACCGAGATATTCTGAGGCAGATGGTAATTTTTTCCTCATGTCTTACTAAGGGAACGTTGCTTGAAAATGGAAATAAGATGTATAAGTTACACATGTTCGAATTTAAGGTTTTACTATTTCGCCTACTGTTTTTCCAGGCAGGGAACCAAAATCCGCCTTCGGAGAGGGAACTGCTGAAGGTTTAATGTCCCCGTGGCAGTGAGGAGAGGCTGAGCAACTGCACGGCCAAGGGGTTTTCACAGGGAATGTGCTCATTGCTTGGGCCTCTGCTGAAATACTCTGTGTCAGGTGTTAAACGCTGCCTGTGCTGGCAGAGAAAAAGCCCGGAGGCAGCACAAAGGATCTGATTCTCTGCTGAGGGACGGCCTGTCCTGGGGAGACTCGGAGAGCATCCACGTTCCAGGGTGTCACGCTGGCCCTGGGAGGGGACCAACCTCCTCCTGCCCTGCCTGGGGACCAGCTGCTGGTTTGGGTGGTGTGGGCAGCCCAGAGGTGGGGCAGAGCTGGACACACAGCCCCCCGTGTGGATTCCCACCTGCCTTTGGGATGAATCCTCCCTCCTCCAGGCACCACAGTTCCCTGCACTCCGCACGTCCCAGGGGCTCCCTTGCTGCCTCGGGTCCCTCTGCAGAGGTCACCCTTACCCCCGACTCTGGAGTTAAAGTTACCCGGGAAAAATAAGCCCTGCAGCTGAGACCCAAACTATTTATGATGAAATAATAACGTGGATAATGCTCATACAGACCTACAGACCCCACCTGCAGTACTATGTCCAACTCCTTGGAGTAAATCCAAGGGCTGGAGCCCCTCTGCTCTGGAGCCAGGCTGGGAGAGCTGGGAGGGTTCACCTGGAGAAGAGAAGGATCCAGGG
>JAWMRA010000063.1:723346-755002 GCA_035584735.1 Pseudotriccus pelzelni
TGCCCCATCCCTGGAAGTGTCCAAGGCCAGGTTGGATGGGGCTTGGAGCAACCTGGGCTAGTGGAAGGTGTCCCTGCTCATGGCAGGGGGTGAAACCAGATGGTCGTTAAGGTCCCTTTTATCCCAGACAATCCTGGGTTTCTATGATTCTGTGATATCCAGGCTCTTGGATAATATCATCCTCTCAACAGCTTATCCCTGCTTTCTGCTGGCATGAATGACCCTCAGGAGCAGAGCACAGAGTCCTTGGCTGTCTCTGCTCAGCATCGTTCCCATGACCCACCCAGCACAGTGACAGCAACAACCCCAGTGCTGTCAGATCTCTGTGGTTTGGGGATGATTTTTCACATCACACACTCTTGGTCTGGCAGTTTGGACCCTCCCTGTCCCCTCCTTGCTCTGTGAGTCTCAGCAGTCAAACCCAGACAACCAAGTATCAGAACAGATCTGAAAATCAGACCTGAAGTGACTGAGGTGCCCCCACCAGCCACTGTGGGAGCAGGAGCTGCTCCACTGACCCTGCAGGACACTGGATGTGCTCCATGTACCTCACAGGGTTGTGTCCATGGGGCTGCCTCCCTTCCCCCTGGGGAAGTTTTCAGGACAGTTGGATCCCAACCCATGGGGCAGACACAACTAGGAACAGCACTGCCCAAACTTCACTGGGCAGGAGACTGACCTGTCCTTAAGAAAATAGCAGGAAATCTTTAGTGGCAGCAGGCGGAAAAGACCCTTAATTTTGTGTCCAGTGCATCCCAACATTTCCCATCAGATCCAAACAGAGCCTTTTCCTGGGAAATCAGCATTAGCAGACTGAACCATCTCTGCACTCCAGGATGGCTGTGACTGTCCTGGTGGGATTTATCCCAGCAGAAGGTGGGTGTAGCTGTGGCCACACAGAGAACCCAACGTGAGGAACAACAACAGCACCAACTGAGAGCAGGAGTGTGAGCCTGACTGGTGTATCCATGGAATATCACCCCTCCCTTAGCCCATGCACTGCCCACAGACAGGCTTAGATTTAGATAAAGATTTCCTCATCATCTGAAAATGTTTGTGGGAAGGGATTGCAGATTCCAGACGAATCCTTGATTTTTCAGACTCCAGGCTTTCAGGTGGTTCTTTCTACAGGCTGGATTTGCTTGGGCTCTGGGCAGAAAACGTGGATCTCCACAGGTGAGTGGGTACAGGCTGCTTTCACAACACCTCTGTGGCAGTGACAGAGTCCAAGGAATGTCAAGTAGAAGCCATTCCCACTGTCTGTCCAGAGATTCCTCGTGGCAGCAGCTCCAGTGCAGTCTCTGGGGATGCCAAGAGCGTGGTGTTTGGGAAAGTTTTGGACAAGCAGCTCTCCTGGCACTGACTAATAAACCCTCTGTACAGCTCCAGCCTGGGTTCCAGGCACCTGGAAAGAAAACAATTACTGTCCTGGGGCTCTGTCTAGGAATCACCTTTGGCTTCCATTCCAAAGAACAAAATAAGGGATTTCAGTAATTTCTGAAGCTGACTCAGCTGGGATCAGGGGGATATTTCCTCTTTTCTATCACTCTCTTCCCATCCTTTCATTCCTCCATTCTTCCCCCTTTCTTTCCTTTTGAATTTGCCGCTTTTTTTGTGTAAAGCCCCATTTGGTTAGCTCAGCTTCCACAGCTACACTTGAAATTAAATTTCAGTTTATTTTCTGATGTGCAGTGAAGGAAGGAAGCACAGACATACTGGGATTCTGCTCCTGGTTCCCTTTGACAGGCTGGGAACAGAGTCAGCTCCTCGGAACTTGCATCCAGCTGCACTTTAACCCGCTCCCTGGAAGGCCTCGGGAGGGGGCTCACACTGGAAGATGCTGTGAGGCTGCAGAAAGCGTGGAAAATCCAGGTTGTTTATCCCAGCCAGGTCCATGCAAACACGAGGGGCATGCTCGGCTGCTGTGCCGGGCACAGAAGCACCCCCGGATCCCACTAGAGGGCTCACACGCTGCTCCAAGGGGAGCCGATTCCTGCAGGTGGTCCCTTGGTTTGTTTGAGACAATTAATGTGGCACAAAAACCCTCTGAGGCCGCTAAACTTGGGGACCTTCAGAACATATTTCAATGTTCTAAAGCAACAGAAATATAAAATCACAGAATCCCAGGATGGTTTGGGTTGGGAGAGACCTTCAAGCCCATCCAGTGCCACCCCCTGCCATGGGCAGGGACACCTTCCACCAGCCCAGGTTGCTCCAAGCCCTGTCCAACCTGGCCTTGGACACTTCCAGGGATCCAGGGGCAGCCACAGCTTCTCTGGGACGTCTCTAAAGAATGTCTCCAAACCCTTTTCAAAGCACTGACTTCATTGTTTTAGCTGGACAAAATCCTGGAATTGCCCAGTGAACTTTTCCCACATCCCTGCCCACATCAGCACGTTGGAACATTCCTTCATATTTGAAGATCAGACAGATTTTGGAACACCTTTTCAAAAATCACTCCCTGACTTTAGCTGCACACGCAGATCTGTAGTAACTCAGTAAATACAGTCAGGATTTGGAATTTCTCTTGTTTGGTTCACTCTTTGCATTTGGAATTTATGTAAAATATAAGCAAAAAAAAAAAACCTGTTATAAACATGGACTGTAAACTGGGGTGAACTTCATCCAGCATTTTCCTAAATAATCCTCCTCCTTTATTCACTGGAATTTAAGATGTGAAAGATTTTTTGTTTATTTTGTATTTTATTTTAAATACAATTAAACGTAGCCCTAGCTGTCTGTGAAGGCAAGGGCAGATTTTGAAGCCACAACCTGCATCTGGGTCTGATAATCCTGGAAATGGCCACAAAACTTCTGTCTAAATCTTGCAACTGTACAGAAGTCACATTTCTCCTCTAAAACACAGATCCCTGCCTGGGCATCCCCTACACACAGTTAGGATGGAGTTTTCTGGGAGATTCTTTCCAATTTGGGAGCAAACCAGGAAAAGCTGACATGGGGTACAGAGGTGGTTGGGGGTTTCTTGGAGGACTTTGAGGGCCCTGCTAAACAAGCTTGGAGAGGTTCCTCAAAGAGCAGCTCCCTGGAGCTTTATCCCTGAGTACACAAACCCCCCTCTCCACACAGCACAGGTGAAAGGCAGAATAAAGGCAGAATAAAGGCAGGATAAAGGCAGGATAAAAACAGAATAAAGGCTGCTCCTGTGAGAGGCAGCTGGAACTCGGTGGCAGAGTGTCCTTGAGAAACAAGAGAGAGCAGGACAGGCAGGGACAGAGGGAGGGGGACAGGGGTTGGGATCCACCCGCAGCTGGAGTGAGTTTGTGTCGGGATTGGTGTTTGTCCCTCACCCGTGTGTTGGTTTTGCCACAGGAGTGGCCCAGCCCAACACCATGGACTGTGATGGACACGAGAGGAAAGGGGTTTATATTTTCGGCCCTGAACAGGAGGAGAGGCTGGAGAAGCCAAGTGAATGTTCTCATGTCATGGGTGGGTTGAGCTCTTGTGCTTATGAGTTATCAAAAGGTAAGGCTGGAAGCTACTGCAGTGCTTGGTCCTGACATGCAAAACAGCCTTTTTATTTTTTTCTGACAGGTTGGGAAGTTCTCACTCCTCCTTTAGAGACCCTGAGGACACTTATTTGCTGCCTAAGAACCCTGTAGTCTCGAGCGAGCCCATAAGGAAGGATTTCCTTTTTGCCCAGAACCACCACACTGCCGGAGGGCCTTTCCCTGTGTCTCCCATGGCTCTTACAGCTGTCAGTGAATCACTTTGTCCAAGCAGATTATTTCCCTTTTTTCCTGAGCATGTGAGGACGTTGGCACAGCAGGATCACAAGGCAAGGACAGCCCAGGACGTTTCATTCCAAGGTTCGGAATGCGGCGCACGGACAATTTGGGGATACAAAAACCCCAGCTGGTGCTTTCAAGATCCATCCTTTCCTCTGTGCTATCCAGGGATGGTGTCTTGGAGGAGAGAACTCGTTTCCCCACATTGCAGCCTCAGTGCTGAGATTGGAAGCACCGGTACAAAAATCCACACAGCTTTTATGAAGCCAAGAAATGACACTGAGGTACAACCAGGGCTAGGTCGAGTTCAGCCTGCAAATAATCACCTCAAGAGAGCAACTGCTGCACAGGCCTTTATCTGAGAGCAAAATCAGCATCTACTGTACTCTTACGAGGAAACAAAAACAGGCTGCTGTTTGATGTCTTCAACACCATCTCACTGCAGAAGTCTGAAAGTGCAAGGCTGCTTTCTGTTTCCAACTCTGTTCTCAGAAACCAGGCAAATACGCAGCTAAAGTAGCCCTAGAGCAGAAAAATCCTTGAGGGTTTATGAACACTCTGCTCTAGAGGTGTTTGTGACTTGGAAATTAAAATAAAATTTAAAATTAATATGAACTCTAAAACCCTATGCTAAAAAATAAAAGTTTATCAAAATTGGATATATTTGAAACTGGAAAAACAATTGAAACTTTTACACCTAAAGGTTACATTCAAGAGGGTGGGATTTGTTTCTAAGCTTTGGATCTGGAGTAATGGTTTTAAGAGAGACAACCTGAGCTGTGATAATTAAATGCTTTCAACTTGTCACTGAACAAGGAAATTGTTCACCTCCTGCAGCTCTAGCTACAAATGCCTGGGGAATGGCCTGCTACTTTTTGGTTGTGAGCTGGAGAAGTTACACCACAACCAGGTGGTTGAAACGCTGCTCCAGCCTCTTCTGAACGCTGTGTCACCAGTGGTCACCGATATCCACACAGAAGGTGTGGGTACAGGACTTCTGTGGTGTTACACTTCACAAACTGCCCTAAAGGACCTCAGCTCCTCTTTTTCCCTTCTCCACCGAACAGCTCTCCAGTTTCAAAGGGTTGCTTCAGCCCTGGTGGAGCAGGAACACAGTTCAGATGCAGCAAAATGGGGCCTCCAGTGAAGCTCTTTCAGTCCAGAAGTGCAGCTTTCACTGCTTCACTCTGGAGCTCTGGTATAAACCCCAACTCTTACGGTCTGACTGTCTTTGTGAGCCCCTTGGACCACGGCACACCTGTGGGGATGCTGAACCAGGGGGTGGAACGTGCAGTCCACCACAGCGTTTGCAGCGAGAGCTCTGCCCTGGCAGTGTCCTGCCCTGCTATGTGCAGCCTTCGTGGGGACTCGGTGGGATCCGTCCTGCAGAACTGCAAGAGCGAGCTGCTGGGGCCGTGAAAGCACGACTCCCAAAGGAGGGAGCAGCAGGGAGAGCGGGATATGGTCCTACACTGGTCCTACACAGAGACGGGGATTGTGATGTGCAGGAATGGGCGGTACATGCTGTGCTTCCATTTGGATTTGATGGGGTTTGGACTCAGAAGTCGGACTGGTGGTCCCTGGGGGTCCCTTCCAACCCAGGACATTCTGTGACCCTGCAATCACCAGTGGTAGATGTGGGAAGGCTCTTACCTGGATCCATTCATGTGGTCATACTCCCTTTTGACACTGACCCTGACGGGCTGGTTGATCCACTCCTGCTGCGGGGGCAGGGGGTTGATTTTGTGGGGCTGGCCGTAGTCGGGGTTCCCTGAGGCCGTCATGTCTGCCTTGGGGAGCTGGGGGGCAGCGCCGTACGAGGAGTCGAACAGGGACTGGTCGTCGCTCACCACCGACAGAGCCTCCTGGGGAGAGACAAAACAGGCCCTCAGAGCCGTGACTAAACCAGCAACTCCTCGCCAGTTCTCCTTTGAGCTGGTGAGCACCTGCAGGGCCTGCAGCTGCCCAGTGCTGTCTGAAATCACCATCTGCCAGCATTGCAGGTTGAATCAGAGCCCCCGGGGGCCACCAACCCCTATGCAAAGCAGGGGTGGCTTGGCTTGGCTTGGCTTTGCTGCCTGTGCCGGCTCTGGGTGGGACCTGCGGTCAGGTTCACTTCTGCAAACAGTGGAGATGCTGCTCTGCCACCTCACTGCTCGTGGAAGCACCTCCAGCTGCAGTCCCTGCACTTGCTGTGCCGAGCTCAGCCAAAGGGATGTGCAGTGGGCAGCACTTCTGCAGTGACATCTCCTTCCACGGGGTTTGTGTGTGTTTGTATTTTGAGGTTTCTGCTGAAGGAGGAGCAGCCAGTGCAGCCCAGAGTTACGGGTGTTCGTGGTGGGGGAAAAAATGCATTACTTTACACTTTTTGTTTATTTTGTGGGAAGTGTAGGACTGGTGCTTTACCAAACTATGCATTTCTAGAAATGCTTAAAAACAGGAAATTGTCATCTTTTTTCTTTTTCCCTGCTGAAACTCCAACTGCTGACAAAAAGTTCTGATCATCCACTTCCTTGGGTTGATGTGCTCAGGTTTCCTACACAAAGCAAGCTGGGCTCTAATGGCTTTGGCACAGCCCTGATGATTCAAAGTGCATCTGCCAAGGTCTGCATGTTCTTCTTGCTGGAGCTCAGTTAACCACACATCACACAGCTGCCTTTATGACTGGCAGGGCAGAAAACGAAGGAGGAACCTCCCAGACTAAAAGCACACACTCTTTTAATGTCAATTAATGGGGCAACCTCCAAAACAAAGGCAGCAACAGACTCACCTACTGCGTGATTCACTGAGCATTCAAACGGTACCAGTGATGTGTGGGCAGCAGTGGGTCACTCTCAGCACACAGACAGACAGACAGACAACTGTGAAAGTTGTGTGTGCTGAGCCCCTCATGCTCAAGATTCACAGGGCACAGTCCTTACTGTGAGCTTTCAAAAATAAGAAATTACTGCTCTGTCCCCACCCCCCACCCAGTCATTATTTCGGGGGTTTGTTTTGTAAATTCTTCCATAACCAGGCAGGGAAACAGAAATCCTGAAAGCTTAGAAAAGTGCAGCTCATGGAACCCTCTGGTTGCACAAGAATCCAAGTGCAAACCAGGAGTCACCAGGCTCTCGGTACTGTCACAGAAAAGGGCAATAGTTAGGAGTCTACTGGGTGAAGATGAGAATGCCCCTCAGCCTGGAGTTAATAACCCACTTCGAGAGTCAGGTCAGTGCTCTGCATTTACAGAAATCAGCACTTTTCTATCTCTGATCTCAGATCGCCTAACAGACCCAAATAAGCTGAAGTGGCCTAGAATTTAAATGGGCCTGACTGAGGAGGAACCCTCAAACATCTGCACAAGTCCTGCTGAAGTTCCAGAGTTTGCTGTAAAAATCTTGTGACCAGCCTCTCCCACTGGCTCCATTAAACAACAGCAAGGAGAGTTTTTACCCCACACTGCTAGTGCTGCCTCCTGGAAGGAGCTCACACTGTTCAACCTTTCCAGCAACTTGTTCCTTGCTGGATTCACAGCCTTTCAAAAACACCCCCTCCCCTTTTCAGCTTCAGTGAGAGTGAGGGAGGGAGTGGAAGGTGCCCCTGGGAAGAATTGGTGTGAACTGTGTCCCTGAGAGGGCTGGGACTGCCTCCAGGCTGTGAACTTCATCTGTGTAGGAAGGTGCAAGAACACGAGGTGGTTCAGCTCTTAAAAGAGAGCAAAGCCTTCCCTTCAGAGGTCAGGTGGAGTGACTTGCTGTTTGTCTGATTCGCTGAACTCAGGATGTCAGACAGGCTTCCTAAATGACACATTTTCTGTGGGCCCCCATTTCCTCTCAGCACAAAAAATGTGGGGTTGCCCACGTTCTGGCCTGGGGTGGCAGGTGAACCCCACATTCCTGGGCTGCTGGACTGACTCAGGACTCTCTAGACCCTCCCCTCCTCTCGGCAGAGACAAGGAAACCACGAGCACCACGGCAAATTGGTCAAAGAAAGATTTCCAAGGTTTGAGTTTGGAGATTTCCAGTCCACAAACATACATAAAATTGGGATTATTTTAAAGGGAAACAATATCTGGGAAAACTAATATGATAGTTATCCCACTAAATCAGTGTGAGAGCTTGCTAACAAGGTTTTTTACAGCAACCACTGTAGCTTCAGCAGGACTTGTGCAGATATTTGGGGGTTCTTCTGAATTCAAGCAGAGTCAGCGCCACTTAATTCTAGGCTGATTTTTCTGCCTAAAGCCATTTTTTTTCTGAAGGAGATGGAAAAATTTTGGAAAGCAGGGATCTTTCTAGCTGTCCCGAAAAAACCCAGACTCACCAACACTCCAAGGGAAGGCCCTGGACTAGGATCAGTGACTGGGGTTACATCCAAGTCCAGCTGACTTTACACCCACAGGCAAGAGCACGGTGCTGTGTGACACACAGAATATCTGGAGGAGAAGCCACTTCCTCAGATAAGGATCTTCCTTGAAAGACAGAGTGGCTGCTAAGACCTGCCTACATGCAACTGGTGTTAACTGGGGCAGTGGTGACCTCACAGGAGGAGGCACTGGAGCTCAGCAGCCCTGCAGCCCAGCTCTGCCTTTCGCTGACTTGAAAACTCTGTGGCCCAGAGGAGAAGAAGCTCAGATGCTCTGGATGCCACCAGGGCACCTCTTGTGCCAGGGATGGTTCGGTGAGAGCCACAAAAGCTCCAAAAAGCCGGAGGGCTCTGGGGGGGCAGCTGAGGTGCCCGAGCAGACGAGGCAGCACCTGCTGAGCTCCTGCAAACAGAAGCCCTTGGGGCTGGTGGCATGCAAGGGAAGTCGGGTGGCACAGAGCCAACCCTGCTGCCATCAGCCTCACTGTGGTGTCTCCAGCCACAGCTTAACAAAACCCACGGGGGTGGCGAGGCTGGCAGGGGACGACGACCCGGGACTCACTTAAACCCCTTGGAAGAGGACAGGCCCTGCCAGAGTGTCAGGCTAGAGCTGGGAAACGTGCAGAACCTCCCTTGTGCTCGCTGTGAGGGGCTCTGCCCGGCCAGCTGCAGTCCTGAAGGGCTGGTCTGTTCAGGGTGTGCTTGGCTGAGGCAGAGACCAGCAGCTCAAACCAACAGCAGAGGGAAAACTCCTCTGCCCTGGAACTGAGAGCTGCTGCCTGGTGTTTGGTGATGGGCAGCTGTGTGGCTGCCAACACAACCTGCCCAGACAGCCCCGGGTCCCCCCACACCGCTGCCCCCCGCGCCCTGGCCTCGGGGAGCCCAGACTGAGCCTGAGACAGGGGGCTTGTGTGTGTTCCTCTGGCATATATGTTACATTATATGGCCTCTGGGAATAGCCCAGCTTCAGTTTTTCCAGTTTTTAATCACATTCCTGGCATAAATGTGGCAAGGCCTGTCTCTGGCAACTCGCACGGCCGTAGGCACGTCCAGCCCCAGCCTGTCCAGGGCAGCCCCACCACCGAGCTGTGCAAATGAGGGGCTGAAACAGCTCTGCAAGGGGCTGACACACTCCTGCATCCCTCAGACACGAATCTGGGCCCCGGCTGTTATTTCTACAGCAGTTTAGAGTTGTAAAAGGGCAAATTTGCAGGTTTTCCTTTCTTTAGATGAGCCATCCAGACCCAGGTCCCAGGTTTAGGTGTTACATAAGGTGAGGTACAGTTTGGTTTTGGTCCTGTGGGCAGGGAACAGCCAGCTTGATCTTCTGGTCACACCCTGGGGAGGGCTGGCAGTCCACCAGTGCTCCCAGCAAGTTATCCTGGTTCCTTACCAGGAAAGGGAGATGGCCTGAATGCTTCAAAAAAGACTCCTCTTAGGAAGAGGACATTTGAGGAAAGAGAAAGGCCAGGAGAACAGGGGCTGGGGAGGTGACCTCAGCCCTGGTTCGGTGCTGTCACCCCAGGTATCACCCACTGCCCTCAACAACAGCCCCTTGCAGGTACCTGCAATGTGTGTTCACTGAATATCAACTTTGAGCTCGTTACCTTCACTTTTTTGACCATAACCACATTTAAAAGGCATTGCTAAAGATCAAAGCTTCATCCTCCTCCACAAAGTCTGCCTTAGAAGAGACAAAAACGCTGAGTACCTGAACCATCCTGCCATGGAAAGATCACTTCCACCTCTAGAGGGGTGACTTTCTTCTTTCCTTTAAATGTAATCTCACTACTCCTAACCCTGAGAGAAAATCACTCCTGAAATATTTTTGCAAACAGTGTTCCCAGCACAGCCCCACCTCCTGAAGAGCCCAGAGCTCCCATGCCGAGCCCCAAAACAGGAGCAGGAGCAGCTTCACACACGGCCTGAGGTTTGCACCGAGGAGCAGTGAATAGAACTGGCTTTGGCACTGCAGTGCTACAAGTCAGCACTTCTGCTGCCAGCAGCTCACAGAGCAGAGAGATAACATCAGACTTGCAAGAAAATGAGTCAAATACAAAACTCAGAAAGGAGCAGGGTCTGTGTTGATCTTGGGGCAGCACAGTGGGATAGATCGGGCACTGAACTGGTGGAAGGCAGAGCGTTGTCTCAGCCCCGCCCTGGCTCTCTGGGCAGCCTTTGGGAATCATTCCCCTCTCCAGGCCTTTCTGCTCCCCTCAGCCCTCTGTTGCCCTGACCCTGTGGGGCTCAGAGCCTCGGCCAGTGCTGTCACTGGGACACCAACAGGGCTCTTTGGGATATACTCTGACACATCCATTCTCCCCAAAGCACCCGACCAAACCAGCAAGAAACCCCTCTGCAGCTTTCCCAGCCCACTTCTCTCCCGGTTTGCTCCCACTGCTCCCCCTTCCTTTCCTTATAGGATAGGCTGTGACTGGGGCAGGAACTCCGCGGAACTCCCCTTGGAAAATTACAGTCCTGGGCATTTTATTGCCAACAACCACAATCCATTTTGTGCCCTCCACCATTAATTTAGGTTCTGCTTGGAGGTTTTCCTGGATGTAGCTGGAGATCCATCCATCCTAACAGCCTGCGAATCCAGAGGGATCAGAGCCATCCCTGCCAAAGGGCTCTTCCCTTTTTTATCTACTTGCCCAGGGACACCATCTACTAGCCCAGGCTGCTCAGAGCCCCTTTCCCTGCTGCAGCAGCACTAAGGATTAAGAAGGCAGCAAACTGTGCCCCAATTTCTGCAGGTTTGAGGATTTCTGTGTGGATAAAGGAGGGCTTTCTTTAATTATTTTGTGACATCCCACGCTGCATTTTGCTCCAGTTTGCACTGGAGACTCACTCACAGCTCCCAAGCACATCAGTGACATGAACAAACTGCAAGCCAACTTCTCCCTGCAGCTCAGGCTGCCTTGCCTTCCCTTTCCACACAGGGTACTACATCCAAGGGCAACCTGGCATCTTGGAATACAGCCTCACTCCTTCACAACTGGAATAAATGGGAAGCCACAACTTGGGAACTCATCTTAGGTAGAAACAAAGCAGGAGTAAGAATGGCAGAAATAGAAAAACCCTACTGAAAACCAATAAAACCCACTGAAATTGGGCAGCTAAAAATCGGGGCAAAATGATTTTGCAAAACTTCTCATAAGGCATTCCATGTATTTCTCTTTCATTTTTATTTTGATGGTCACTATTCCCACGAAATTTCATATCAAGCTGGTGAAAGGAGGCTGCTAAAATCAATGCTCAATTATTTTGATCTCAAGGTCACCAAAACCTGACTCAAAAAGGATAAAAAATCAATTCATTCTTCTCTACCTCACTTTGCAGGAAACGACTTGACTTCAGACACATGTTTAGAGGATCTGGACTGATGACCTTTTTTTTTCCTCAGTCTAGACTTCACATTAACAGTTTCAGAGCCTATTTTGGTTTGTTTCCAACCAAGTGGGAATAACAGGTGACAGGATTCCTTCCCAGCAAGTTGCTGCATTAAGGCTGGTGATAAGGGGGCTCAGAGCAGCCCTGGAGCCGTGGGAAATCCCCTGGAGAAGCCTCTGAGCAGCCCCAGCACAGGACCAGGAGAGGAGGTGGAATTAAACAAAAACCTGCCCACGTTCTTGCTGTGGCCTCTTGACCTCTGGAAAGGAATATGGGGAAATGTGGGGCTGGAGAGATGGGGGATGTCTGATGGAGCATCCCATTTCCATCATACACATCCCTAAATCCTGGATCTGTGCAGCAGCTCCTCCTTTCTGGAGAACAGCAGTTGAGCTCTGGAGCTTGGAACATCCCTGCCAGTCTCCAGCTGACTCAGCCCTTCCCTGGGCCGGGAGAGGGATTTCCCTGAGCACTCCGGACTTCTCCAGGGCTTCCCACCCTGGCGGTACCAACACAGGGAGCCGGGATGAGGTGTCTGCCCATCCCGACAAACCACAGCTCCTGGCTTCTGTTCCCAGAAGGTCTGGGAGGATTCCTGCCCGGTTCTGTCAACCAGGACATGTGAGATGCTTTAGGATGAGGGCTGAGCCCTGCAGGTAGAACAGGAAGCTTTGCCATGGCCATGGCTTGAGCCAAGTCTCCTCTTTTGGCAGCTGATTTCACGACAAAAGGATTCACCTCCACCAGTGAACAGCCTAATCCTGCCAAGGCTGAGGACTGTATGATCTCTCAAGATCTTTTCCAAGCCACGTCATGTGCCCAGAAAATCAATCAGCCTTTGCCACGTTAACACTCCCCTCAGCCACTTTGCTGTGCTTTTATCTCCACTCATCTCTGCCCACAGCTTTTCTCCTCCAAAGTTATATTTTTCTTCTCACTAAGCCTTGACACTGTGTGGGTGATTGCAGTCAAATCCACCTGGGTTTAGCTCACCATCCCCTTCGTGCTTTCCTTTTTTTACCCTGGCTCTTGTAAAATAATTGACTTGTGCCGAGCAGATGTGTTTGTAAACACAGACACATGGATCCAACTGTGAACATTCCCACTTCGGTAAATATTATTGCAGTGCTTTTATGGGCTTTGCTGCTGAAGACACAGCAAGGGAAACTGCAGGATGGTTTCAGAGCCTGGCTTCCTGACAAACCCCAACTAGCCTGGGGTATAAATGCAGTTTCTGCTCCTCTGAAATCCTGTGCTGAGCTCAGCTTTGTCCTGCAGCACCCACTGCACCCTCTTGATGTGGTGCCAGGGGCTGCTTTCCAGGGGCAAATATTTCAGCAGGGGTTTGCAGACTGACCAAGCGCTTGGGGTCAGGAAGCTTGAGCTCACTTTAAGCTGCATCTGCCTGTTGCAACAGTGCCATCTTTTCTCTCAAAGAGGAGCTTTTGGGTGGTATTTTTACTCATATCAGAAACCGAGACTATCTGAGGATAGTGCTGGTTTTGTTTTCCATATGCAAAGATGAATTGAAGTTTTTAAATATAAATGATTCACCCTAGAAAGGAAAACAATCAATGGAGAAACCAAAAAGTAGTGGGAGGTTGAGAGACAGGGTATGTTCATCTCTGTGCCTCCTCTTTAGCTTTTAGAAAAAGGACAGCAAGCTTTTAGGAAAAGTGAAAAGCAAGAGGGAAGAGGTGCAAACCACAAAATCCTATCATTTCAGTTTGGGTTCCTACTGCCAGTGCACTGGAAACTGTGAGAAGAGTGTTCTCCCAGGAATTCAAGATCAGGGAGGTGGCAGCTCGGGGAGACACAAATATTTCAGGTTTGACTCACAGCTCCAGCAGTGCCCATTCATTATTTTTTATTCCACTTTGATACCATTGTTACATTCACAAACCCCGCCAGCGTATCCTGTTTTGTTCCCTGACACCATTCCCTGCACAATCGCAGGAAGCCCATCAGGAAACCTTCGTCGGGGGCTGTTGTGTTTCCATCTGCAGAGAACAAAACATGCACTTTCAGCCCAAGATGACTGAGCCCAGACTGAGGAAAAACAACAGCGGGAAAGGATCCCGGCAGCGTCTCCAGGAGCGAGCCCGGCGTGGGCTGCTCCCTGAGAGCCCAGGGCAGTGCTCAGCACCCTCACCTGGGGGGTGCTCAGCCATGGCAGGGCTCAGCCCGAAGGAAATCCAGGGCACAACCCAGTCCTGCCATCTCCAGTGCACAGAGCAGGGTCTGGATGCTGGGTCAGAGGGGCAAACACCAGTCCAGCCCAGTCCTGCAGCTGAATCCTAAATCGGAGGTGGTTCCTTAGCATTTCCAGCCTCAGGGCTCAAACCTATTTGTGTTCTGGGTTTGGCACTGAGCTGAGTGCTGGTTCAATCTGTGCTCAGGGTGCTGGTGCTCACGATGTTCAGAGCACAAACTCAGGGTTTGAGCCCAGAGCTGGTGACTTGGGCTTGGTGTCAAGTGTGCATCACATGGAGATAAGGGAGAGGGGAAGGTGGTCCAGGACTCACAGGAACATATTTCTTCCCCAAGAAGCACATGCATGGTCCTGATACAGTCCTGGGTACCCGATACCTGCCTTTGAGCCAGAAAAATGGCTTTTACTGGGATGGACAAGTCCTGAGGTTGAGATTTTCACAAGAGCCTGAAGCCACACAAATCACACTGCCATTTAACAGGAGCTGGGAGGCACAGTCCCTTAAATCCCTCTCAAATGTGGGGTTTACACCTCATGAGGAAGCAGTTTGCTTGCTGGGACCGTGTTTCCCATTCTCTTGCCCCTGCTCACACAGGTGCCACCTCTGCCAGGCTGGGTGCCCACCGTGATGCCTCCAGCAGCCCATCCAGCCTCTGCTGGCTCCTCATCCCCTTCCCAACTGGTCTCCTGCTCTTGGCAGCAGAACTGAGGCTGCCACCCTGCTGGGATGGCACAGATCCCTGTTTTCCTTGTGCTCCGAGCGCAGCCCCTGCGGCTCCAGGGCCGGGATTGTTCCTGCCTACGCCTGTAGGAAAAGCAGAGATTTTGTGAACAAGCTGCTCGTGGCATTCCAAGGAAAACAGCCCAGCAGGATTGCACTCAGATATTTTCTTTGTCAATCTCCATCGAGATGTTTGAAGAGGAAAACCCAGTTTACACCAGTTCCCAGGGGCTTTTCATTTCTTTACAAAGAAACACTGATGTTTTCATTTTGGTGCCAGGGGAAGGTCCTGGAAGGGTTCAGGGATAGCCATCCGTCCTACCTCCTGGACACAAGGTCTGAATGCTGTCCTAGCACCTGGGCTGGAACACCAAGTTGACATTGCACTACAAAAAGGAGTGGACAAGGTGCTGTTCTTCCCACTGATATCAAACCTCACAGAGAAAAGACCACCCTATCCACACTCAGGTTTCAGGGAACTGCTGAGGACAAACATGCACACTAATTAAACACCTCCAACGCCATCTCTGGTGTTGCATCTCCAAGAATCAGGCAGAGAATGCTGCCTCCTGGCTCACTCAA
The DNA here is from genome assembly GCA_035584735.1 of Pseudotriccus pelzelni. Lineage (NCBI taxonomy): Eukaryota > Metazoa > Chordata > Aves > Passeriformes > Tyrannidae > Pseudotriccus > Pseudotriccus pelzelni. The sequence goes on from JAWMRA010000063.1 coordinate 738,348, forward strand.
CACCAAAAGCGAGATTAAAAATTTTAAAAAGGGCTCTTTTGCAGTTGTATTGATGTCCCCACTCCTCGGTGTTCCTGTCTGGATGATGCCTGCTCCCCAGACAGCTCAGGTTTTGTAAAGTCACCCAGTGTCCTTGGAGAAGGAGGTCACAGAAGTGACAAGTGTTATGCCAGAGCTAGAACTCCCAGCCAGAGCAAAACTTGCTTTCCTCAAAAACTTTTCTTCTTCTGAGGCTGAGCAAAAAGCCCCTTCCCCAGATCCCTTATCAGTGCCCATTAACAGAGTCTCTTGGCCTTAGCAGCCTGGTGCTGAGCAGGGCTTGGAGCTTGGCTTAGATAAATCAGGGCTCTTGCTACTGATGCCTTATACAGTGATGGCAATGATTCCAAAGCACAAAGCCACTATCTCAAGGGTGCCACAGAGGCACACATGAGGTTGTTCCATTAATTTTACAGCGTGGGAACCAACACAAAGCAACCAAACACTTTGCTCAAAACCATTCTGTGGGGTGTAGCTAAAATAAGACTAAATTGCAGGGCCCCCCCCAAGCTCGCTCTCCTACAGAGCAGAGGATTTGCCTTTCCATCTGAACCTTTGGGCTGGTTTCTGGGGTGAATGCAGCATGTTTTCCTCTTGCTGAGGGGTTTCTGACACTCAGCCTGTGGTAACCACCATAAATAAGAAGGAGGCCCCTCAGCACATCTCTATGTTCTCAGCAGAGCTGATAGGGCTGCTCTTATCTCAAACGGGGCAAGTCCCCTGAGCTGTGGTGAAAAGCCCTTTATCAGATGAATTTCAAGAGGGTTCTCTCCGAGATGTGGTTCTGCAGCTCTGGCAGCAAAGTGGGGCTTCTGACTGAACCCCTCTGGTTTTGTTTAGTGTTGGGGTGAGCGAGTGGGACAAGGTCCTGTTTGTGGGGCTGCTCCTTGAGCCTTCCCAAAACAAGGCTGTGCTCCCCGAGCCAGAGGAAAACCCCTGTCAGAAATGGCTTAACGATCTCCTAACATTTCCATGCAATTAAAGGCCACATCTGTCTCCCAGACCCCGTCCTCCTGTGCTAATGTACAGACATGAACTAAACAGTCTGTCCTGGCGATCCACGGAGTAACAAAGGGGCCCATTCATAACACAGGCACTTGGGCTATTTTGTGCGTGTGAAATGAGGGAGAGTTTGCATTTGGAGAATAACCTGTGTTGGAGCAAGCCAGAGGTTTCTGCTCTAATAAATCAATCAGCTTTCCCCTGCTAATAAACCTCCAAATTCTGCCTGGGCTGCCCAGGCAGCCGCCCTGCAGAGAGGCACCTATGGCTTTGGGGCTCAGGGAGACCCTCCTGGCTGTTAGAGCTCCTAGAGGAGTGAAAAAAAAAAGAGGTATCAGCTTGGCTGGGGACTTTTTAAGCCACTGGAGAGGAGTTATCCCTGCCCAAAGAATTTGGGTGTCACCTCTGTGGCCTGAGCTGTGTTAGACAGCGGGTTGGCACTTCACCACCGGCTCTTCCGCCGGGTCAAAGCCTCTGGTTCTGCTCTTGTTAAAAAAATGGGAGCACTGCAGAAAACCCACCACACACCCAAGCACCCTTCAAAGGCCCAGTTCTGATTTTAGTGAAACTGAGAGCTTAAAAATAAAGAAAATACTTCGAGGCACACCTTGGCTTAGTCCCAAACCAACACCAATCGTATGTTTTTCCCTGACTAAGACTTTCAGGCAGTACCTGAGGTTTGTCCAGCTGGCTTGTTTAACATGTTACTTGGAAAAGGCACAGGGAATGGGCTGTTAGGGGAGTTTTTCTCCTCTTTTCTGAGCCCAGTTCTTGGCACATTTGGCCATGGTCTGTATCTCTGTCTCCCGGTGCTTTCACAGCACAAACAAACACACTGCTGATGTTCACACCTCAAGGCACCTCATTTCCTCAGCTTTCAAGCGAGCAGGAAATGTACAGGAAGCACAGACAAGATGGTCCTGTGGTTTCAATACTAGACTGATATTTGGGGAATGTGGCCTCATTTACCATCCAGGCAGCAAAAATTATTTGCTCAACTCAAGCAGAAGTGTGAAATGAGGGGTAAAAGCGGCTGCCAAGGCCACAGGGTAAGAGAGGGACAAACCTAGAATGTGGTGACACATCCTTGTCATATCCTGAAAAAATTTTGGAGGCTGAAGGAAATTTTCCGATCCTGATATTGGTCAGAAGGTCAAAACAGTTATCCAGAGAAGTCCACCTTAAGTTAACAGAAACATTTTGTTTCAGATATTCTCAATGTTTCAAGGCAGTTTTAACCTTTCCAGTTTTCTTAAAATATTGCAATTGGCTTTTGTTTCCAACTAAAGAGTAGTTTGAAAAGAAAACTTGAGAAACTTGAGAAAGCACCAAGTAGGGTTTTGATCAGACTGTCAAAACCCAGCTTTTCCAGTGAGTAGGACGGCTTTGATAAATTTGCATCTTTCTGATGAAAAGACACTGGTTGGAAAAAGTCAGACCTTATCTAACACGAATCTCCTTGTACAGGTCCCTGATACACAGTGAATTCTGTCACAGACAGGGCCAAATGAAGCTGTTTCAGGCTTTCCACTGAGCCAGCAAAGCCAGTGGAAGCTTTGCCTTTGCTTTTGGGGTGATGGATGATCCAACCTCTCCTGTAACTCTGTATTTGGGTCTTTAATGTGAATGCATGAATGACTCCAACCCGAATGCCCAGAGGATGTGTCCTGGCAAAATAGCAATACCCAAGCCTGTAGAGTTTTAATTATATTTTTAATAACTTATACAAACACCTAAAGAGGTAATGAAGTGCTTAGAAATAATTTTAAAAGATCTGTTCTGTTTTTTGACTCTGGTAGATGCCATTTGCCTGTTCAGGTACCTCAATATCACTAACATTTGTCATTTTGATATTGTGGTGACTAAAACCACACCAGATTCCTCTCCTGGAGGGAAGTGGAGATCTCAGAGAGATATCAGCATCCTCTCAGGGGGGAGAGTTTGGCCAGCCAGCACTCAGAAATTCAGCAGTGCCCCCTTGGCAGCTGCCCTGGGAGTTTGTGGTGATGAATTTGTCTTCAATGGGACAACAATGAGATTTGAAACATTGTTTTTTGGATGATGTTCAGAAGATGAAGTGAGAAAGAGGATCTATTCCTCACACAAACAGAGCTTTGAGGGGATCTGGGACCTGCTTGCAGACTTGCTGACTGACCTCGTGGAGATGCTACAAGACAGTGGAAGTAGTGAAAATGACATTTTGGGTAAAGCACTTCCAAACTAGAATCACAGAACCCCCAGGATGCTTTGGGTTAGAAGGGACCCCAAAGATCAGCTCATCCCACCTCTCTACAACGGGCAGGGACACCTTCCACTGGAAACCAGTGGGTGCAAAGCACTGTGTGAGAGCTGGGCATGAAGGATGCAAAGAACACGGCAAGAAGGAGCTCGACTTGGGCTTACACACACACAGCAAGTGCAGTGCTCAGAGGAGAGCTCTAAAGAGGAGATGGGGATACTACAGCTGCAGTGAGAGATCTGGGGAGATGTCAGAGCCTCTCCTCTCCCTCAGAGCTGTAAATGTTCAACTCTTCCCCCAAACTCTTCCCTTTTGGTTGGGAATGAGAAGTTCAGACGGGCAAATTCGCTGACCAAAGGCATGGGCACCCCAAAACATAAACATGCAGCTGTGAGAATGACAGAACCGTGGAATCACAAAACCATGGAATCACAGAGCCATGGGAGCCCAGAAACATGGAATCACAGAGCCATGGAGAACCATGGAATCACAGAGCTACAGAATCCCAGAGCCGTGGAATCACAGAGCCGCGGAATCCCAGAAATAACCTAGAATGACTTATAATATCACAGATTCCCAGAATGGTTTAGGTTGGAAGGCCCTTAAAAATCATCCCATCCCACCCCCTGCCACAGGCAGACACACCTTCCACCAGCCCAGGTTGCTCCAAACCCTGTCCAACCTGGCCTTGGGCACTTCCAGGGATGGGGCAGTGGGGAGGAATGGGTTGGGCAACCTGGAAACAGGAGTCATCTTCCAGCAAGAGTTGGTAGGGCAAAAGATTCTATGTGTTAATATTCTAGTTGTACAGATAAATGTAGGTGTGGTGGAGCAGAGACAGTGGAGATCATGGACAGATGACATGTCTTATACTGGTGTATTTATAGATGTTTTAGTCTCCCCTGCTACTTCCCCATGTCACAGCAGATACAGCATAATTAGGAATGCCAAGAGACCTCAAGGATAACCAGGCCAGCAATTTTTCCAGTGTCATCGAAGAAAAATGTTAGTGGGTGTTGTTAAACATGTGCCATTATTGCCTGGCTTTATCTCACAACTAAAGGTCACATTTAGGAGGAGATCTCATGGCATTTTCTCGTCTGTAAAAGACTTGCCTTTGACATGAGGCACAAAGATGTCACTCACTGAGGGTCAAACAGCACAACTGCAGCAAAATCAGGCTGACGGCCCAGTTGTTTGGGCTCTCATGATGCTGAGCCAGAGTGGGATGTGTAAACAAGGTGTTCTCTTTAGGGACCTCTTCAAAGGCAAAACCATGAATCAGGCAAGCAAAGCACATCTTATCCTTCATTAAAGCTTTGACAATCCCACTCTCTGCCTCATCCCAGTGAAAATAAAATTGCATGGAGGTAAAATCTCAGTAAGCAGAGCAGGGACATTCCAGCTCTGTTTCATTCATCAGCCCTTTTCCCCCAGCCTTGCCTGCTATTCCCATTTCCTTCCTCGCCTCTCACATGAAACGTATCCCTGGCACACACCCACTCTGCCTCCTTTGCTCACATCCCAAACTGGTTTATAATCATCTTTTTGGAAAATATGCTGCTCTTTTTTCTCATGGACAGCAGCAAAGGGATTAGTTGGGTCCTGGTTCCTTCTACAAATGGGGCAGTTTCTCTTCAGTCTGTCCATCTCAAGGCAAAATTCTCTTGAACCATTTTCTTGTATAACCCGAAGAAACAATTTATAGCTGTTTTAGTTTAATAAAGATGAGGTTGGCTCTCTGATTAGAATCAACCACATATTTAAAAGAAGACAAATCAAAACTTAGTAAGTCTGAATAATGTAAATCTGAGTTTGCTTTTCACTTCAGGAGGGAACTTTTTAAGATTTAAGCAGCACAATGTCTTCTTTGGACATGCCCAAGTTATTTTTAATATATGACCCTAAGTTTTTGGCTTAATTTGGATGGAAAGTCTAAGCCATTTAGCAAGTATTTATAATCCAAGTTTTCAGTTCTTTCTGTTGAGTAAAAAGCATGTTGCCAGCACTATTTTAAAAAAATGAGCTCTTTGAATGAAACTGCTGAGTTAAAAATTATATAGTTACAGGAACTTGTAGTCTACTTCTCTGAAGATTTAATTCATACATTAAGATCTAGGGGCTTCCATGTGCAATTTGTTTCCTTTCTTCTTGTGGTATTTATGTGATTAACGAGCAGGTGGAAGTGTGACTTTTGCTTCTGTTTTCACTAAAGTAACAATTCCACATCAACAAAATGCAGAATTCAATAAATATCAAGTATAAAACATGCTGGGAGGAGTTTGTGTTTTTAATTCTTTCCATTCATAATTTAAGGTGTTTAATTTTTTTTCAGTATGACAGTCAAAATTAAGAATTGTGTGCATTGAAATAGCCTGGGATGAGAAGTGTGGATGGATGTGATTTATTATTTTAGAGATTCATGGGATGGTTTGGGTTGGAAGGGGCCTTAAAGCTCATCCAGCCCCACCCCCTTCCACACCTTCCATTAAGAGCAGGTTGCTCCAACCTGGCCTTGAACACTTCCAGGGATATGAAGAGTATATTAAAGTGTAATTAAGTGATTAGGTGTAATTAATTGAAGTGCATTTCATTTCAGTGTAATTAGGTGTATATAAATTTTCAGGTCAACCCACTGCCTGACTAGCACAGGACTTGGCCATTTTGCTGCTCTCAATCCTTTCCATAATGAGCATTACTGGATTCATTACTGATGAATGTTAAGCTCAGTGGAACAAACCCCAGGTTAAGTGAGTTTTAGACAGAAAAAGGCCTTTTAAGTCAAGCCCAGAGCAGCGGCAGCAGCAGAGGAGGAGGTTAATGTATGTGTTACTCTGTGGATGGGAGTCACACCCTCACCCAGACACAAACCCTGTGCAAGCTGCAGAAAGAACAACAGGAAATGGCCAGGGGTATTTATAGCATTATTGTGTTTATCCTGAAGTGATGTTCTGCACAGATTATGATGAAGCTTTTCGTGGGAGAGGACACAGCTTGTGTCAGCTGGAGCTCTGCAGGCACTTCACCCCGTGTGCTCCTGCCAAGCTCTCCCCGTCCCCCTCTGCCTTCCTTTGCCTCTGTAGGGCTTTGCTGTGCCAGGACTTCCCACCAGCCACCCCCCACACCTTTGGCCCACAACTATTTGTTTCCCCAGATCTGCAAGTCCGTGCTGAGGTGTTGTGAGAAGAAAACAAACCCTCCCACACCAGAGGTCCTGAATTTCTGCAAAATGCACTCCCTGCTACAACCAGACAGACTTTCTTCTCGTATTTTAGGTCATGTGAACAAACAAATTGATGCCTCCAAAAGCCTTTTTTTTTTCAGAGCCCAGGGCTCACTCTTCAAGACAGGATTGTCCTTCCCTGAGACTCTTTTGGGGAATCATTCCCATGTCCTTTATTTTCAGGTAGGGTGTTGAAATACCTTCCCATTTCCCCCTTTCTCCCAGGAAGGCATTCAGCAGAAAACAATGGTTTTCGTGGACAGATCATCTCCATACCTCCAGCCTCAGCTCTGCCATCTCTCTCTGATTTGAACATGTAAAGAGACTTTTTCTAATTCATTCCCATTGTCTAAATTTCCCTGAAGATGGAAAAAACCCCCACCAAATATGGGAGAAGACATAGATGGTCTAACAACTGAGTATCTCTGGGGGTTAAAGAGCCCTCCACCCACTCACACAACCTGTTCAAGCCCATTTCCATCTCTGCAGAGCAGTCTGTCTCAGCCAGAGAACATTCAAATAATAATGATAAAAAGTGTAACTCAAGGAGCACAGGATCTGCTCTTACTTCATCATCAGAACAGTTATTTCTTATCTTAGTCACATCTCCTGAGGTTTGTTCAGCTCATGAACGTTCAGCTCATTTCTCTGTTTACACCCCAAGATATCTGAAAACCTTGATTAAAAGCAATCAGAGGAATCCATCATATGACACTGGGGCCGTTTACAGCCTGTGACAGTTATTAGCAAATGGTAACCTTTCCTCTGAGAAAACAGAAGGAAATCCTGCTTTAATTTAAGCTTTCAAACATCATCCCTCTCTATCTCTGCAGCAAATCAGAGCATCTCCACCATGCCATTGTTTGCAAATATAATAAGTCCCGGGTTTGTCTGTTCAGAAAACAAACAGCGAGAGAAAAGCATCAGGAAGTGGCTGTGAATGGGAGCAGCGCTGCAGCCCTGGAGGGCCGCATTAATTACTGCAAGTGAGCCGATGGCACGGCAGAGCTCGGCCCTGCAAATCATTAGTGCTTCTATTAGCGCTTCATTGTGGTTGTGCTGATCGAGACCAGCTTCCCTGGGCTAATTTGCATCATATTCTGACAGGTGCTGGTCCAGGTGTCCTATTGTCGTTCAGAATTAATAAACACGCTTCAGCCCCCCTTCCTTTTATCGGCTGTGTGATAGAAGGAATAATAGAAAGGGAGTGGGCTGGGAGAGGGGGGCAGAACAACAGCTCCGAGCTCATCTCCCAGAAAGGCTTTTCCTGGGGATTTGCCAGCTTTAATTTTCAAATGATGGGCTCTCACGCTGCTTCCTCTGCATCCCCTACCTGCCACATCACTCCCACCCCTGCTTGGGGTGAGGCAGGGCTAAAGCTGGCACAGGGCACCGCACGAGGGTTCCTTTCTCCATCAAACAAACCGATGGGGCACGAGCCCCCCCCTCCCCACCCCGGCCTCTTTCTGGTTTGCCCAGCCCTGCTCCAGGGTATGAACCCCCTTGGAGGGCCTTGGCACAGTCGTTGTGCATCCTTGACTCTGTTGGCGTCTCAGATTCTACTTGACCCTTCCCTGACAGTCCATCATCACAGCCTAAAATCAGACCCCTAAAGCCATCCTGTTGTTGTTTTTCACTTTTTATTAACCAAAGATGATGATGATCATTAATAGGATGCACACAGCAAGTGAGGAAGGGCTTTGTTTTACAGCCCTCTGCTTTAATTGAACATAGTCTTAATTAAGCATGGAATTGTATTTGTAACAGGATTTTTAATCTTTGTTAGGATCTAATTTCTCGCTCTCCCCTGCAATCCTTAGAAACTCACATTTATTAGATAAATGCTGATATTCTTATGCAACTAGAATTCAGGCTTTCCAGATGAAACCCAAGTACCACAAGAGCTGGGCCCAGCACTGCCAGCCACCCAACATTCCCCTTCCTGTCCTGCAGCAGTGGATTGGCCCCACACTGTCCCATTTCTTGCTTCCCTTTCATCCCCTGATTTCTCAAAGCCTCCCTGGCCATGTGGTGTCCAGACCCCAAGGGCTCTGCCACGTGCTCTGTGTCACACAGGGTGTTTGTGGTGAGCCCAGCTCGGTGACATGGGAGCAGCCCCTGCAGAGGCAGCTCTCAGCTGGCCTGTCTGGCTGTTCCCACTCACCCAGGGGCTCTGCCCAGCTCCTCACATCCCTCAGGGCTCCTCTGGCACGCAGGAGATGCATTTAGGCCTGTCATCAGGGCTGCCCTCTTGCCTTTGGGTGGGTGCAGAAGCTTCAGCAAATCTGCAGTATCACTGTCCATATAAAAATGCAGGAAGCAAAGCCCAGGCTGTTTTCGTGGAATGAAGGAAACAATTGAGGCTCCAGATGTTTGTGTGCAAGGAATAGATCTGAATCAGAGAATCCCCAAATATGCTGACCTGGAAGGAACACCCAGTCGAACCCCTGGCCCTGCACAGACACCCCAACAACCCCACACTGGACCTGAGAGCACTGCCCAAACCCTCCTGGAACTCTGGCAGCCTTGGGGCTGTGCCCACTGCCCTGGGGAGCCTGGTCAGTGCCAACCACCCTCTGGGGGATGAACCTTCTTCTGAGATCCAACCTAAACCTCCCCTGAAAAAGCTACAGCTGTTTCCTTGGGTCCTGCAACTGGCCACAGAGAGAAGAGATCGATACTGCCCCTCATGAGGAAGCTGCAGACCCTGATGAGCTCTACCCTCAGTCTCCTCTTTTCCAGCTGAACAAACTAAGTGACCTCAGCCACTCATAGTCTGAAGAAGTCACCTTGAAATACTTCAGTGTTCCTAAAAGTGAAAGAACAGCTCTGAAAACCAGCTTCAGTACAACATCAGATGTCTAAAATAAAGAGATGGCTCCCAGAGCAGAACACCCAAAGAAATCTGGGGAGAAGGGGAGTGGGGGCTCACAGTCTGGGCGCACAAAACTGACTCAAGTCTTTGAGTGTGAGCTTTGCTGTCTTGGACAAGTCCAAAAGAAATGCAGTATTATAGCTAAAGAGCTGGTGTGGTGATCAGTCATGCAAACAGGAGGGGTATTTTTAATTCTCTATACAGCATTGCTGAGTCCAGTATTGGAATCGAAAAACCAGCAGAGTGAATATACAGAAGGCCTTGGAAGTTATTAAGGGGTTGTAAAAATGCCTTGCAGTTAGACTTATAATTTGTTCTCTTTGATTTACCAGCTAGAAGACTGAGAAAGGACTTGCTTCTATTTAGACGAAGAAAGGATAAAATACAAGCAGTTTCTTCAATCTAGCCAAAAGAGTAAATATATTAGCAAACCCCTGGAAGCTAAAGCAAGTAAATTCAAATAAGAAACCAGGTGCAAGTCTCACAATGACAATGATTAACCACTAGAAGAAATCATCAAGAGGAGTACTTAATTATCCACCTTGTAATATCTTCAGACCCAAACTAGATGGCTTTCTGGAAGAAGTGCTTTAACAATCTATGGGTACTTTAGTGAAATATAATAGCCTGTAATATGAAGAAAGCCAATCAATGATCTAAAGGTTCCCGTCTTTAAAAACTGTGACTATCAAAATGAGGAATTGTTGTTTAAATAAAAAAGACATCTGATCATGAGCAGCAGAGTCATAATACTCATAAGTAGAGGGATTGTGTCAAGGGTCAGACGTCCTCTGGTGAGCCACAATTACCAGATGAGATAGGAGGTAGTTGTCAGCCAGCACATGCTGGACCAGTGCTAGGACATACCCAGGATATATAAAAGCGGGTATTTGGCCCCAAACACTCACGAACTAACTTTGACAAAATGCAAACTGGAACCAGCTGTGAGACAGATAACTGAGACCATCCTGCACTGACATGCCAGGACGAATAACCACTAAATTCATCCTAGGAAGCAAGATGAGTGTTTGCTCTTAAAGGCCCTAATCAGAGTGATTCCATGGTATCTTCAGAAAACGTTTCTTTGGTATTCCCTTAGTCATCCAAGTCACACTATCTGTAACCTGTTCTATAAAGTGCAGCAAGCGGCTGCGTGGCACTTGGTTGCTGGCTGAGGTTAAAGCAAGACACATCATTAACCACATTCTTCTTGCAGATCACATTTGGTAAATTACTGTTATCTCTGATTCTTTATTTTTCCCAGTTGGTCTCCACCTTTCCTGAGATGTGAAAACCTCACAAAACATTTCAGGATGTTCTCACCGTTGCTGTGCAAAGGGGAAGGGTTAGTTGTGTGTGTTTACATTAATGTTGTATAAATGAGATTGCTCAGTGTGACTGTTTCTAGCACTATGACTTCGTAGATTCTTGTGCACTTTATCATGCACGAACTGTTACTGTAGAGCTGCTTGTCATTCTCCATCTACGTTTATTCCGCTGCATAGTCCCAGATGAGTGCAGTACTTGTTCTTACTGACTTACATCTATATATTTAAAAGCTGTGTAGATGTGGCACTGAGGTACATGGTTTAGTGATGGAGTTGGCAGTGCTGGGTTTAGGATTGGACTTGATCTTAGAGGTCTTTTCCAACCAAAATGATTCCATAATTATATGATTTCAGGATATTTCTCAAATTAGGCAATAATATTTTATCTCTGCACCTCTTCGTTTAAATATCTGGAATCCCTCCAACAGTGGTAGTATTTTTTTCACTGTCCAAATTATTACAGCTTGGGCTGCGTTTGATAATTTTGACAGAGCAGTATAGATAGTGCAGAAAGTAGCATATAAAAGGTACAACAGGTGTTTTAGATGAGAACAAAACCTAACTTACGCATGTGAGCAGCTTCACAGATCAGAAATATTATACTTCTTTTAAACTTCACTTTTCATAAAATTCTGTGAAACTATGCTTTTAGAGAATGATTAATTTTTAGATACACATTTGCAGTAAATCGTAACTTTCTCTACTGAATGACAACAATGTATTGCATTGCCGTTTGTGGGATCCCCAGGGCCCCAGTTTCGGCCATACCGTGAAGGGAAGCAGACACTCCTGCTGGGGCTGCACCACATAGAGGCTCAGCAGGGGCACACGGCAGGGCCCTGCCAAGCCACATGCCAAGCACAGCGTGTTTTCCAGAGCCTCAGAGAGCACAGAGCAAGTATTGGCCCAGGAAGGTGATGTGACATCCACAATGAGAATCCGCGATGGCTGCTGGCAGTGGGCTTTAGTAGCAGGAAAAGTTCTCCGTGTTTCTGAGAGTAATTTTCTGGAATTCATGGCTTCTGAACACAGGTATTACATCTCCAATTACCCATCTGCATCTGAATGGGAGAAATAAACAAAGAATGGCCATGAGTGAGACTCTCTCTTCCCATTCAATTTAAAGCAACCTGAGGCACAGCAGACAGTAATGACAGAAGCTCCTACATCTTTCTCCAAAGCAATCCCTGTCCATACTCTAGGAGAAACCCACACAAGACAAGAGAAAATGCATGTGGTCAGAAAACAAAATGCTTCACCTAAAGACCCGTGGCAGATACTCTTTTACAGGTGCAGCTGGAGCAGCTACAAATGTTGGCAGCACAGCCATATGTGAGCTGTGTGAGATGTCTCATGATCTCCTAGTGGGGCTCAGGTGCATCCGTGGCCAGCAGACAATGGAAGTTCAGAAGCTACTGGAAAGCAAGGCTGTGAAATCCTCCTCCTAATTTTGCAGTGACCAACAGGTTCTACCCAAACACCAAGGAGAACACAGTCCCTTCTCCTTCATACCCAGCAGTATAAGACAAGTAGCTGCTATATCCAAAATAGAACTGCATGATGCATCAAGAAAATATTGCATATACTTAAATATTACCATGTGGATGGGAGAACCAACTTTTATCCTTCAGATTGTCTAACACCTGGGATAAGCTCTCTGCACTGACAAAAGCTTTGATGAACACAGCACTGTCTCGTCCTGTTCAACAACACAGGAGCACTGCAAACCTTAAAATACCTGCAATGTCAGAAACTCCAACAGAAATTACTTCCAGCCAAGTACCACCTTTGATTCCCAGAGCTGGCTGGCGATGCTGGGAATGCTGTGCAGGGAGGTGGCTGTGCTTCATGTGTCCCAGAGCTGTGCCAAGTGACACAGAGGTTTGTTAGAACAGCTCAGGAATGCTGCCAGTGTCAGGTGACAGCTTGCACCAGGCAGGGAAGGAAAGATGAGGGCTCCCCAATTCTGTGTGGGAAGAGAGGCAAGGCCTCTTGTTGCAAGGCCCTGGGAGACCATGGATCCCTTTGGCACATGAACAGAGCATGTATTCAGGATACATTTCTCCCCCACCTCTCTTTGTTCATTTCCTTTCAAATATCCACCCTTGTGTCCATCAGCACCACTACGTATCATCTCTGCATGCACAAGGCTCAGCTGGTGCTTTGAGAGATCTCCCCACAGTCTTTCAGAAAATGTGAGCATTTCTGGTAAACAGTCACAGAGAAGCAGAGAGGAGCAAACAGGAGTGTGCTGTCAGGTCTTCTGCCTTGTGTACAAAACAGAGGAAACCAATCAGCCCCAAGCAAACACCTTGCAGTTTGTCTCAAAGGTGTAGACCCAAAGGATTGAGATGTGCTCATCCACAGACCTGGAATATGATGGTTGTTCCCCCACCCATCTCCCTTCAATATATACATCTTAAGCACAAGAGCCAGCGTTTTCCTGTTAATTTTTTTTCTTTGTGAACAAAGAGCCTTCATAAAATCTTCACTAAGTCTCTACAAAACATTCAAATGCTTTTGGTAAGGATATTGAAAATGCTTCAAAAATGTGCCTTGGTCTTGGTAATAACAGCACTGTGTAACCATACAAGTCTACCTGTGTCCAGAAAAGCGTTTTTATAATTGCATATACCTTCTCAATAGGAACTAGAATAAACTCTTTCTCCCTACAGCTATGTCAATTCTCAGCAGAACTGGTAAGTTTGATGCATTTTCTGTACTGGCTCTGGTCAGAACCTAGGCCAGTATGCATGCCTGTAATTTGTGTGGTATACTCAGCTCAGACAAATAGCTCTTTTATGTTCACCAAGGAGACAAGATACTGTATTTTCCACAGCCTCCAGCACTTTGGAGTAAGAATTGCTGTAAGTCTGGAAAAGAGCAAGAAATGCTTTTCTATTTGACTGAAGAAATACCAGAAAAAAATCCTGTATTTCTAGGATGCCTGTCAGTGAAGGCAAAACAGAGTGATCACAGCTTGAATTCCAAAACTGAGGCTAACACTTCAGAGCTGGTGAAAATGTTATACATATAGATCTAGATCATGGAGATACATGTACGTATCTTGCTTTGACTAGTCCTCTGATATAATTTCATTGTCAAATGAAAAATTGGCAGATACTACTTTAATTGGTGTCTTTTCTGGACCTTTAAAATTTGCAGGAGAGTTTACTAAGTTACATCACTGAATCTGGGAAAATACTTGTCTGTCTGAATTTTTTGTGATGAGGCTTCACACCACTGACCACTGCAAGCCCCCAGTGCTTTCTCAAACAAGGAAACAAAACCCATCCAGCAGTCAGAGTCTACAACAGTTGGGTGTTTGCTTTGCAGTGGGTTCAGAGAGAAAAATGAGCCTTGATGCTGAAGTAGACACAATTTTCCTAAACTTGAATGAATTCTCTCATTCTTGACACTTTACAGGACTATGCTTATTTTAAAATGCTTTTGTAAAATAGATCCCTCATCAGCTGTACTCTTTACCAGCTGAGTGAATTTCATTTCTTCATAATTGTCATGTCTTAATTAATCTCTGCTTAGCAACATTAATATGATTTATATGCAGCTCTCTGTACATTATTTGACATACAGTGTAAACTGCCCACCTCTATTACAGCCTCCTGTCACACTTGGCTCTGGTGAGGTTGGACAGCTGAAGAATTCTGTATAATAGTCTAACTGGTTGCTGTGGTAAAATGGCATTTAAGCAGTGAGTGAACCGAGAGAGGCTCCATCCTAAGGGATTACTCCACAATTCAGTGTGCACGAGTGAAAACTGTTAGTTCTGGCAGCTGCTATGACATTAACTTCTAGCTCAATAAAACAGAACTTACCAGCTGTCAGAGCTAACAGTGATGTACATTTTGCTCAATGCAAGAAGACACTTTGGAACTAGAAAAACAGGGACAGAAAGAAAACTTTATCATATTGAGTGCCTTGTGAATGCTGAGGACATTCTGCACTTGCGTATCATCCTATATGCTTAATTTGTTCCAGTTATACAAAACCATCAAATAATATCCAAGTCTAAGAAAGTAACACCAAAGCCACTGCTTAAAGAGTATTAAGGATAGCTGGTTTAAAAATGTGCCATTTTCTGAGTAAGCTTCAAGACCTAGGGACACATGAATATTCTCATGTGGAAAACAGATCAAGCTGCATAAATAAGTGGGTTTACTAGAGAATAAACCAGCAAGCAATTAAGAAGCCTGAGACATGGAATGGCTGTGCAGTGGTGATGGCCTCTGTTTTGCATCTTTTTGTCCACCTAGCCTAGAAAGGAAGGCATTTATTTAAAAAGGTGAGGATGAATAGAAGAATAAAAACAAAAAAAAAACCAACAAAAGAGTTAGTACAAAATCAAGCTACTGAAAACAAAATTATTCAAGATCCTATATAACAGAAGATATTATATGTTATTCTATACATCAGTGCCATAACCAATCATAACTAAATGGGCTTTAGGTTTGTGCTTTTATTGACATAAACCCACTAAATCTTCTTAAGAATAGTCACTTTATATTAGTGTTAAAATCACTCATTATAACCTTCACAGATTTTTTTTTCCTTAAAAGAAGTGGAACTATAACGTAAGGGGAGTTTAGAAAAAGGCATTTTCTAGTTCTGAAGCGGCAAGTTATGATGAAACCTTATCAAGCAGTGTGTGAACAGAGCAGCAGAGCAAGGACAAGCTGCCACATAATCCACACAGTGCCCAAGCGCTCCTATTGAACAACAGCCAGCTCATAAAACCCACCAGGAGCGCTCTGAGGAAAGCTGTGTTATCATGGGGGACTTGTGTTTGAGTGACAGACCGGAATTCTCAGAATTAAACTTTATAGGTACACTGTAATATCCTTTTGATGAGATTATGTGTACAGCTAATGAAGCCTCATGGGGCAGGCGTTCCATCTTGCCTGGCATCTTGATTAAGAAACTAGAATGACATGATGTCAAAACACACATTAACCTGATATAAACCTGCATAATTCATGAGCCCCAGCACATGCTGCACACATAGAATCACCACAGAGGCTGCTTTAATGGGCACATGGGAAATCCTGAGATATACCCACGTACTGGAGCAGAGTGGAATTGTCCTCCCGTTCATGTGTTTCGATGGCTCCTCTAACAGAATTTCTTCTATCCTGGATGTGACCTCTGAGTCTAAATTTTCAGTCTCACAGGTTTATATTCCCTGTACTTTTTTTAAAAAGCTTTAGATAGCAACACTCCCTCCCTTGTGAGCTCTGCGGCTGGATCCTCAGAGCAAGGAGGATACAGCACACAGCAGCCTGCTGCCCTTGTTTTCTGGCCCACAGAAAGCTTGCAAATCCCACCTGGAACACGAGGACTTGGCCACTGAGGTCTCTAAACTGGGCAGCCTCGACCACCACAAGCCAGCTCTGCTCCATGGCAGTGCTCGGGAAGGGCAGATACCCCTGCTCCGCTTTGACCAAGGCTGGTGCCCGCTGGAGAAGGACAGGTGGGGAACTGGGTGAGTCCCCTGCAGGTGGGCAGGGCAGGCGAAGCGGGTGAAACACTGCCCGCGTCAGTCCTCCTTCAGACACAAACTCGGAGTCCTGCTGCAGGGGATGGGCTGGGACACGGTGCCGGGCTGTACAGGGCTTGGGACAGCCGTGCTGGGCTGTACAGGGCTTGGGACAGCCGTGCTGGGCTGTACAGGGCTTGGGACAGCCGTGCTGGGCTGTACAGGGCGTGGGACAGCCGTGCTGGGCTGTACAGGGGCTGGGACAGCCGTGCTGGGCTGTACAGGGCTTGGGACAGCCGTGCTGGGCTGTACAGGGCTTGGGACAGCCGTGCTGGGCTGTACAGGGCGTGGGACAGCCGTGCTGGGCTGTACAGGGGCTGGGACAGCCGTGCTGGGCTGTACAGGGCTTGGGACAGCCGTGCTGGGCTGTACAGGGCTTGGGACAGCCGTGCTGG
>JAWMRA010000063.1:759065-798296 GCA_035584735.1 Pseudotriccus pelzelni
AAGTGTCCAAGGCCAGGTTGGACAGGGCTTGGAGCAACCTGGGCTGGTGGAAGGTGTCCCTGCCCATGGCAGAGGGTGGGATGAGATGATCTCTGAGGTCCTTTCCAACCCAAACCATCCTGTGACTCTGTGATACATATAAAATTAGCATTGCCTGAGACAGATCCATTTTCCAACTGTTTGTTTAACTTCACCAGTTTAACCTGCAATTTATACAGGGCAAGAGCTCAACCACCCTCCTTTATCCCCTGTAGCTGATGACGGTCCCAAGCCCTTTGTTTGCTCAGGGTCTTGCACACTCACTGAGCCCTGTGGGGACAAACACCGCCTGTATCAGACACTCTGAATGGACAGAGCTCATTGTACATGCACCAAACACTCAGGGACAGTTGGAGGAGCCTTGGGAAGGCACATCTGGAGACAGGGATGGGAATCAGAGGGTGGTTCTTGTGTGAAAGCACACACCTTCCTCTTCATGATGCTCGTCTCAGCAAGGGAGGGCTGTCCTTGCAAAGCTGAGTCCTTGGGCCCTGACAAAAGCTGGGGTCACTACCTGGGTGAGGAAAGACCTGGGAAGCACTTGAGAGAATGGTTTATCAGGACTTGGAGGGATTTCTTTCCCCAGCCTGCTCTCTTTCTGCTCCTTTGCTCCCCCTCCCCATTCCCTGCACGTTTCCCCCTCTGTGCTGGTGCCCACACACCTTTCACAGCACACACATTTCCCTGGCCCCCTCAGCTCCTTCCGGCTGGCACGTGGGGAACAAAGTGCTGCTCACCAGGCAGAGTTTCTGTGGCTTGGGGTTATGGTGATTAATGAATCCTTTTTTATTTTTGGAAGGTTGCAGCTGGTGGTTTTGAAACGACCGAGCTGCAACAGGGTAAGAAAGGGATGGAAGAAAGGGACAATCAGAGCAGGGCCTGAGCCTGCACTGGCTGCTAGGTTTTAAAACACATAAAAGTTTGGCTTATGTAAGAAGCCATCTGGTATTTAGGCCTAGTTGCAGTTTTGGCTCCGTGCATGTGCTCTGAGTGTGAATCAATGGAGCGGCTCCACAGGCACGTACTCTGCTGGCCTCTCTCACCAGGGCACTGCTGCAGAATGGCAGAACTGTGCACTTCACACCCTTCCTCCTCCTCTGGACAGCTCACAGTGGTCCTTGGGCTAAGGGAAAACATTCCTGCAGTTCTCCAAACCCACATTACAGAGATGTGCAAGACCCAAAGGTTGGTGAGTACACCCATATCTCAGGAACAGGGTGGAAGGTTGTGGAGTGTTAATAAAGAACAGAATGGCAGGAACTGGGGGTCTGTCTGCTCATCACATGGCACTGCAGGTGATGCCTGCACTGAGGTCACTGTACCTGAGCCAGAGTCATTCCCAGCAGGCAGAGAGGGAAGGGAAGAGTTTCTTGCTCCCATGGGTGAGAAACTGAAGCACAGAGAGGTGAAGTGCCTGATCTCATCCAGTGGCAGAACAGCTGACTGAACCAGTCTGAGACAAAGACTGGAGTGAATTAACCTCTCACAGATTTTTCTGACTCACCAGAAGTTAAAAACCCCAAAGCATCCCAATCCTGGGATTGCATCAGGGAGGGATCTTCCAGTGTGTGCTAAGGCCAAACACTGAGAACAGCCTGTGCCACTCCAGTGACTCATGTGCCAAAGGGCAAATTCCCATGGAAGCAGGTGCATCTGAGAGCTAAGGAATAAGCAGGAGGAGGAGGGGGTGAGGAAGATCAGCAGTTTTGTGTTTATCCCCACAGAACAAAGGGTATGGCAGTGGTCTGTAAGTACACTGAGAATGTAAGGTCAGGGAAGGGAAAGTGCTGCTGAGGCCAGTAATGCTGGCATGAGAAAGGTATGAATCAGGCATGAGCAAATGTCAGCCCAAAATCAGAAGAAAGTATCCAAACCTCAGAATGAAGAAGTTACAGAAGGCCTTTGCAGTGGGGAGCAGTGGGGGTGGAAAGAAAATCCACCTTCACAGAAACCTCGGAGATTTTGGGAAGGGAATGACAGTGCGTGGTCATGTCTGACAGCAGACATGGAGCCCAAGAACTGCTCCCACTCTGGAGTTCAAATTAAGTGCCATAACCTTTCTTCACTGCTCAGGAATTCTGAAGAAGACTCTCCTGTTACACAGACTCCTCAGCACAACAGAGCCCACGCTGGTCTCCAGGCACTGCTGGAGCACAAATAACTCATGACACCAAAGATCAGCCGTAATTACATCCTTCCTGAAGCGGAGATGACATATGGGAATACCAAAACCGAGGAGCAGGGAGCTAACTGCAAGCTTATTCCATCCATTAGTGACCACCCCGTGTTCTGTGAGGATGAGAACACGTCTGCTCTGGGATGCTGTGGTGCAACTCCGGAGGATTTATAGCAGGCAAGCTTGAACTTCAAGGCATTGCTTTCCCTTCCTGAAGGGAAGGAACCCCATCCCTTTGGGATGCCCTGTGGGACCCAGGAAAGGGGACAGAGACCGGTGTCACCTGTAGCACTGACAGGGTGTCCCAGGCAGGAGCGTGTTGGCACTCAGAGTTAAATGTGGATTTACACTTTTCCTACCAAAAAAAGGGTCATATGGGGCTGCATATTGAGTAACTGTTTTACACAGCCTTCCATAAAAATGTTCAGTTGTCTAAATAACTTCTAGATTAAATGGATTAGGCAGTGGTAGAATTGAGACTAAACTTGATTGTTCAAACCATTTGCTTACCGACTGCTTACAACTGCCATGCCCTTTTTATCCATCTTGGTGTTCCTCTGTCATTTAAACAGTGGTATGTTGCTGCTTCTCTGGGCAATGGGAGCTCAAGAAGCCTTTGGATGATCCTGTCAGGCATGTGGTGGCACTCTTGGATGGGCCTGTGCAGGGACAGGGATCAGACTCGATGATCCTTGGGGGTCCCTTCCAGCTCAGCACATTCTGTGAGTCTGTAAATCTGTAGAACTCTACCCACAACCCAGAAGACCCAGTCTCATTTTCAAGGAGAGGATGGAGGTGCTTTTCAGAAGAAAACGACTAGGAGGTACCACAGCAAAATGCTGTTCTACATCTTCCTCTGTTAAAATTTCTCTGGGTAAGCAGCCCTGGCTGCTTTGGAGTCTGGACCTGTCCCTGCTCCCTCCTCCGCTCTCTGCAGGACAAAAAGGTGTCCTGGGGGTTGTGCAGAGGGGCTGGAGGAGCAGCAGGAGCCGGGCTGGCCCCGGGCCATGGCAGCGGCAGCTCCGGCTCCCTCCGGCTTTCAAGAGACGGCTCGGATTGCAAGCGCCGTCTGAATTCACCCGCGCTGGGGTAAAACACACACACCCCCCATTTCCACGCACACTGGCCTGGCAGAAAAGGGATTCAGGAGAAATAGATGCAGCTGAAAGCACTCCAGACCCTGAGAAGAGACTTCGCTTTGCTCTGTGCATCAGTTTCTCCTTTAAGGTCATTCTTTCTCCTGCCTGTTACAAACAATTCTTGCAATATTTGCAGGATGATACTGCCAGTTCTTGCCTAACAGTGCTTGCTTTAAAGCCTGGTGGGTTCTGAAGAAGTCAGATGTATTAGTTTAGAAATATCAGCAGAATATAAATATTTGTGCTGTGGAAAGATATACATGTGCATATTAGATCTAATTAAGGAAGGCTGCTACGACTCATGGCTGGTGAATTCTGTGAGCAAGTCTGGGTTCAGGAGTGGCAGCAGCAGCAAAATTATCCCTGATGGAGCAAACTGTGCCTGGAGGAGCACGAGGGATCTGGATCCTCAGTGTGCCTCAAACACAGCCCAGCAACTGGGATATCTGCTCACAATAACTTCCAGTCTTTTGGGATCGATTTTCAGGTGATCTGTCCCCTCCTGAGCTTGTACCTGTATCAGTAATTTCTGGCTCTAGGAATTATTCTTCTGTGCATCAGTGGTAAAACCATGAGAAGTATTCCAAGTCCACCCTCTGCCACCAATCCTAGGCCAGTTCTAATTCCAGAGACCTGTGAACAGACTCTTTACATCTCTGGTGGTGACTTGCTGAGTGACCAGATGCTTCCTGCATTTCATCTCCTCCTTGTTTTCTTCCTTTGCCTGCTCAGATTTTGGGCTCTTTTTCCATGTACGTGCCACGCTCCTCTTGGTGGAGCCTCTGGGGACAACTCCCATAATACAAGGAATTAATCACCCCAGTCACGACTTCTGGTTCTAATCAGGAGTCAGTCCTGAAGGCTGATCTGCAACACGACCCTCATGGACAAATCCTCTGAGTTTAACAGGGATTAAATCCATGGAATTTTGATGGAAATTGAATTAGAAATAGAATAGAAATTGTTCCATAAGCAGAACACAGCAGAAAAGGCAAAACTTCCTCAATTTTCCCCGGGATTTTACAGAAGGGAGATAATTTTCTGATGCTTTTTGCTGGACAATCCAACATCATTTGATTAAAAATGACATTTTTGAATGCAAAGGCTCGGGATTTTGTATTACACAAGAAAACCTCAAATCATTTCACTGAAACCTGCAGAAAGGCAGTTCTGTAGCGAGGCAGTGATGGTTATTCTTCTCCTTGCTTAAAGTAGCACAGCTCCTGCTCTTCCCTGAGGCCTGGGCAAGCAGGATTCCCTGGAAGCTCTGGCTGCTGGTTAAGGGATGTGCTGCAGGAATCCCCTGCTGCCTCAGCTGGGTGGAACCACCGTGGCCACCCCTGCTCACACCCCAAGGCACGTGTGGGACACAGGCCAAGGCAGGATCTTTCATCCTCTTCCATATCCCACCATTCCTGAGTGCTGATGGTTTGGATAAATGAACCTTGGGCAGAAGGCACCTCCTGTGGGCAGGCTGAGCTTGCACATTCCCTTTGCCTCCAAGCAGGGATGGCTGCACAGCTCAGGGTCCCTCCTGCTTCCTAAGCCTGCTCAGCCCTGGCGGTTTGGACAAAGGGATGAACTCTGAGCATGAACTAATTACACTGATTGCAGCAGGAATCTGCAGATATCCAGGGTATATCCCTCAGAATCAGGCCCACGTTTGCCCTGAACTCTGCACTAACCCCGCACTTGCCTGGTCGGTTTTAGTTGTGACTGGAAGGACTTTCACAGGAATCTACTCAGTCCTGATCCAAGAACAAGAAGACAAGTGATTCTTGTCATTCAAGTGAACAAAAACTTGTGATTCCTATAAAGAAAGAGCATCAGCTCTGACCTGCTGAGGTTATAAAGGGATGGTGGATCTCGGTATGTCTGTCAGCTGGGGAAAAGGACTGTCCCAAGGGAGACAGGATTGTTCCTGCATGGCAGAGTTTGGATCTTGCATCCATAGCACGTTCCTGGTGTGAACGGCAGGACTGACAAGGAACTGCAGGCCATGACAGCTGAGGGAAAAACAGATGTGAGAAGAGGGTAATTGCCACTCAGTGTGGTGGTTTGCAAACAATTCCTGTTTAAATATACAGGGCTGCCAGTTTCCAGGGTGTACCAGGGCACTGCCTTGGGTGGCTGTGACCATTTTGGGCAGCATTTCTGCCACTGGCCTCCTTATTTCAGGATACAAAGTCCCAGCCCCAGGGTCAAAACCCAAAGTTCACCCAGAACAAACCTGTGCAGATCAATGAGACCTCAACACCTGATATTTGCTTTAACAAACCCCATATTTCTACTGACACATGGAGTCTTGGGGGGAAAGATTTTCCCTTTCTGCTTTACTTTGGTAGCCAAGAGCTACCAGCAGCTGCCAAGGGTGGCTGCTCACTGCTCTGGAAGTGGTTTCATTTCAACACTGCCCCTCTGCAGCTGTTGCAGTGCAAAGCTCAAGCAGAGATGAAGAGGGCACTGTCACTCCAGGCAGCCCAACCGGGCAGGGGGAAAAAAACACCACAAGGCAAATGTTCGATGCTCAACATTGTCTGGAGTCCCAGGGAGATTTGGAACAGGAGCAGCGGAGGAGTTACAGTTTCCTTTGTTCTGTTGAAAGGAAAAAGGAAACACATCAGGAAACCAGACTGTGGAGCACAGGAAGTCTCACTTTGGCTGATAAAAAGGAACCGATGTGAGGTTGGTTCAGATGCAGTTATAAGTCAATCAAGCTTGGAGCAACAAGAAGAGTTATTCAGAAGAAACCAGAGAGCCAAATTCTGTCTTTAGCTGCAAAAAGAGTATTTTAACCTGTCCTAATCTTGTCCTTATCGACTTTCTTTTTTGAAAGAAAAAGCTGCTATAAAAACCATTCAAATAAGAATTTTCTCATCACACAGAAATCGGTTTCCTGAACTCACCACACCTTCCCCTGACCCCACCAAACCTGACTCCAGTTTCTTCTTTTCACTCATCTCCCAACCTAAAAAACTGTATTCTTGCTGATTTATCTCTTCCCCTCAGATCAAAACCAGCATTATTAAGAAGGGCAGGGTTTTTTTGCTGAATGAGAAATCAGCAAATGACTAATTAAAGCTTTGCTGCCCGTTATGGGATTTTCTCTCCATCCCTTGATTGACAAGTGGGGGCCAGAATAACGTTCAGTTCCTGGGTGTGCAGCTTTGTCAGCCTGGGGAGGGACCATTTATAAGGGTTCTTTAGTTGTTTCTTAGTCCTTCACAGCTCTGGCTGAGCTCTCAGTCTGTGCTGGAACAAGATACATGCAAATAAATCAACAAGCTTAAGTGTGTCCCTGACATTTACTACAGGAGCCTCTGGGGAGCTGCGTTTCTTACTGAATTTTAGGGAAAAAGTCAGGAAAAGAAAGAATGGTTGATTCACCTGAAGAGGGTCATTTTCTTTCCAGCATCAGACTGATGGTGAAGAGAAGCAAAGGCTGAGATTTTGCACAATGTCTGTGGGGTTTCACCTTCCTTTCCCATCTCTTTCCAGGGAGAACTGTGCGCTCAGAGCCCCTTGGGCAGTTTGCCTGTGTTAATCAGCACGTTCGTGAACAGAACCAGGACACTTAGTCAGACACCCAGGACGCAGCCTGGCTTCCAGAGGGAACAGCTACCCTTGGCAACTGAGTTACAGGCCGTTTCAAATTGAACTGTTTTCTTAATTGGACAAACCTCACAGAATCCCAGAGTAGCCTGAGCTGGGAGGGACCCAGAAGGATCCCCAAGTCCAGCTCCTGCCTCTGCAGAGGACACCTCAACAACCCCACCTTCCACCCCCCTATTTTAGGGGCTCTGGCTTTAGAACATGGAAGCAAAGCAGAAATAGACACAATTAAGAGTCTCTGGTGTCAAACACTGATGGTCCTTGTTGCCAAATTGTGCCTTTGGTGCTCTTTGGAGGAGCAGAAGGTTGGTCAGGAGATACTGAAGTGCCTTTAAGACCAACGTACACCCCTTTTGTTCGGGGCTCTGCCTCAGAGCTGAAGGAAAAGCTTCTGGTAGCAGAGGTGGGGGAGGAGGGAGGGAACGTTTGTGGCTTTACTACAAGAGACAGGTTTCTCGATGGGTGTTACTGGCTGCAGATATGCATCAGTAATTATGTGGCCTGTGTAATGAGAGGAAGAGAGAAAACAAGCAGCAAATGCATTCACCTTCTGCAGGCTTTGATATTTGGAGCTCAGCAGGGGAGATCAGCCCTTGCCCTGTGACACACTGGCTGTTTGTGCAGTTTAGGGCACCCTGACTGCCGAGGGTCTGCAGTGACACAACCCCCAGCTCACCAAAGCCTTGGGTCCACCAGCAGGCAAACGCTTCCCAGAAGGAGGCAGAAAACATTTGTGGGCTGATATTTCGGTCTGTATTTCCAAACAAGCTGTAAATGCGCTCTCCCAGCCTCATCCAAAATCCTTGGCTTGCTCAGAAAGTGTTCTGAGGTGTCACCCAGGGCCGTGTGGCACAGCTCTGTGTCCCTGCAGGCAGCTCTTTTTACCTGCCAGTGTGCATTGGGCACTTGTGTTCACGTGCAGGAGAGCAAAAGAGAGGCACAGACCCTACTGTTCGACTCAGGAAGGGAAGATCTGAAGAGAATTTTACCTTTTGGAGGTGAATTGGCTTCAAGCCAACTTGTAGAGCTGAGCTTAACATATTAGACCTGCCTCTTCTAGGTGAGCATTGACACCAAGCTCCTGCAGCTTTAGATGTTTAGCAAAGCCACCAATATCCGGAAATCTGATGTTAAGGCTCCCTTGGCTCCTGTAAATTGCACTGAGGTGGGACATGGAGGTTGGACATTCATATGTTCTAGAGCTACTCCTTCGGAGCAGATGGGAGCTGAAAGCCTTCTGTAAGTCCAGGAAGGAGAGGGCTGAAGGAAATAAACTCTGCTTCCTGCAAAAATGGCTATAAATGCCCTTCCCCCAGCATATCTCACCTTCTTAGGGTGTCACCTAAGTCCTCACTTGGAGCTGCAACCCTCCCATTTGCTGCTCTTGATTGTAATACTGCAATAAATAACACACCAGCAAAACTCTTCTTAGAAGAGATGCTGCAAGGGCTGACAGAAGCTGGGTCCTTCTCCCAGGAATATCACAGAATTCAAATTAATAACTACAATAAAAGCACCAAATCCTCAAGACATGCATTGCTACTACTCAAAGTGACCACATCCTGTTCAGGTAAAATCCAAGTGGTGCAGAGAAACTATACAGGGCTCTCAGCACCTCCGAGTGAAACCCCAGGGACCTAAAATCTAAGCAGTGGCACTGTTTTGTTGTGTATTAGGTTTGCTTCAGACTAACCATCCTTCTCTTAGCAGGAAAAATTATGCCCCAGGCTTGGAAAAGGCTTTCCCAGTGTTCACTTGCAAGTGGGAGTCAACACTGGGCACTTGGAGTGTCAGTGGGACAATGTGATTTAAGCTGAGGCTGAGACAGAAGATGTGCATTTGCACAAGAGATCTTGGGGGGGGAAATGAAGCAGCATCGTCAAAATATCCCAATTAGAAAACATTTCTAACGGGTTTTTGCTGTTGTGTGTCATTATATGTTATAAATGGGTCCTGAAGGGGGGCCAGGGTCTGAGGGAACATCGTCATTTATGCCTTGGAAATTCCAGATGATTTTATTCCAAACTGCTTTTGAGGGGCAGCAACGTGGGAAGTTGCCGTGCCTCAAATCTTTGTGATTTATTGGTCATTTTCTCAATCTGCAGTTTGGGAGTCTGGGCCTGGGAGTCAATGCCCTTCTGCCAGGAAGGGTCACCCCTCGGGGGGCCAAAGCCAGGGCGACCTCAAAGGGCCAAACAGGCATTTAAACTTGCCCAGAAGGGAAACACGTTCTTAGTCTGAGATCCTCGAGGCCAAGACCCAGGGCGACAGCGAACGCCCACAGTCCACAAACGACTAGAAGCAGTGATTGCTCTGGCAAGCCTACCCCGCCCTTTGCTATGGCAACACCAACACACAAGTCCTCTTCTCCTGGAGGGACACAGCTCTGGTTGTCACCTCCTTGGATAAGGCAAAGCTCCCACTGGACGTCCCTCAGGTGGCCTCTCTTATGGCCAGAGCACAAGAATAAACATGTTTGCACAGAACGAAGGCACCAGCTACACAAAATGTGCTTTTTTCTCATTAACAGTCAGGCTTTAGCAAGTGTATTTGCTTTAATTATTCTCCCCACGTAAAGTGGAAGTGAAACAATCAAACCAGTTTGAAACCACCCCATTTGTTATTGTGAGGAAGTCCGTGCACGGGCAGCTTGCTGCTGATGGGATGGACCCTTTTTTTGAATTAATTTGAGGCAACAAAACCAAACACAAAGTAAATTAATCAAAACTGGGGTGTTAACCCCCAGAACACGGCATGTGGAATACCTAGGGCTGTACAATAAAAACCTTATCAACCATTTATAATTAGTGCAAACACAGATGTCGGGAGTTGTCCTGAGCTGGTTCCATATTATATGTTTAAATCCATGAGGTTTGGGTTAGAAACTCTGAAAACAACTTTAACACACACCTGTGTGCCATGTGCACAGAGGGTGCAGGTGTAGGCCAGGATAACCCTGAGCACATCTATCCTCTCACCATGCCCTGTTTCCCCAGGAGCCTTTAGGAGTGCCCGAGGTTCCAGTCGATTTACCCCTTCACTGCAAAGCTCCCCTGCAGCTGGGCAGGGCTGCAGCCAAATTATCCCATCAAAACTCTTTCTGAATGGCACAGAAAGACTGAGAGAAAAGTACAAGCCCAACATTAGAGGTTGCAGGGCAAAGGGAGAGATTTTCATAGCAGAGTCAACCCAAACTCCTGCACCTGCCAAGTGTGCAGTTAAAAGCTTTTGGCTCAATTAAAACAATTAGTCCGTGGAATAGTTTTGCATAAACTCAAAAAAAAAAAAAAAAAACAGTCACTTGCCAAGTTTAAGTTGCTCAAGAAGAAAGTCATCTGGAATACATAGCCCTCTCCCAAATGGAGCCCTTCTCCCCTGCACTGACAGGAATATTTCTGAGCTCAGGGAGAGAAGTGTTTCTTACCCGCCCCGGAACTCAGATTTCATCTGCTCCCTCCCCTGTTCTTGCTGTAGATGATGAAAGAGCTTTTTGCTGTGTTTTTCTTGCTCTCCAGTCCCTTCCATGCATCTTTCTGCCATATTTTTCCCTACACAAACTCAGCTCTGAGATAAATCAATGTGTACAGCAAGGGGAGAGCAGAACTAAGGCTCGATTGCTTTGAAATCGCTTTCCTCTGCTGTGGGCAGGTTTGCTTTGCTGTGCCCCAGAAATCCGAGGGTCTTCCCTGCAGCACAGGTTATGTGGAGAGCTCAGCACATCCGAAACATTGCAGCATCTCAAGCCACGTCCTCTCCTGCTGCCCTTCACCTGAGACAAGCCAGGCAAGGTGGCCCAACCTTTCCCTTCTCTGTGGCAAATCCGTCACCACATGGGGTTAATATTCCTCGGAACCCACTTTTTAGGAAAACTTGCAAGAGATCTCAGATGATCCCA
Source organism: Pseudotriccus pelzelni (assembly GCA_035584735.1). NCBI lineage: Eukaryota > Metazoa > Chordata > Aves > Passeriformes > Tyrannidae > Pseudotriccus > Pseudotriccus pelzelni. The sequence goes on from JAWMRA010000063.1 coordinate 769,927, forward strand.
GAGGCCTTCCAGAGCCCTGACCTCAGTGCATGGTGCAGGAAAAGGGGAAATTATCAGAGGTGGCAAACAGGACATGGGGAACCTGCAGCAACTTGGAACAGCTCAGTAAGTGAGCCCAGGAGGAGATCCGGCTTCTCTGGATCCCGTTTGTCTCAGCAATCAGCCAGGTCATTTCTGGACTAGAAGAGGAGCAGGACAACGGCAGAGCAGGCAGTGGGCAGGGCCGGGAGCCGGGGCAGTGACCTGGGATGCGTTGAGTGAGTTCCTCCTTCGGCCACAGCCTCCCAACGTGACTGTAAGAGGAGCTGCGAAGTGTCGCAGTTCCTCATCCCCGAACCGCAGGGGCTGCGGGCGACCAACAGCTCCGTGCAACACGGGGTGCTGAGACGGGAGCAGCTCCCCGGGTGATGGGAATACTCAGCTCCGTTCAGGGCTCATGGCCTGGGCAGGAAAGCAGGTCCGTGTGTGCACCGCAGCAAATCTGCAGATGGGAGATTTCTGCACTTTCACTGCACAATATTTTGGGCTCCGCAAATCAAAGGGGGTTGTGGTGCACGAAACGGATCCTGAATGAGGCCCAGGTTACTTTTGCTACGGATCTGAGGAGGTGGAGGGGAAAACCTGTCTTATTCCTGCCATACCTCCCAAATTTTGTGCTTTCAACGCTCATGCTTTCTCCCTTCCTTTCCAACATCCACCCTTTCATTCCCTCTCTCTTTCCTCTTTCCATTTTCTCTTCCTGCCCATCTCCTTCCCTCCCCCTTCTTTTGAGACCCTTCCAAACCGTGCACTTGTCACAAGCTGCAATCTAAGGGAGAAAGTTTCAGTTCCTGCCAGTTTGCAGCATTTTTTCTACCCAGGTCAGCAAAAGAAAAAGAAAAAAAAAAAAAAAAAAGAAGAGGCAAAAAAATACCAAAAAAAAAAAAAAGACACACCAAAAAAGAGCACTTTTAAGACGAAATGACACCCCACCCATGCGATAGGCATCTTCTTTCGAAATCCTCCAACACAAACACACCCACAGCGTCTCTTGCTTCAAGGCTCCTCTGTTCAAACTGCTTCTGTTCTCCAGCGCTCCCTCAAGAAAAGCCCGTAAGAATTGCAGCAGCGTCCCCCAAAGCCAGGAAGCCCCCCCTGTGCTGCCTGGACTTTGAGAAGCATCTCAAGGGGCTTGGAAAGATTTGGTTTATCTTTCCAGAGGCTGGAGGACCGGCCGGTGGGATTCGGGGGCTGAAGGAGGGGAAACCGCTCTCCAAGCCCCGGCAGCGTCCCCGGTTGCTCAAGGCCACCAGAGGTTGGTTATGTTGGTGGTTTATTTGCCACACACTCAGCTTCCCTTTCCCGCTGCCTCTCCCCAAGCCGGGGGATGTTTCCCTTCCAATTCCCCGCCAAAAATCCAACAACAACAACAACAAAAACGACTGCTGGAGCAAAGGCAGGGGCGACCACCGGAGCCAGCTGAGCCTTCCCGTCAGGGCCGGGGGCACATCGGAGCAGCTCCGAGCCCCGGGGCAGGAGCTGTCACTGCCCTCCCGGAGCCGGGCACGTCCCCGGGGTCCCTCCTCGCCCCCCTGAGCGGGGCCGAGCGGCTGCGAAACCCCCGAGCGCTGGGCAGAGCCCCGGGACGCGGCGGCGGCCGACGAGGAGGAGGAGGAGAAGAAGAGTCCGGCCGGAGCCGGCCCCAGCCCCGCGCCCCTTCCCGGCGCCCCCCCCACCCCGGCTGCAGGAGACCCCCAGGTCGTCCTGCCCCCCTTACCTTAATAGTGCCGTCCATCTAGAATAACTTCCAGCCGGGACCAGCAATATTCCACACATTGACCCGGTTTAGCCTGCGACCGACGCCTCCTGAAGTTTTTTATCCTTCTCCCTCTTTTCGCTCTTCTCTCTGCCCTTCCAGCGGGTTTGCTGCTCTCTCCGTACCCCCTCTCCCCCTCTCTCCCTCCCTTCCTCCCTCTCTCTCTGTCTCTCTCTTTTTTTAACTTTGGTTGTTGCAGCAGAGCGAAAAAGAGACAGTTAACCGGATGAAACGTTTTTTTCTGCTAATTTTGGGAAGTGAAGTCACTCGAGGAGGAAACTTTCGTCTCTTCGCTGGTCCTGCCTTCTTGTTGAAAATATATATATTTTACATACAGGATATTTGCTCCATTTAGATAAGAAGGGGCAGAACAATGGGTACCTCTGTCACAGCTCTTGTTTGTCGCTGGGGAGGCCAGTCCAGCGCAGCCCTTGCCTTGCACCCCAGCCCGTCTTAGCCAGCGCCGTGTGTCATCCCACAGTTTAGTTTAACGTGGGGTTTTGCCTTTTTTTTTTTTCTTTTTGGCTGGAGCAGCCTCAGCCTGACTCACTGAATTTCCGTCTCTTCCCACAGATTTTTTTATTAATGCGTTTTCCAGTCACCGGCAAAAATTAAGGGGAGAAAACCGTAAATACGATTCGGTCGCGGGGGGCAGGGGGAGAAAAGAAAGGAAAGAAACGTATTTAAAGCACCCTTCGCTCCCCCTCCTTCACGCCTCCCAGCAAGGAGCGTGAGACGAGGGTCCGGTCCCTGCCAGAAATGAGCGGTAAGTGCAATAATGTAAGACAGACAGACGACTCCAGCAATTAAAGCCAGGCTGGGAGAGGGGCTGCGGGGAACCGGAGGCTTTTTGCCACTTTCGCCCCTTCCCCTCACTCCCACTCGTCTCGAGGGGTGGGATGGCGGGCTCTGAGGGGGATCCACTGGGATGGATGGGTGTCCACCCATCTCTTTCAGGGGCTGGGAATCCTTTCCCGCTCACAGCGCCGTTACAACCGCACTCAAACGAGAGGAGGGAAACCCGCTTTACAAGCTAAAAATTACAACAATTCGCAGTGATTGTCGGATCAGCTGAAATTTCCCTTCCCATGCCGCGTCCTAACGGGCACCGCACACACACAAAAAAACCCCCTCATCCACCAGTCTTTAAATCTCATTTTGGACCTGGCGAGCCCCTGGCGTGCAATTCGCCTTTCATTCAAACGGCAGCGATCAGCAGAGAAGAAAAACGCGCTTTTCCTTTTTCCGGGAAAAGCTGCAACCTTTCCAAAGGAGCCGAGGGAAGGAGACAATACCCGCCTGTGCGGCTCCCCCACTCCCCCCTCCCTCGCAAAAACAAGCAGCAGCGGAACACATCATGCAACACTCGGGGCTCCTTTCTGCCCCACTTCTGCAAACGCCGCCGAGGGAAAGAGCAGAGGGGGGAATAAAAGGAAGGGAAGCCAAGAAAGAAAAGTGTCAGGGCAGGAGGACTCTCCTGCACGTCGGGTCTCTCGCTGCGAAGGATGGATTACCTTGTCCAGTGCCTGTTGTGTCCGGGCTTTTTGTTTCCCCCCGTCTTTAGTCCAACCACAGGGATGGGGGCTGGGGGTTGGGGGAAATCAAAATGATATCCAAAGTTATCCTGCACCCGCCCTTTCCAGAGGGGAAATGCAATAATGCCACTAGTGTTTCTACTCGGCTGCGGCAGAGATGCCTTATTAATACTTTATTTCTGCGAGCCCGAAGTTGGCAGGAGAGAGCTGCAGATCCCCCTTGCCCCTCCCTCCCCTCCCTCCCCCTCCTCCGAAATTAGCCTCATCAATTCAGCTACAATTTGGGAGTTCACATGCAGACACGGGGCTGAACGTGACCAGACCTGGAGGTTTTGGGCTCGCTGCTTGCCAGCGATTGAGGCCGCCCGCAGGCGGGAGGTGAAGAGGGGGGAGTGGAGGGACAGCCCGGCCGCCTCCCCTCTCCCCACACCCCCGGCCCCCCCCCGTCTGCTCCACAATCCAGGGGTCTGCGCCGGGGTCCCCGGAGAGCTGCACATCTGGATGCTGCTAGCGGGGTCAGGTCCCCCCTTGCCTAGGGCCACAAGAACTGGAGTTCAATTAAAAGAGATCACGGTTAACCCTTTGTTTCCCTCATCGCTCTTGCCTTTTCCCCGTCCCGTCTCCCCCTCCCCGGCAATGTCCTCTGCCCGCTCCCCCCTCGGCATGACCACATGGCAAGAGGCTGCAGCGACCAGAAAAGCGGGAGGTTAAAGGGAAGAGTGAAACGCATGCTTTCAAACCCCAAATGGTTTCCTCTCTAGACAACGCTCCCCACCGGCCCCGAAAAGCAACGAGGGTGGGGGGTGAGGGAGAGGACAGGCTGAGGATCTGAACCGCGAAAGGAAGGGGAATAAAATCCCGTGGTAAGAGCCTCTGTCACCCACGGACCCCACAGGGCACTTCGGGTTTAGGTTGCGGGACCGACAGTGGGGAGAAACCACCTGAAAACGTGCCCAGTTGGCGGGAGAGGAGCCCAACCCTCCCCAGACAGCCTTTGGTCAGCGCCGGGAGAAGGGACAAACAAACCCGGCCCCCGCCGCGCATCCCCAGCGCTGCCAAGGCGGGGAGGTGCCAAACAGACCCCCCTCCTTCCCACCTGGAGATATTTTAGGAACCCAGTTCTGCGTTTTGTGGCCAGACGGGCACCGTGACCCTCAGGGGCTTATTTTGCATGTCTGGGGATGGCTCCAAGCGGATCCAGGTCGGGTCTCTTGTTAGATCGGGTCCGGCAGGGATGTTCCTGCCTTACCTCTTGGGTTTGGGCTAAAACGGCATTTGTGAAAATCCAAGAGATAAAATAACGAGCGAAGCTGTCAAACGCTGTCGCAGACAAGCCGAACAGTCTATTCTTTTCCTCCCAAATAACGTAGCAATGGAAGCTTTGCTTCATTGGGGTTTTGTTTGTTTTTTCCTCCCTCCTTCCCCCCCCCCCAAAAACCCACCCCTGAAGTTACCTCAAACTCTTTGAATAAAGCTGGAATATTCATAACCTCCGTGCGCCAAAGCTCTGAATCATCCCAGGTGATTGTGCGGTGACTTTGGGTATTTTTCGGTTATTTAATTGAGTATTTAAACTGTGTTTAAGTGAGAAGGGAGCAAAGCACGGCAGAGAAAGCCGCGCACGGGGCTGAGCAATGTGCGCAACTTTTAATCTGTTGCTCGACGTTTGGATGCACATGTACATACAGCAAAGGAATTATCATCTGTTTAATGTGGTTACCACCAGACATCTGGAAAATCATTTGATCTTGGCAACCACGGAAGATTTCAAATGCTTACGCTGGGACAGGCTGGTAGAAATCAGTTACTCCTCAATTATTGGGAGTATGATTTTTTTCCTTTCACCGCGCTTAGGAATGAAACGAAATTCTCGAGGTTTTAATTAGTTCAATATTGATCTCAAGCGCTTGGCATGTCCTCACCTCCTCTCCTCGTCTTTATTACTGGGTTACACCGGCTGCAGCCTCACCCGGAGAAGGTGAAAACGCCGATTTTGGTTGATCCGACCGAAATGAATGAGGACACTCTGGGGGGATTGGGCCCGTCACTGATTCGCGTGCAGTATCAAAGGAATGAACCCCTCGATGTAGTTCCATGCCGAGAACTACAGGGCTTCGCGGGACTGCAGAACCCGAAAGATACGGATTTTCTGCCTGGAATTCCCACGGGAGTAGCTGGCATCACTTGGCAATTAAAACCGTCGAGTTATGCCATAGGAATAAACATCATGGAAACCTTCCCGAGCCTCAGTCTCGGGTTAGAAATAGGATTTTCGGAGGATGACAGAGGGGATTTGGCTTCTATTACCCCATCTGACCCCAACAGCATCAGCTGAGCTCTGCTTCACTCCAGCCTGAGATCGCTGTGAACTCACGTGGTGAACAGGGGAGGGGAGCCCCCAAAAACCCGGCAGCCACGCCCTGGCTTTGTCGCTAGAAAGTGGCTCATTTTCCATTAACTGAGACAAAGTGTCCTCTGTGTTGTAACCAGCTTCTCTACACGCGTACCTTGTGCTATATATTTTATATATATATATATTATACCTTGTACTAGCGATATATGTTCCTATATATTCCTTTCTCTATGAACACGTTTCACAACGCTTCCCATCACTCTGTACTTGCAGAAGGCCAGGGTTTATCCCACTCCAGCCTTTACCAGAGGGGGAAATCTCCACCAGCCTCAGCGAACTCTTGGAATCTCTGGGTCTGACTTGCCTCTGGCACCGATTCCGTTGCCGAATGAAAAACGCTACGCGTTGTGTTTATTTTCTAAACCCACCACGTTATAAGCAAAAAGCCCAATCTGCAGCCCTGGGATTTGATCCCCAGAAACGAATCCCAATTCTAAACTAAACTAATTGGGCAAAGCTCTGCTTTTTAGCTCCAGCAATAAAAAGGAATCAGTGGAGTGTTCCAGGCCCTCAGCTGAAGGATCGGGTCCCTCCTCCCTGCAGGAGCAGCCCGTGAGATTTGGGAGCTTGAAGCCGGAAAGTTATTCCCTGCTAATCGGTGCTCAGTAAAGCATAATGTCTTAAAAGCGGTGTGGAGAAGATGCAGTAGCTTTGAAGCTGCATCGCAATTAGGCGGAGAGCGGGGTGAGCAGCGTCCTGGCTGCTTTTATTTGAGCTCCATGTCCCAATAAAACCACCCCCGCCCTCCCTTCCTCCCCCATCCCGCAATTATTGGAAAGCTAAGGCACACAAAACCCAAAAACACTGAAGGCCAGAAAAACAGACTGCAGTGCACTAGCTCCAAACGTCTGGCCCCTCGCTTGAGGCCATAATTAATTTGAGATTTATTTTTATTGGAGAACCCAGTCTCGTCTGACCTTAGCCAAACAAGGCTTCAGCGAGACCCTTGATGCGCTTGAATGGAACAGAATATTTCTCTCTAACTTCTCTTCAGGCGTCCGTGCCTGCTTTGAATTTGTTCCTCAGACTTCATATATTTGGAGATTTACAGGAAAGATTTAAAGCATTTTTCCCTTTAGCATTTACTCTCTTTTTTTCTTCCCTTTTCGCTCCCCTTTCCCTCCACACCTCCTCTCCTTCTAAACATACGAGCATAGGAAAGGCTGGGATACGAAATTCCCTGGATCCAGCATGTTGGAGGGGGGCGTTTTTCTGTAAATTGTGAAAGAATGGAGCCATTAGAAGGTCGCAGAGCTGGGAAGGGGGTTGGTGGCCGCTCCCTAAAAGGGAGGGTCACTGGAAAAGCTCGTCCCTTGTGCCCGAGGGTCTGGTTTATTTTAGAAAACTCCAACACGCCACATTTCCAAGAGACAAACAGCTTCTCTCCCACCTCCTCGACCTAAATTCAAACCGTGTCTTGAAGGTAAAGCGGAAAGGGAACAATAAGAACAGCTCTTCCCCACGCAGCTCTGGGGCTGAGCCCGGAGAAAAGTCAGGACACCGGGAAGTGGGAAGGGATCTTTCTTCGTAGTATAGCGAGGTAGGTGCAAACAAGGACCGAATCCTAAAGCACCAACTTGTCACAAGGCATTAATCAACGACTCGCTAAAGTCTGACCATTTAACAGCGTTTCTGCCCGAAGAAATGAGCGTCCAAAAGAGAACGGCTCGGTGTCTACGTAATTAATCACCACGAGGTGTGAGAACGACGTGGGAGTTCACAGCAGCTTCTGCCGACAAAGCTACTGCCGTTCCCCCCTTCCCTGGAGGTGCCTGGACCCGCCGTCCCGAGCCCAGGCGGGATGAACTGAAACCCCGCGGGACGCCAGGAATGGGGGGCGGGAGTGTGGGGGAAAATAAAAAGGAAAAAGAAGAGGCAGGAACGGATAAAGCGCTGGAGGATACGCTCAGTAGGAACATCACTACCCGAAAAAACAGTCCATGAAGGCTCCGATTTTCCCTTTCCTGCCAGGTTCTCCAGCTGCCCAGGTTTCCTCCTGCTCCACCCGCGCATCCCTGAGCACCTGCGGGCCGAGCCCGCACAGCTCCCTCCTCGCTCGGCTTCTCAGCATCGTCCCCGCTGCGAAACAAATGAAATCCCAAGATATCCCTTCCCTGCAACCTGTCCCCGAGCAGCCTGTGCTCCTGTTCGGCGGGAGGGAGGACGTGTCCGTGCCGGGCTTTGGCAGTGCCCTTCGCGTCGCCCGCTCCAAAGAAAACCTCCCTGTTTTGTCCTTAAAAAGAATTAACCCCCCTCTCTCTGTCGGGCTCCTGTAAACTTTCCAGCCCGACTGAGAGCAAGAACAAACCCAATATTGTTTCCAGCCACGCAGCCCATTTTGCCTCCATGAATATGCCTCTTTGTACGCTCCCACAAACGTTATGGTTGCATTAAACCCATTTTTAAAGCGAGAACCCCGCGCTTGCACAGAGGTGGAAAATCCATCCTCGTGCCCCTTCCAAGGGCCGGTCTGGAAATCGCTTTCAGCAGAAGCGTCGGAATGTCATCTCCAGGCGTGGCAGAGGAAAGGAGGGGGAAAGCAGGGGTGATGCCGGGACACCGGGAACATCGGCACCCTCTCCTTTGCCTCTGCTCAGGCCAAGGGGTTTCAGCTGGCCAGTCTTGCCTCAAGCTGGCACGGCTGCCTGGGGAGGGGGCTCCAGGGGAAGGGGCTCCAGGAGAAGGAAAAGAGCTCTAGAAAAAGGAAAGGGACTCCAGGGGAAGAAAAAGGGGTCCAGGGGAAGGAAAAGAGCTCTGGGGGAAGGAAAGGGACTCCGGGAGACGGAAAGGGACTCTAGGGGAAAGAAAAGGGCTCAAGGAGAAGGAAAAGGAGAAGGAAAAGGAAAGGGACTCCAGGGGAAGCAAAAGGGCTCAAGGGGAAGGAAAGAGGCTCAAGGAGAAGAAAGTGACTCCGGGAGAAGAAAAGAGGGAAGGAAAAGGGCTCCAGGGGAAGAAAGGGACTCTAGGAGCAGGAACGGAGGTTCACCCCTGGATGCCTCAGGGAGGGCAGGGCAGGGCAGTGGCTGGGCTTCCAAGCAGGGGAAGCGAAAGCAGAAGCGCTGAGTGTGCGAGGACGGCGGTGATAAAAGGGGAGATCAGCGCTGGGACGTTGCCGAAGGGCAGAAGAAAAGCGAGGGTGAATTGTGCACCCCCCAAGATTAATCCTGTGCCGCCTTTCCACACATCTCAGACCACAGACTGGCGGTACAGGAGGAGAGCAGGGCCTGCTGTGGCCCGGAGTAGCTTGTGGCAATGGTAATAATTAAAAAATCAGTATTCAGAGGTCATGTTGCTTTGCGTATAGCCCTAATTCTTTCCATATCCCTGCAGTCAGGATTCCAGTACTGTCTTCTTTTAAAATTTAATTTTCCAATTATGTTACATGTTCCATTCTCTAAAGGCAAATGCTCGTGTTTAGATGAGATTAGCACCCTCTGATATACTGTAAATTATTAAGCACTTGTGGATCAGTAAGTCCCTAATGGTGTGAGGGATATAAATACTTGAGTACTTGTGCAGAATAAGCCAGTAAGGATCAAAATTCGTTTTCATTTTTATGAATTCCCACTCCTCCGTTGCCTCAGAGCCCATACAAGCAGTGTGAGACAGGAGGGTGGGCAGGATCTGTTATCAGGGCTTTGGGTGCATCCTACGTGGTTCTGATGCAACCCAAGGTTACAACACTTGAGAGGCTGAACTTCAACCGCTGTGACTCCACTTGTTAAAACACCACCCTTAAACCAAACCATTTTAAACACGAAATCCTCCTCTTACCCCCTCCCGCTTCTTCACCTCACCGAGCCACGGCAAGGACAGTGTGACCTGAAGGTCTCCTGAAGGTTCTCAGAGGCTGTTTGATCCCCCAGGGGTGTGGCAGGAAATCCTCCCAGGTTTGTTCCTCCTGGGAGCTCCTGGGGAACACACTGTACGACCCCCCGGGGTACAACAGACAGAGACAAAGCATTTTTCTGTACAAGGCACAAAATAAACGTCAAATTCATATACACTGTGCATTTGTTGAAGAGGATTTGTAGAAGGAGGGGTGGCATTTACATCCCACAAAAGTAATAAATAAAATACTTCTCCCTCCCACAGGACAAAGAAACAAGTTTTTCGGGGAAAGGAATGACATGAAAGAAAATAACAACAACAACAATAAGAATCATCATCATCATCATCATCTGGGAAAAGAGAGGAATTGGGATTCAACCTTCTGCTTTTTGAACTTCCTGTTCACCACAGCTTGGGAAGTCCTAAAAGATCAGTGTGGGGAAGCAGGAAAGACAAGCCTGAACAGCACCTTGTTCTTACACAGCAGCTGCATCTGCATTTTAAAGCTGGAGAAGTGGAGGAATGGTGGGTTGCAGTGGCTTTCTCAGGAATGCCAAGCCCACTCCACCAGGGCTTGGATCCATAGCCATGTTTCCCAGCCATCTGCCTGGAACATCGGGTCAATCCCAACACTTCTACAAATAACCAGGCACTGCCAGAACCTCTCTGTTGGCTCTGGGTGTGTCTGAGCCAGTGGAAACTGCCACCAAGCTCAGAGGGGCTAGAGCTTGACCTAATCCACATGTTTCAGGTTCTAACTTTCCTGAATTTAATTCCATTCCCATTTTTATGAACAGCCTCACTGCTCTGAGTGAGCTCCTCAGGTACCATCTCATCCCACTGGTGCTGAGCTGCCCAACCAAACTTTTCAGAGTCAATGGGAGACACTTCCCTTGTGTTAGGAGATTTTGAATCAGACTCTTGTGAAAATCCTGTCCATTTTTTTTTTATATAAGCACAGGAACAAATCATTTCCCCACCGACACTGGTGTGAAAGAAGCTTTACAGACAGAACACCAGAGACAAAATGCTTGCTCAGAATAACAGCAGTGAAGATGAAGGGCTGGAATCAAAGGCTCACACAGTTCCCTCATCCCTCCAACTGCCACACTGGATAAATCCTGTCCTGGCTGAGGAGCTGGATCAAGCACATGCTTATGCCATGAGGCCTTTGTCCAAGCCTTCAGCCTGCAGGATTGTTCTTAAAGACAAGGCTATTCCGACCCAGTTAGGGACAGGCTCATTCAATCCCGCTGGAATGTTGAGTTATTTAGGCCTGGATCTTGGTTCCACTTAATTCAAAAGGAATTTTGCTACTAACTGGAGCAGCAGCTGGATCTGCCTCCCAACAAAAGGCAGGGATGCCAGACCATAGGATGTCACAGGGCCTTCATGTCTTCATTGTGAACAGAACATCTCAGATCTCCGCCCTCAGACAGCAGCTCCAAAGAGAATTCCTGCTAAGGCCAGGCACACACTGGGCACCAGCTTTCCTTGCTTGAGCTGGGAGGGAATTTCGCTTCCCAAGACTTGAATTTCGTTTGTTTTCCACCGAGTTTCTGTTGTTGCAGAGTCTGATCTAAAGCAAAATGAAGTCACCAACACCCCCTGAAATACTGAGCTGGGAGTAGGATTTGAGGGAGTATCAACCAAATGGGAAATCTGGCCCATTCCTGGTTGGATTTGTTCTGGAAACCTGGTCCATTGAGCTGCACAAGTTCAGCCCATCAGGGGATACAGGTAGTGCCACGCGACCTGGGAGTCATCCCACCAAACATGATTGCAGCTGGTACTCCTAACAAACTGCCCAAAGTGAGCCCTAACCTAGGGATTATACACAGAAATCATTCAGTGGATCATTCCCAGTAATCTGGATGTACAGGAAAATCCCACTCGAGGCCTGGATCCTTGACTAAGGGAAAGCAAAAAAAACCCAAAACAAACCAGAGAGACCAAATTCCTGTAATAAATTATTCATTACAAATTATCCACCCAGCTCTAGTTAACACCCTTCTGTGTTTCTTCAGGGAGAGAAGAGCTTGTGTTTTAGATTTTCCCTAAGTGCTGTTGCATGCAGGGTTTGCCTTAAACGTGTAACCCAGATGTCCCAGACTTGGTTTATTTACATTCTTGGGAACTGTTGTGAAAAAAAACCTATATGATGTCAAATATAATATAGTGCTCAGCTGAGTTATAAAGGGACAAGGCTGTGCCAACCCTTCTTTGGTATTTGTTTTAATCTTCAGGAAAAGAGAGAGGCAGAAGTGGCAAATCAAAATACATTCTAAGATCCATTTTTTAATTTATAAATATATATATATGTATACAAACAACTATTCAGAGTGCAAGACTTAGTAACACCAGATTAAAAATAAAATAAAACCAACTGAAGTTAATTTACCCTCTAAATTTTATGGAAGCACTTGGGGAAAACCACCAGGAACACTGAAGGAAACCCCAGTAGTACAGAGTGCCTGGGGTGACAGCCCATTTCTCCAGTAACTCAAAGAGATGTTTTGGTTGAACTCATGAAATATTTTCCCCCTCTCTAAATCCGTTTTAAAATGTACCTTTCAAAAAACCGCCCAAACCCTCACAGATCATCTCGCCTATCGATTTCAGGGGCTGGCGCAGAGGAGGAGCGGGGTGAGGGGGGGAGAAGGGAAATGAAATGTCGCTCTGGTTCAGCACAAAAGGGTGTCTGGGAAGGCAGAAAACTGGGAGGAGGTTGAAGGAGGTGCACGGGTAGCACAGCAGCGCTGTCCCCGAGGTGTGAGAGCAGCACACCAGTTCAGGACACCCTCAGGTAACACCGGGCATGGCACAGCCCCTCAAACCGAGCATCGCTGCAGGGCAGAAAAGACAAGACCACTTTTACATCCTGCTGGTCCCCCAGCCAACTTCCAGGCTCAACCCTGCCCACTGCCAGAAGGACAACTGTGATATTTGAGTCTCTGCCCCCTCTCCCACTGAAGGCAGGGGGATTATCTTCCTTTTTTCTGCTAAATTCAGTAAGAAACAGCAAGGGTTTTAACTGATATTCATTTCAACTAACATGCATCGTGAATTTCGGAGGATTGTGATTTTTGACATTACCTGTTTAAAGATGCTGTCATGTCTTACCTTGACGTAAGACGAGGTGTCTGGGACAGTCTGAAACATCCTGACTTGGTTTCTTTTTAGATATATTTAAAGGTCCTTAATGTGACCTGAAATAAATTTTAAGAAATAATCGAATCATATATATGGAAGTAGAAAAAAAAATAAAATCAAATCATATACTTGTAGGGAGACAAGCAGAGAAATAAAACACGGTTTGAATGATAAAATTAGTAATAAAATGTAAAGAGGAGTGATCAAGCATTTACGTTTAATTTTTAAAGGACACAAACACATCCAGAACAGTAATTAAAACTCAAGTAATATCAGGACTTCACAAAGCAGGGCTTTATTTCTGGTTTTTAATAACAGTTTGATTGGATTGCCCCTTCTCCTCGGGAAAAGAGCCTTCTTCACTTCTGGCCAGAGCAGAGGGGAATGTTTGACATTTGATTAACTGAATTTCTTAGCCAACAATTAAAAGCCAGCTGAAATACTCGTGTTTTCATGTCGAGACTAGTTAACCCTATTGACTTGTATCCAAGGGTTTCACTGGGCTAAATGAAGGGCAGTTGCCTTTCCTGTCTCATTGAAACCATCCCGAGCCATTAAACCTGCCGGCCAAGATTGATTTAAAGAGCCTTTCTCACCGACACTAATGAAACAATAAATTAAAAAGAATACCGAATCGTTCAAAATATTAAGAAACCCCTCAACTCTCAGGGTTGCCAATCTCGGCCCTTCTAGTTCGGATCCTGCTCAAACTTTATCTCAGACTTGCATCGACTACATCTGTTTTTCTGTACTTCTGAGACTTGATGATCTGATGAACAAGGGGGGTTCTGCCTCCCACCCCCCCCAAGTCATCACTGCAGAGATTAACAACGATCGTGAAAAATGTAGTGCTGTGTGGGAAAACAGGCACGAAAATATCCGACAACGGATTGTTCCCCCCCCCCCCCTTACTCGCTCCTCTTAGGGTCTTTACTTTTTTTTGGGAAGCGCCAGAAAGCGATTATAGCCAAGTGTAATTAGGGCATCATTAGGAAGCACAATCATCACACACATCCACACCCCCACCCTCCGCACGCGGCTCCCAAGTGCTGCTGCTCTGTCCCGTTTTCCCGGGACGGGAAGGGCAAAGTTAAGACATTTCCTCAAAATTTGCTACAGGGAAACGATACGGCGGGATCAGGAAGATGCAGAAAGAGTCGCGCACGACACTCCTGGCTTGTTTGTTGGGTGGTTTTTTGGGAGCTCTCCAGGAAGGGCTGTGGGGTCCTGAGTGCGCAGTTAGTCCAGTTTGTCCTGGTCTAATCCAAGCCAGACCCCGGCGGTTAATCACGGAGCTGGTTAATGAAGCAGCCCGGCCGCGGGAGCTGGGAGAGCCCCGATCCGGAGCTGTGTCCCCCCCCCGCAAAGCCCGGGGACACCCCCGCGCCCCCAAAACATCTGCTGACCTAACGGGGAAGAAAAAAAGTAAAACCAAGAAAAAACCCCACAGCCCAACAACTGGAAAATAAAAGTCGGCTATCTGCACGTAACCCCCGCTTTATTGATTTTTTTGCAGCATTTATCCCGCGGCCAGCTGGCACAGGAGGGCAGCCGGCTCGAAACTGGACAATGTGTTTCTGATAAGTACAATTCCTCTTCTTTTTTTTTTTTTCCCCTGTCGTCCTCCCTCCTAACACATTCCAGTTTCTTTTGCTTCTGAACTTGCACCGGAGGGTGGGGGTAGACAGAGTGGACGGCCGAGGTAATTTTGCTTCGCCAGTAAATTTTCTGGGGTCAAGGATTCCCATATTGGTTCCCCCCCCCCACCCCCGCTCGCCTCTTTACCCCTAATTAGCTCTTTTCCCCCTTTCTCCCCCCATTATTTCCCTCTCCTAATTACGCCTGTGCAATAAAATAAATACATCTGCATATTTTGGAGCCCGTTTTCAGAAGTCTGCAGTGGATTATTTATCAATCGTCTCGCCCTGCCAGCGTCAGTCGCAATATAAAAGGGCCTCTTAAACTACTTTTAGAATCGCCTCTTGCTTATTCCTATTACCGGGATTTAAATGACTCACCTTTTACACCCTTTCCCCTCAACCAGTGGCAGAGCAGTTTGTAAAGATCCAGGTTGAGCCCAAAACCAAAACTGCCCCAGCTGTGGATTACTACCCTCGCCGCTGCAGTTTTGCAAGGAGAGGAGAGAGATTTAAACTTGTTGGATCCAGAGCAGCGCTGAAGTTAAAATTCCCAGCCCATCCAGACAGGCTGCATCAACCAGGCATTTCCTCAGGGGGCTTCTGTGCTGCTCGCAGCTCCAGGACGTGCTTTCTTTTCCCTCGCTTCTATGCCCTCTACTTTTCATTTGATTTCCGTTTTCCCCCTTATCAATATTCCAGCTGTTGCCCCAGATTAATCGCGGTTCTGGGACATCTTCGCCCAATGAGCCCTCCTGGCGCTGCGAGAGACTTTAAAGAACACACCAAAGGGGAAAAAAAAAAAAAGCGCGGGGGGGGGGGGGAAATTCAAAAATTTGTTAAAAAAATATTGCAGAGGAGTCAGGCCGAAAAGAGACGCTGAGTGGAGCTCAAGTGCTACTTTAAATCCCCCTTTTTAAACAAGGAAGTTTCAAATATCCGTTTTTAAATCATCGTTCCTTACTTTGAGCTCTTTTTTTTCCCCGAGTCTTACCTTGGAAATAGTTAACCCGTTTCCCCCTGCAGCAGGACTGAAACCATGACAGAGCACAAGGCTGGGAGAGCGAGCTGGAACGGGCTCCAAAATATTCTTTTGGATCAAGAACCCAGCATTTCTCCCTGCGAGCCGAAACCTCCAGATCTTTTTAGCTATTTAATAAGAACAGATCAAACAGGGAGGGAAAGGAAACACATCTTCAATTCAGGGATGTATTTTTTCCTCACGTTTCTGGTGCATTTTGTCATCTCCGAAGGGATAGCAGATAATATTTTGTGCTAACCTGGGCGAGAAACTCCCAGGCATTTTAGTACAACATCAATTTTAAATGTAACCCTCAGAAGGGTTACCAAAACTATTTGGAAAATGTCCTTCCATTCTCTATTCTCTTTCTCTCCTTGCCGGCTTTGCCCCAAATTCCAACATATTGAAACATTTTTCTCCTTAATAAGAGGAACATATAAAGTGAAGGGGTGAAAGGGCAGCTTGGGAGCCGTGCCTAGAGCTCCGCACACAATTTACTCTCTGGTAGACGAGGCGTTTAGCATTCCTCCCAATTTCCAAGGAAAACAGACTCAGACCTGGACCCAGTGACCAGGGACCCCGCCAGAGCCGCTTTTTTAATATAGAAATTCTTCTCATTCTTTGTTTATTATTATAATTGTTGTTGTTTGTGGCAAGACAAACTGTTTCCTAAGCAAGGTAAAGCGACAGGGATTTTAGGGAGACGCTGCCTTTGGATGGAAGGAAAAAGCAACGCGACAGGAGGGACTCGTGACATGCGGAGAGAGGAGGAATCGGGGGAACAAACAGGAGGGAAAACCCCAAACCAAAAACAACGTTGTCATTTTTAAATGGCTTTTAAAAAAAAAAAAAAATCGCGTGCACGGGGTTAAAAATGCTCTTTCCAAGCTTTAATCTCATTATTGTGCGGGAATGGGAACAACTCTTTCTGCGCCCTCACAACCCAGCCGGCTCGTGACCGAACCGGCTCACGTTTCAAAGTCATCGTTCATTCTTTTCTCACGTTTCCACGTGTGAATTACACAAAACACAGCGCTGAAGAGGAACCCCGAGGGCTTTACTGTTGTGTTAACAGACGCCTCTTCCCCCTCATTTTCGTTGCGGGGCAGGTAAGGGGCGCTCGCATCGCTCCCCCGTGCGTTTTTCCTGTTATTTTCCTTTATTTCTTAACAAACCTCTGACGGGGAGCCCCGAGCAGCCTCCCGACCGGCAGCGAAATAAACTTTAAAGGCTGGCGTTAACAAAAAGCCGGGATGTAAAGCACTCGCAGGTTCAGGGAAGACGACTGCCCTGAATCCTGAGCTGGCTTTGCTGCCCCTTGTAACCGAACCCCAGAGCCGAGAGGAGAAACCCATGTGGCCAGTTGCAGTCATCTTGGGAGCTTTACTGGCCCAAAAGAAAATTGCTGGCAAATTGGAAACATCTGGAGCATCGCAGACCGAGGAGGGGAAAAAAAACCCCCATCACACCCCCGCCTCCTTCACCCCCCCAGCCGCCTGAGCAGGGAAAGTTGCGGGAGTTTTGTTTATACAAATATCTCGGAGGCAGACACGACGTTTCCAGTTTTCCTCACCAAACCGTAGGTGACTTGTACATCAAGCAACATTTCAACATCCATCACCGGCCGGTGATTTCTTCAAGATGCCTCCGAAATGCCTCGGTGCGCTCCCCGGGGCAGCCGCTCCCGCCCGTGCCCGTGTCCCCTTTAACGGGGTGCGAGCAACACAAACAGGGACTTAAAACCCACAAAGGGTTTTAGCCGAGGGGGCGGGAGGGGGGGGGGAACCCGACAAGTGCTCCGTTCCCATAAGCCTGTCAGACAATTGCTGCAGCAAATGGAACGGTGGAAAAAGCTTCGAGTGCCGCGAAATGTGCTCTTTTCATGTTTTCTATTTATTAGATGCGTTAAGAGAAAACAGACTCGTATAAGTCCCAAATGTAGGCAGAGTATTAAAAGAGGCATGTGAATGCTCCGGCAATTACAGCTGAATTTGATTAAAAACGTCATGAGGGCTGCAAAAGCAGGAGTTACCTGATACACTAACCCTGAGGTTGCTTTAGGATGAATTATAACACAATTCATTTTATTTTAATAGGTCACCATAAGATTAACTGTTTAAGGATGGAGCTGTGCTATAAATGTTTACATCAAACCAGAAAGAAGCAAACTTGACTTTCTGCTTGTTTAGAAATAATGTTTATTACATTTTAAAATTCTTCAACACATTAATTAGAAAGTATGTGTAGTCAAAAGGAGCTCCAGTGCTTGACATGGAACCACACACACACTTCTGGGCTTGTTTCCCTTTCCTGGGAGGAAAATGTGGGGATTTTTAAGTGGCCATCACCGTTTCCTTGTGTCCATATGGGAAAATAATGGCAACAACTTGTTTTCCCTCTGCTCCTCTCACGGCTCAGTCCAAAATTTGGAGGCGCTTTGAAGCCTGGGCCTGTGGTCAAGGAGAGCAACCAAAACCTGAGGTGGTGACTCTGCCTCAGCAAAATCAGCCACTATTTTCAATCATAAAAAAGACAAATTTAGAATTTTGGCATGAAAACCAATTTCTGCAATAAATTGCCATTACAAAAAGGTTTCATTCAGATCTCAGAAAGACCCTTTTCGGTGAAGATCTACTGTTTCATTTCCACTAATCAATCTAAGTGAAAGCACTTTGATAAATTCCACTTCAAATCAGCAAAGCCACTATAAATATTTTTTGGGAGAGACATTTTGGGTTTGCTAAATCCCTCTCCACCACGAAAAACACCTTTGAAATAGAATATGTTTCACCCTGGTCTTATGTTAGTGATGAATGTGATTAGTGTATGCAAATAAATAATCATAAATTATTGATAAAATCATTATCACAACAAAGTGGAAACTTCAGTTACAGAGATAAAACAAGGGGCTAGGGGAAAAAAATTGCTGTAATTGTTACATTCCATATTATTCTCAAAAAAGGAATGTTAGGTGAAGGTTCACGTGTGCCCCAGCACTTTTAATTCCCTCGTTCCCATTCTGCTTGATGGGAACGAGAACCTTTCCCTTGTGCTGGACTGTCTGGGTTTGAGGACATGTTTGGATATTTATTTTGACAGTGTTTATTGTGGAGTTGGAGAATGTGGGGGTTTGGTGTCGTTGTTAAAGACCTGATCCTTCACAAAACAGTGGAGTTTCCACTCCTGGTGTTTATAAACATGGGAGGAAATGATTTGCTGTTTGTGGGATCTCATGGAACTCCCGTTAAACCAGGCTGGGCTGGTGACTAGTTTGATCCTCAATCCATGGGGGTTGTTTTCCTTTAGAATTTAACCACTCTTCAGCAGGTTTTATTAGGCAGGATAGAAGAGTTATAATGACATTTGCTGGCCCAAATCAAGTTTCACAGACAAAAGGGTGGGAAGGAAAGTTTAAGGGTGGGGTGGTAAGACCTTGAATTCCATGGCAGCTTGGTGGGCAGGGGTGGGACAGGAATCTCTGTGGCACTGGGATCTAATCCCTTATGGAAGAGGTGGAACCTCTGTGGCACTGGGATCTAATCCCGTATGGAAGAGGTGGAACCTCTGTGGCAGAGGGATCTAATCCCGTATGGAAGAGGCAGGACAGGGACCATCTCAAACCCTTCACTCCACACAAGCTCTGCTCCCCAGCACGGAGCCTCTGCTCTGCTGGGACTTCACTTCTGGACATGTGGCCTGTGCTCAGGGGGCCCTTCACGGCCTGAGGGGACCCTGCTGCCCTTGGTGGGGTGAGGAGACAGGGAATGGAGCTTGAAGTGGTGTCCTGGAGCCCTGTCCTCTACAGACAAAATGGGGGTGTGTGCTGAGGAGAGAACCCACCCTGTCACTCACAGCCTGGCCTGTCACTCACAGCCTGATCTGCCACACATAACCTGACCTGTCACAGCCTGTCCTGTCACAGCCTGACCTGTCAGAGCCTGTTCCCTTTGTGTCTGCTTGCTCTGGGATTGCTTATTTCTTTTTCTTTTTTTTTTTTTTTAAATTTAATAAGCAAACCCTAAAGTCTTCTCCTGGTGCTTCCTTAGAGCATCCCTGGACTGGAGCTCCCAGAGGAGCTGCTGCCCAGGAGAGACCAGGCAGACCCTGAGGACACTTCTGGAGCTCTACAGGGGCTCCACCTGCTCTGGTCTCCACAGAAAAACCAACCAGCCAAGCAAACACATCCATTATTTCTTTCCAGAGGTTAATTTCTTGCAAACATCTCACCTTGTTTTTGATCTACTGTGGGTAGTACAGGAGCTGAGCAGGAGGGAAGAGAGAGAGAAGAAAGGCAGCTCCACCAAAAGTCACACAAACAGCTGAATGAATGAAAAGGATTAAAACCAACACCCAACCCCAAGGTGAAATCAGGAGAAATAAACGGCTAAAACAGGAGCTTGTTGCGATTCCAAGCGTTTTGACATTGGAAGAGTGTTTCCCATTCCACTCCTCTGCCGAGAAGGTTTCTCTTCGAATTAGATAAGCCATAAAATAGAGAGGAAATTTAGAACAACACAGTAAAAGGGTGTTTTACAGCCCTTTGCACAAAAGGTTTTCCCTTGAAGAGCTCTCACAGCCTGGGCCTTGTCTACGCACTGTCACCAGACAGCTCGGGCTGTACCAGTCAAATTAAAGCGTCTCAGTGCCCGTCCGAGCTGCCTTCCCATGGAAAGGTGCTTTCCAAGGCAGGATAACTGTTCCCATATGGAAAGGAGTGATGATTTGGGAAGTCTCTGTGGTTAATATGATGAAGTGCTCGCTCTGAGCGTTTGCTGTGTCGGGAAAGGGCTCGAGGTCAGGGCACGTCCCTGTTCGCCGGCAGGGCCTCCAGGACATCCCTCATGGCACAGAGACAACAGAAGGATTGAGTTCAGCTTTGGTCAGGGGTTTATGGGCCAAAGGAATTGTCTGGGACAAGAAGAAATTGTTCCCTATGAAAGGAAAGGAGATGGGAGTAATGAAGACTTTATAGAATCCAAGAATTGTTTGGGTTGGAAGGGACCTTAAAGCTCATTTTGTTCCAGCCACTTCCATGGGCAGGGAACCTTCCATTACCCTCAGACAACACAAGAGTGGAGAGGATAAAACTGGGATTTGAAGCGGATTTCACAGGGAAAGGTGTGTGAGTGAAAGAGGACTCTGTGTGAAGGAGGAGGGAAGGTTTGTTTTCCTTTTGTGCCAGTGATGGGAAGCACTGAAGGAATATCCTGGCATATCCTGGCATTCCTGCCCATGACAGGGGGTGGAATGAGATGATCTTCAAGGTCTCTCTGACCCAAACCATTCCCTGATTCCAAGAACACCCTCAGAGGGGCCTGGAGCAGGGGCACTGCACTGTTATCACCAGTGGCCTGAGCACATGAATCCCGGGCTGCTGGAGCTCACAACTCAGGCTGGGTGTGTGTCAGGACTGCCACAACAAGGGGAGGAGAACTGGAGATGCTGGAGCAAGTTCTCTGCAGAGTAACTGAGTGCCAGTGAAAGGCTGGCCCAGAAAAGCCCCCAACCAACCAACCAACCAAATGAGAATAGATTTGACTCAGGCAGTTAAATCAGTAAGATCAGCACTGAATCAGTGCAGAACGTGGGGTGGTCCAGAGTTCTGCAGCTGGTGGCTGTTTGAAATCAGTGTCACTCTGGTCTCCATAAGGCTCTCTTTATACTCAGTAGCTATGCTATGAAGGGTATGTCATAAATTACAGATTTTAAGGTAAAAACAGACCATCTGCCCTAAAGAACACGCTTTTCAATTTTTTTCCTGCTTGGAAACAACCATCAGAGAATGAAAACTTCATCCAGCTGGTCTTGCAGAGGAAGAGCATACACCCTCACCTTTTCCCTGCACAACCATGCTTAGAGACAGATTTTGGGCTGCCTAGGACAGGATGAATTACTGTTCTCGGATACAACCAGCCCAGATATTTTTGTCCTTCAGATTCATTGCAGATGAAGCCTACATGCTTTTCCAGTTACCATCAAAACCCTGGTGCACCTGGGGATAAAAGGTGATTATAAAAATATCCCAGTGCCCATGGGAGCAGCTACTGCCTCGTCCTGTTGGTCCTCAGCCACATTGCTCTGGGTGGCACATGAACAAAGGCCAGACGATGCTCTGGGCCCCAGGGAGCTTCTGGATTTACAGAGCACGTGATAAACCCCTGGGTGTGATGGAGGGACCCGCTGCAGCCAGCATGTGCTGCACAATCCTGCAGAACCCAGCGGTTTATTTTAGGAGCCTTGCCTATGGCTTGAGGAGCTCACATTTGGGCTCCTAACTGGAAAATATCCCAAGTCTATAAAGAGATCAAGATGTTTCCCTTTTCCATCACAAGCACAACTCCCCCCCAGACCATTAGAGGTGAATCCCCTCTAAGAACTGAAGTCGTGACACTGAGTCACATCCTTGGCTCTTTAGAGGTGTCCGGTTGCTCTCTCAGCGTGTTGACTCTGCTCCAGTCACTTGCCTTATTTCCTGGACTTATCTTCCCTACCAGATTTCCCCTCCTCTCTCTCCCTCCTGCGGCTCATAAACACTTGAAATCTCCTGTAAACCCAATCTGGGCTCACAGCCTGTTGTGAGTACAAGCAGCAGCAGATAGCAGGAGATAAGGAGCCAGGCCACATTGTCTTTTCCCAGCCTGCAGCGAGAGTTCACTTTTAAATCTGAAAATTGTTTGCTTAAGGAAAAGGAAATGTGCACGTATGTGCTGGGGGGCAGTGAGAGAGGGGAGGAAAAAGAGGAAGGGAGCTGTTCAAGAGCCCAGATTGGGGCGTAGGAAAGGGAGGATTGATGGAGATTGATGAAGGAAGTTCAGTGAAGGTCCCAGTGCAACAGGCACTCGTAAACCCTGTGCTCCTGTTATCCTGCCCTGTTCCTAAACATCAGACCATTCCCGAAGGGGAGGAGGTGTTTCCGCAGCAGAGCCCTCGGAAGACCAACCATCTCCCTCCAGGCACTCCCAGGCCAAGTTTTGCTGGGGTTTTGCCGCAGTGACACCCAGTTGCTCCAGCCATGGGGAAGGACTTCAGGCTGTGCCCACATGAGAGAAGTTCTGCTGAGCCACTGTGTTAGTGCGGGACTTAATCACTAAACTGGTAAAGAACACACTTGTACCCAGTGCTGAAATGGTAGGAAATCCCTATCCCTGCTGTCTGTCGTCCTGTGTGCATGAAAACTGTGGAGCTCCGTGGATATAAATGCTTTCACATCTCTCCCTGTGTGAGGCAGGGATGGTCCCTTCAGCTGTGCCACTGCAGGGATGCAGCAGAGCTCCCAGCTTTGGGTCACGGTGGCAAAATGTTCCTATGGGAAGAGAAATCTGCTCAGGAGAGCACGTCCAGCAGCCCCAAAATGCTTCTCTGTGAACTGTGCAGAGTTTCCTTTTGATCTCTGAGGTACTGAGATATTCCAGCTTCCATGGATGAGATAATGACTCAGGCCCCGAGGCAGCCCAGGTCTGAAGGGAATGATAAAGGCAGTTTGTGATCCCTGCATGGGAAGTGCTATGTAAATTTATGAATTGATCTCCTGGTGGTGCTGAAGTCAATAAAACCCGCTGTTGTCTCTGCTGGGTGCAAGATTCAGACCTTGTGGGGTAAATTTGGAGACACGGATATGTACTGGGATACAGCAGGGATGCAGCCAGCACAGGGAACTCTGAGGGGCTCCTGTCTGAGCACACCTCAGGTCCAGGGAGCTCCAAAGTGAATGTACAGCAAACACACCCATTTTTACACAGCTGTCAGACCAGCTACCCTTAAAGAATAACCTTGGGGAACAAACAGACTGGAAACAACCAGAAACAGGAGAAATTACCATTGAATTGGAAAGAGACTTAAAGATGACCCATTCCAACCCCCTTCCCTGGACCAGGCTGCTCCAAGGCCTCATCCATTGTAAGGATTGAGAGGGTAAAGAAGGAATTGGACTGGCCATTGGTGCCTTCTTTATCAGTGCACCAGGCATGCCTCATTTGGAAAACTCATTTCCTGGGATCAGAGAGGCTCTGGTGAAGCTCCAGGAGCTGAAAGAGGAATATGAGCTGCTAATTGAACTGGTGACCAAGCGGCAGCTCCTCGACCTGCGGCGAGTGGACTGCAGAGGGAAGTCTGTACCTACAGAAGGAAAGCAGTTCCTGGTGGGACTGGCAGAACTCTCTGGCCCTTGCGAATGGCTGGGGGAGTTCAGGTCTGCTGTGCTTTGTCACATGCAATTTTCAGAGTTTGTTTCACAGGCCTGTCCTTCATTTCTGTGTTTTGGTTCCCCATCTGCAAAGAGGAGATAATGGCAGGGCTGCATTACCCGAGTCACTGGGAGATAACTCTGCCCAGACTCATGGCAACCAAGGCTGTGTCATGCTGGAGATAGCAGGGGATGCTGAGGGCACTGAGCTGCCTCGTGTCAAGCCTGGCTTTGGCTGGGAAAGGATGGAGCAAAGTGGGAGAGCCTCCCCTTCATCCATCCCTTCCCAGGGAAACTGGGTGCAACTCTCACACAGGAGGAGTGGCTGAAGTACCAGATGAGTTAATTTTAGGATGGAGGTGCAGCTCAATCCATGTGGATTCTTTGCTTCTCACCTCCCCACCCCATCTCTGACCTCCCTCAGGACAATCCTTCATCTTGCTCATGTTTACACATCACCCCTGAAGTAGGAGGGCAATGAAAACAGATGGCAGCTGCAAACTCCCAGCTCCTGTGGCTGAGCTGCCAAAAACTGGCCTCAAAAAACATGGGGTGGAAATCTGAGGGGCTGGAGGGCTGCTAAAATACCAGCCCTGAGTCCCTAGCTGAAGGCAGGGAAGGTCTTTTTTAGGCTTTCCCTTGCCCAGTCCCTCTGTGGTAGAGTGGTTTGAGCTCCTGTTCTCCATCCTGGCCCATTTCCTGGCTCCCTGTGACACTTTGATTCATAGTGCCCATCCACCCAGAACCACCCAGGGAAATGGAGCTGAGCCACAGTCATTCTTTTTCCCCTCAGGGGGAGGAAGAGAGGCTGAAGATAAAATCGATTCATTTCAGCCAGAGCCCATTTTTCACTGGCCAGTTCCAAGCGTGATCCCTGCAGGAGGAGCAGGATGTGATCCCTCCAGGAGCAGCAGGATGTGATCCCTCCAGGAGCAGCAGGTTATGATCCCTCCAGGAGCAGCAGGTTATGATCCCTCCAGGAGCAGCAGGATGCGATCCCTCCAGGAGGAGCAGGATGTGATCCCTCCAGGAGGAGCAGGATGTGATCCCACCAGGAGCAGCAGGATGCGATCCCTCCAGGAGCATGATCCCTCCAGGGGGAGCAGCGCTGCCACTGTCCTCAGTAGAGTCAACAGCAAGTGACGTGCAAGAAGATTCTTGCCCTCAGATCTGCCTTTCCTTGGCTGGTTCCCCCCTGCAGAATGCAAACACTTCCTGGGCACCAGGACACTTATCTCTGCCACAGACAGAAGGAATGACCCCGTGCCTCAGTTTCCCCCTGCCTTTTCATCAAGACTTCTGAGACTTCGGGTGTTTTCAGCCCTGGTGAGAGCTCCTCATCTGGAGAGCCCTGGTGACAGTTCCTCTTCAGCTTGGCACGAGAGAGGCTCTCTCCCACTTCCCATCCTATTATCCTCTTCATGAAAACCAACTTTAACAGGCCTATTTTCTAATGTTGGGGTTTTGTTTGCTACTGTAATCGTCAGCCAGCAGCCAGATGGCGAGGCAGCACAGGCCAGCGTTCCAAGGAGCTTTCCAAGTTCCTGGTCGAGACAATGACACAATTGAGGACAAATAAACAGAAACAGGAGCAGAACGTCAGCGAGTGCAGAGCACCAGGAGGAGGCAAGCCCTGGGCTGAGCATCAAAGAGGTGCCTGAACCACTGGAGGACTCCAGCTCGTGGCTCCAGCCTTGCCCTGGTCCTCTCTGCCCCAGCCCCCAGTGGAAGATGCTTCAGGAGAGGGCACAAGGAGTGTCCTGGGGAAGGATGTAACAGCATTGCATGGCAATTGCTTTGGGTTTATTTGTTCATTTCATTCTCTCTCTGGCACAAGATGTTCTGCAAGGGCATAAAGCCTGTTTTCCTCTGTTCTCGTGTTCCTTGTGCCCCAACTCACCCCATTCCTCCCTCCCTGTCCTCAGCTGCTGATTTTGGCAAAACCTGTACAAATTTGATACGACTGGGACACCCAGCCTTTAGAGGCTGTTTGGTTGGAGTCAGCCAAGGAGGTGGAGAGGAGAGGGGAGTTAGGGCAGATGGCTGAGTGGGGACATGGCTCAAGCTCCCTGTCAGGAGCCCAGCTCACCCTTCTGCAGCCCCAAAATGCTCACAAATGTCTCTTGAATTCAGACTTTTCCCCAAGTGTTTTCGAATTTGAAATGTCCTGGTTTGGTAGCTGTCAAATGCTTATATTTTTATTTCCGTCCTAAGGCCATTTGGTTAGAAATGTTTGATTCTATTTCAAACAGCACAAAGCTCAGTATTTAGGTGTTTCAGTTCTTTCAAAAATAAATATTCCTATTTTCATGACTCCTACTCCCCTTTCTCTTTTTTTAGCTGAAATAATCAAAGCTTCAAAATCACTGATGAATGAGAAAGTGCATTTTTTGCCCTGGCTGGTGGAATTGAGTTTAATGGGCCCATGATACAACCAGCTGCCAGGAAACTTAGGTCTGAAAGCTAAAAGGTGATTACACTGCTACCATAAATACAGTGATTTGCCAGTTGTGGTTTGTTCCTGATGCATCTGCAGTATCAGAGGGCTTGGCAAGTGTTGGGCTGAAGGACAAAGGTTGAGCTGAGCAGGATGAGGGCAAAGCAGAGGGTATGGGCATCCTGCCCGGGGTCTGTCTGCCTGGGAATTCTGGAGACAGCCCTGGTGTCACCCAGGGTGGAGATTTACATTCCCCAGCACGAATTTTCTCATGGGCAGCCGGTGGGGATTGTCCCTCTCTGTCCTCTGGGCAGATGAATGAGTCTGTGAAGGAAACCATCCCCTCCTGCCTCCCACCTCTTTCCATTCCTCTCCAAAGTAACGCTCTGGATTTTGCCCTGGAAGAGAATCAAATCCTCTGAAATTTACTACAGTGGTTATGAAAACTCCCAGCTCTTTTGTCTCCTGAACATCTGAGGGACGAGCCTTACCCTGGAAAACTCACCATCCCAAACACCTCCTCCCCCAGCACGAGCTCTGGGCACAGGAACACGTCACAAGGGGAGTCGCTGGAGGAGGGTGAATTATTCTTTTGAAGTGGCTTCTGACACTAAAAAGCCCCTTGTGCTAGGTGTTGTGATTGCTGGCCAGGATATTTTTGGAGTCTTGGTGTCCTCATTCCCCGTTTTCCTCAGGAAAATGGCTGTGGCTCCAGATGAGCTGGCTCCAACGATTGCACAATGCTTAGGGGGAAAAGTGTCCCTCCTGCAAATCTGAAGCTTCAAATTCCCATACTTCCCAGTGCACAAGTGTAATGGCTCACAAGTCATTTCTTTCTACGTTTCCCCACCCCATGCATGCACTTTTAATCTGTTAAATTCAGATCATCTGCTAAGGTGGTGACAATCAGTTCCAGCTTGGGGGAAATCCTGTCCCTGCACAGGGACACAACCAGTTCCTCTGTAATTACTCAGATTTTTCATCATGTTGAACAAAATGCAAGGTCACCCAGAGAAAGATGCTGCACCGGGTGGCACCTGGAAATGCCAGCAAGTATTTCCAGCGAGGCCAAGGCCTTGCTGTTCTCTGCTTCAGTCAGACTCCTTCTCTCACTCCTGCTGGCTTCACGAGGCACAGAAAGGTTTCCAGTTTTCAAGGCATGAAAGTATTCACTGATGAACCTCAAAATTGCCAAGGAGACATGTACATCATGGTCTTTTCTGCTTGGCTGAGCAACATCAGGGGGACCCAGTTGGAGGTGAGGAGACAAGGAGAAGGGTGCTGGAGCTTCCCATTCTGGGCAGGACAGGACAGCAGCACCCAGAGAAGGAGCTGCTCTCTGTGCCAAGCAGCCAGTTTCTGCTCCCTGAGCACTGAAACTCTGATTGTCCTCATTTATTTTACTTAACTTCTCGCTCCAGGAGAACTCAATGGTGCAGAGGGTAGAGCTCAAACCTGGGTAGAGTGGCAAGTAAATCGGGTTTGCTGGGATCGAGGAATCTCTCTGCGTTTTCAAATGACTGTGGAGGAATGAGCATGGGCAGCTCCAGAGAGGCTGGTTGAAAGGCACTGAGTGGAATCTCTGTCATTTCTCCTGACTTCAGACTTTATATATATATAAAAGGATTCATTAACATATGTAAAACCTACCTCAGCAGTGGCTGGGAGGTGCAAGTGCCCTCCTGTGACGTGTTGCCCCCTGGCTTTGCTCCAGGGATCCTTGTCCCTGGCCAGGAGAGGTGGGAAGGGGGTCACTCTTGGGAGCAGCTGCTTTGAGCAGGGATTGGGTTCAACTCCCAGCTGCAGCAAAAGCAAGACAAAATGTCCCACTGACTGGTCCAGCATCATGGCATGGTGCTCTGATGAGCAGATCCCAACGCTCAGCTGAGGTGTGAAGGACATGCAAGGTGATCCAGACCCTGTAAAGAATTAGAGTCTTTTCTAACATTAATGATTCTAATGATTCTGTGAACATTCCATGAGTCTGTGACTCCATGATTCCATGACCCAGTCACAGCCTGTCAGCTGTGGTTACTGGGCTTTCTTTAACCAACCACATGCTCTGGCACAAAAAATTGGAAGCAGAATCAGACCCAATGGGTGGCCACAGAGGGACCTTGTCACCCAGCCCATGGCACTGATGCCACATCCAGTCTGTCCTTAAACACCTCCAGGGACCGTGACTCCACTCCCTCCCTGGGCAGCCCATTCCAGTGTCTGATCACTCTCTCTGTGAAGAATTTCTTATTAATGTCCAACCTAAACCTCCCCTGGCACAGCTTCAGACCAAGCCCTCTTGTCCTACTGCTGGTTCCTGGGAGAACAGACCAACCCCCACCTGGCTCCAACCTCCTGTCAGGGAGTTG